>JARQOC010000006.1:110041906-110083063 GCA_033576535.1 Allobates femoralis
TTGGAATTCTTCAATATTTTTTTTTGTCCCCACAAGTCGCTTGGTATATACTGTTGACCCAAGGTTATTGAACTGTTACACATTGCTTATAATCCAGTATTCTTGTTTTCTAGGTGAAGTTTTGAGTATTTTAAACAAGTTTTACAGAAGAAAAGAAATACAAAAGCTGGCTGCTGACAATGGTTTAGATGGTAAGAAATGATATGTGTTGACTCAGTCCAAATTATTAGCTGGTTCATACAGTCTCAATTAATTTGTCTCCCCTTGACATAAGTCAGAAACAAATCCCCAGTATTAACTGAATATTGCACTGCTATTTAAACTACGGTATATCTAATATAATAATAATTTTTCATATTCCACTGCACTCTACAATTAGCCGGGGCATGTACAAATTATATAACAATACAAAGTAACACTTCCACAGTAACAACAGTTACAGGAGGGGAAAGACCCTGCTCCAAGCTACAATCTATACGTTTTGTTTAGAGGGAGTCTGTCACCCCCAAAACACTAAATAAAAAAACATAAAATTATGTAGTGGACTTCGCTCCTCTAAAAATAATACTTGTAGTATAGATTTTACTGATTTAGTTGCAAGAAAAAATGACTTATTTTGTTTACAAGAGGTGCAGCAGTAATACTCACAGTATCACTGCCAGCTCTCATTGCTGGCTTCTGTCTGCAGCAGCTGCCTAATACTGTACTCTGCAGACAGAAGCTAGCGCTGAGAGCTCATAGTGCAACCATATGAGCGAGTCTGGGCTTTATGGTGGCTGTGCTGAAGTACATAACCTTTAATTGAGCTCAGGCAGTGCTCGCATAAGCGCTGTCAGTCAAGATGTGATACTGCTCAGTATGCAGACCGAGGGGCATGATGCTGCACTGAGAGCTCGGTCATGGCAGGTGAGCACCAAAGCCACCTCAATTGAAACAAAATAAATACTTTTTCTAAATTATTCAAATCTATACTACAAGGAATGTAAGGTATTAGAGAATCATGAGAGAAGAAAAGCGGATACCCTGGAGACTCCAGCCTGACATGAAGCACTGGCGTTGTGGCACCCCAGGGTTCGGTTGCCACAGATATACCTGGGACAGAAGGATCTCCTCATCAGGTAAGCCTGCACACAAAACCTTCCACTCCAGACCTGAAGGGGGAGCTCTACAAGCCGAGTTCAGATGAGGTCCCCTATAAAATTCAGGCCTGGAGGCGGAGTCAGCAGTTCAGTTCCCGCAAGGACTGTGAAGACGTCCTGTTGACGGGGCTGCGCTAAGCCTGTACCAGTGAGAGTGACTAGCCAGCGTGAGGTACCCAAGAGCGAGGGTCGGAGGCAAAGAGTAGTTGCCAGGGGGAGTGGAGCCACACTGGTTCACCCCAGAGGAACAGTGTAAACCTGGACACCGGAGTCCGAGACTGTGAGGGAACTAACCGCTCAGCAGTCCTGACCAGAGGCCAGCGAGGCTCCACATCTGGTCACAGCAGCACCTGAAGGCAAAGCCGCTTCACAGAGCTCAGGAACTGCAGGGAGTACAGAGGTGCCCCGAAGAGGATCTCCAACCGCCTGCCATACAGGTGAAGACAGTAGGAGAGGGTCAGGGCCTAGCTTCAGGGCAGCTTAGCACAAAAGGCAGACACAGCACAGCAGGGAGGCCTCATAACTCGCCAGGTGTGGAGATCCCGAACTGCTTCCAGACCGCCCGGGGCTGTAACATCAAAGATGGTACCCTGGACTATACCTGCAACATCAGTAAAGGTACAGAAACATCAACCCTGTGTGTGACTGTTATTGCGGCCCATGATCCTGCTCCCTTCATAGACTGTCCTGCAACTTCTAGCTTCTACAACTGCTCTGGGGATCCCGCTCCACCTACGGGGGGAGCGTGACCATCTGCTGCCCTACCATCACCCCGGCGGTCTGACCTGCAGCTCCAGTAGCTATACCAGAACCGTAGGTGGCGTCACAAACTACTTTTATTTTTCTTATTTTTACTGACTTTTAGCGACGACCAGGGTCACGGGACCGGGCACAGGCCCCTGTGACATACCCCGTGAATCAATGCCCGGAGCAGAGTACCCCACGGCCCTGGGGCGGGTCAGCGTCACCCATAAACTGATAATCCATGTTTCCCAGAGTGCTGTAGTTTCTCTTTTCTGGTAACCTATTGCAGTCCGGTTAGCTGATGAAGGCCAGACATCTGACTGGAACACTATGTAATTCGATGTGGATTGCACCAGTTAATAAAGAATTTCTATTTTTCAGTTGAGTGGCGGGTCCGTTCAGTTATATTATGTAAGGATGGACCCTACCTGAGCACCATTCCCTCATGTTTGCCTTGTTCTACTTTGAAAATGTGCATCAAATAAGACCATGGCTTACATCGAACTGTATCTAACTTGTACTGATTTACTAACAATAAAATAATTCTAATCAATGTACAGGACTGCAATTAAAATTCTTCTAGCTGCTCAATGATCTGATCTCACATGTCTGAGTAACCCTTTCTGGTTCACTTTCTGTAAGGAGCATGTGACACTTTTGGGTCTCAGGATTCACAGATTCCAAGCAGAAGACGGTGTTCTGAATGTAAATGTAGTGAAGATATGATGTAACTCAAGACACAAAGTACAGTTCACACTAACTAAATTGTTGACTCATTGTCTTACAGCTCGTCTTTTCCATCAAGCTTTTATCAGCTTCAGAAGATATGTTTTGGAAAGTGACCCCCTGCAAGTGGACCTACACATCGTCTTGAACGATATTTGCTGTGGAGTTGGTATGTGCACCACAATCCATAATTTACACGTTCAATACCTGCTCCCCATCACATTACATCATAGAAGTGTGTCACAAATGTGACCAGGAGGTCTGGGAACTGGTGCTACTGCAATGAAGAGCCATCAAAGAACTGAATCCCTCTGGCTTTTAGTGGAGAGATCACCTAAATGTTGCTGGCCTTTCTGTAGACCTAAGTGGAGTGACTTGCTCTATAGGAGTGCGGTAAAAATGTAGAGGCCCATATCACTAAACTAAAAATCCATTGGGTCCTTGCTAGAAAGCTCAGGGTGCACACTTTATACACTGCTGTGGCAGAATATCAAATTACCAGAATTTAAAACATTAGATGGGTATTTGGATTGGGAACAGAGGGGGTTTCATGCTCCAGGCCAGACACTGGTTAGAGATACCATAAAACAATTTGGACAGCTGCAAACTGACTTTAATATTCCCCATTGACAGTTCTACAGATTCCTACAATTTGGGCGTGCCTGTGAGGCGCAGATAACATCTAGAGACCTATCCATAAAGCCCAATCGATTGGATTCTGGGACTGGGACCCAGAAGGGGTCTGGTTTCTAATCTTCACAAGCTTTTACTAAACACTAATCTTAAAAAAAAAAAAAAAATTCCCCCTTGCTATCAAAAGTTAATGGGAGGAGGTTTTGGGGAGGTTGACTGATGACGAATGGCCTTTTTGTCTTTATCTGAAGCGCAAATATTATCTCAGCTATACTTGATACATAGGAGATATAGACCAGCTTTCTTGCACAAGATAGCGATGACGGTGGATTTCAATTGCCCAAGATGTAATTTACTAGTTGATTTTTTGATGCATGTCTTTTGGAATGTCAGAAGATAGGTCAGTTCTGATTGGATGTCTTAGACACGATTTACGGCTTTAATGTGCCCCTGGACCCAAAATTCTGTATATTGGGCATAGTCCCTAATGTCCCGCCAGAGGACCCATTGACGCTTGTGATCGTTTGTCTTGCAATGAACAGAATTCTGGCTATCACCTCTAGTTGGAAACAGCCAGAGCCACAAACATCTACCGAATTTATTAACAAGGTAAACGGGTCCATTTGACTGGAAAAAGCTATTTCTGTTGAGAGAAATGCAATCCAAAAGTTTGATAAGATATGGGGGTCCTGGCTTAATACACCTGCCCTCTGGAATTCTGCTGCTAGAAAACATATTTGCTCCTTGAGAACTCGTCTCATAGTAAGACTACTGAGGTTGATGGGATTAACAGAGTATAATATAATGTGAGATTGACTCCCAGATGTCCTAGTGTTCTGAAAATACTTGTAGGCTTGGGTGCAGGGGCGGACATATCATTGGTGCAACCTGTGCAGCTGCACAGGGGCCCAAGAGGTTTGGGGGTTAATTTCCACATCCAAAGCAGGTGGGATTGTGTATTTTGATGAGCTATATGACTGCAAAGGGGCTCCATAAACTAATCTTGCCCAGGGGCCCTCATCTGTCTGTGTCCGCCAGTGCTTGGGTGTGACACTGGACTCGGGCAGAAATAATATTGGTCTACTTAAGTTTTGGTAAACAGTTCTAAACTTCAGGTTGTGTTGTTCAGGGTATAGAAGGGTGGGAGGGGGAGGTTTGATGGTTTCTTAAACTGAAAATGTAAAAGGAAAATCTGTGCAATGTCTGTGTACCGCATTTTACATTTTAGTTATCAATAAAAATGATCTTATTTAAAAAATATCCATTGGGACCTCTTCGTTCTAACGATTGACCAGAGATCCAAACTCACAGACGTTTGTAAATGAAGTCCTTATGAAATGTTAAACTTTTTCAGTCATTTCCAAACATGGACCCCAAGGTAATGTGCCAATAATGACTTAGTCGCAAGTTTTTTTTTTTTTAATTAAAGCTACCCTCTCGTAATGACTGCCTTCTATATTTAGGTCACATGGATGATATTTTCCCATTCTTCATGAGACATGCTAAGCAAGTGTTCCCGATGCTGGATTGTATGGATGATCTTCGAAAAATAAGTGACTTGAGATTACCTCCTAATTGGTATGGCTGCTTTATTCCTATTTGGGTGCGATCAATATAAATTGTTGTAGCTTACACTTTTGACCACTTATCATTTGCTGTGTATGAATGGACTCTTGTATATGATTTGCTAAGATCACGTTCTCAGATCTGTGGTGATCAATTCTTGCTGTGATTATGGTTTAGGTATCCTGAAGCAAGAGCAATTCAGCGCAAGATTATTTTTCACGCTGGACCTACTAACAGTGGCAAAACCTATCATGCGATCCAGAGATACCTGGAGGCCAAATCTGGGATTTATTGTGGCCCTTTAAAACTGCTTGCTCATGAGATCTACAAGAAGAGCAATGATGCGGTGAGAATGGTTTTCCTCCTTGACATTCTCAATCACAGACCATATATACTAACAAAAATGAAATATTCTTATATTATCTATTCTACTAAAATGGACAGATTGCCTCTAGCAGAGCATTCAAATTCCTGTATTTTCTCTGTGATATGTTGCAAACATTTCATGGTATCTGTTCTGCATTTTGCTTTCTTTCTGCAGGGTGTGCCTTGTGATTTAATCACTGGAGAGGAGCTGATCTATGTTGATCCAGAAGGAAAGGCTTCGGCACACGCAGCCTGTACAGTGGAGATGTGCAGCGTGAACACGCCGTGTAAGCAACCTCCTATGCAATAAAAACTCCACATCTTTATTGTGGTATTATGACACCAATAATGTGTGTTTGTTTCTTTTTAAGTTGAAGTAGCTGTGATAGATGAGATTCAGATGATAAGAGATCCTGGGAGAGGTTGGGCTTGGACAAGAGCACTTTTAGGTATTTTCCTTGATTATTTTCCCCTTTTCTCACCCTCCTTTTTGTTCCCTTTTCTCTGTGATCCTCTTTTCTTTTCTGATCCTTGCCTTTTTTGAAGCTGCTCAATTTTCTGTTCTAGGTCTCTGTGCTCAAGAAATCCATGTATGTGGGGAGATGGCTGCCATTAATTTAGTGACCGAGCTGATGTATACAACTGGTGAAGAAGTAGAGGTAACATCATTACGTTAGGTTATATCAAGTGAGACCATATATAGAGGTCAGTAGAAAGAATTGTTATAGTGCCAAGATTTCAGCAATCTAAATACTAGAGCTGTTTTCACTGTCGTTCTGTATAATGAATAAAAAGGCAATGCTTTGAGCCTAGTGGACTGTTGAAATCTCCCAGAGCTGAGTTCTGCAATATACACTGCTCAGATTTGATTTTTAAAGGATGGGAGGTTTCCATCAGAAGATTAATACACTAATTTATTTGCCAATAATAAAAAAAAATAAAAACCTGCCACTTTAACCCATGCTGCAAATGATTTCTAAGTCTGTTGGCGTATAATTATTTATTTTTCTTAAATAACGAATGAATACTTATTAGATGTGAAAATAAGTTTCAGTATATAAAGACTGTTCAAACCATTCTCAGGTGCTCTCTGTACCCATGGTGTGGTCAGTCAGTTCTATGCACCTGTCCTCCTACTTGTTTTCCATTTATTTTCTCCCCCTCCTCATTGAATTACAGATCTTTCTTCATGGGAGCTAAAGAAAGAAGGTTATCTATAGGAAACAAGTATGTAGAAGGGGCACTGAACTGTTTGGCTCTGGTCGTTTGCCTGTGCTTGGTTTGAACAGTCATTTTGTGCTGACAGATTCCTTAGTATCATGCACATTTTTTACGATTGTGCCACCTCCATAACTTTACATACAATGTTTTATGTCTGAATTTTTTAGTTTTGCTAAATTCTGCAAGGGAATGAAAAACGTATATGTAGAGGTATAGTGTTTGTGAAAGATGATTTCTGTGGCCGCCCTGAGTAGTTTATATGGGAGCTTGGTCCTGAAGAGTCAGGCTCTTGTGTGTAAGTAAGAGGGCAAATAAGAAACCCGGTTGCACTGTAGGGACTGGTATTATACACAGGATCCTTTATTTTTTTTTCTTCAGGTACGGAATTATGAAAGACTGACATCTCTTAAGATTTTGGATCATGCGCTCCAGTCATTGAATAATCTCAGGCCTGGTGACTGTATAGTCTGTTTTAATAAGAATGACATCTTCTCTGTCAGCCGGCAGATTGAGGCGCGGGGCTTGGAGTGTGCGGTGATCTATGGCAGCTTACCGCCAGGTGAGTCATTGTGTTCTAGGCTTGAAAACGATGTGCCTTCCTTGTAACAGAAGACAGTGAGGCTTTATATCTATAAGATCTTTAGAAGTAGTTAGAATAGCCACTGGAGATCCAACTACTGGCTTAATCATCTCCAAAGGACTTGTGTAGTGCGTGTTTCTATCTGAGCCGCATCAGCAGACTTGAATTTTATAGGGATATAATTTACAGGGCTGTTGGATACAATTGAAACTTTCAGACACAACCTGAAAATGCCTCTTCAGGAGCTTATAATAACCCCACAGCCACAACCTTCCCCACTACTCTTTAAACTGTGAGGGCAGGGTCTTCTTACCTCTGTTCCAGTTTGTCACTGTTGGTTTTCTGTAGTATGTGTATAATGTATAAATATATATAACTAGATGGCGGCCCGATTCTAAAGAATCGGGTAGTCTAGAATCCATATATAGTTTATTTACTAATAGTTACGGGAGTGCGGTGAAATGAATTGTGTGTATACAGGCGGCTCTGTGGGTAGCACAGTATGCGGTGGCTCAGTGGTTAGCACAGTATGCGGTGGCTCAGTGGTTAGCACAGTATGCGGTGGCTCAGTGGTTAGCACAGTATGCGGTGGCTCAGTGGTTAGCACTGCGCGGTGGCTCAGTGGTTAGCACTGCGCGGTGGCTCAGTGGTTAGCACTGCGCGGTGGCTCAGTGGTTAGCACTGCGCGGTGGCTCAGTGGTTAGCACTGCGCGGTGGCTCAGTGGTTAGCACTGCGCGGTGGCTCAGTGGTTAGCACTGCGCGGTGGCTCAGTGGTTAGCACTGCGCGGTGGCTCAGTGGTTAGCACTGCGCGGTGGCTCAGTGGTTAGCACTGCGCGGTGGCTCAGTGGTTAGCAGTGAGTGCGGTAAAAGTGGTCAGCGCAGCGGCGTGGACAGAGTGGTCAGCACACACATACACACACTCCGCTATACACATACACACACAAATGTATATAGATGTAGAGATATATACACACATTAGTTGCATATACACACATGTATATTATATACAAACATATATATATATGAGGAGAGCGGAGGCTGGAGGAGAGCGGAGGCTGGAGGAGAGCGGAGGCTGGAGGAGAGCGGAGGCTGGAGGAGAGCGGAGGCTGGAGGAGAGCGGAGGCTGGAGGAGAGCGGAGGCTGGAGGAGAGCGGAGGCTGGAGGAGAGCGGGGGCAGAGGAGAGGCTGGGGGGCAGGACACTCACCGGGCTGTCGGCGGTCAGCGGCAGTGCTGGCGGCGGTACCGGAGGCCGCCTACCGGAGTGTGGGCGGGGCTAGCTCCCGGTTGGAGGAGGAGAGTCACCGGGTGTGTGCGGTGAGCGGCAGGACTGCTGGCGAAGGCCGCACATCGGAGGGTGGGCCGGACCGGGGCGGGCCGGTTCCCGGATGTGGGTGGGAGCACACAGGGCTCTGTGTGGGGGGGCGGTGGCGGGATAGCGGCGAGTGGTGGCGCTTTAGCGCCCACTGCGAGCCGCTATGCATGTTTGACAGCGGCTCGCGGTGAGCGCTACGCGCTCACCGCTCATGGGTCTGGAACTTCTGGTTCCGGTATTTGACACAGGGCACAGGCCATCACGGAAGTTGGCCAGATTCACCGGAAGTGGCCTTCGGGTTTTATACATAAGATAATATTATGAACCAAAACAACCGAACAGCACAAAAAAACAAAAATTTGGCTGCAAAGCCCTCCTACCACAAATCCATAGGTCTGATGTTTAGAGTATAATAATATTCATTCCCCCAGGTCTGGAACATTTCGCCTATCCTCTAGCTTTTCTCAAGCAGTTTCTCAGATCCTGCCGGAGAAAGGCTAGTGGATAGCCAAAACGTTGAGGACCTGGGGAGTAAATAAGTCCATAATTTTCCTACTACTATAGTGTGCTGCTGTCTGTTTTTTATTCTGTCTGTCTGTCTGTCTGTCTGAACCCTCCTATACTGCCCTGGAATTAATGTTACTATAAAAATAATTCACCCAATATTCTTGTAACCTTTCAGTATTCTATAGATGGCCCATGTAAAGCATCGGTGTCTCAGGACATCGGCCCTTTGGTTCTATGTTGTTATCATTCTCTTTTTCCTTTTAGGTACAAAAATAGCTCAGGCCAATAAATTCAATGACCCAAATGATCCATGCAAAATCCTGGTGGCCACAGATGCCATTGGAATGGGGCTGAACTTGTAAGTTCCCTTTTTGCAGCTTTACCTTCTGTACTGTGATCTGCTGTTGAAACGTCCTGCACACTTCAATATTACAATTTTGTTAAAGAAAAGGAATGGAGGTTATTACTGAAGCATACTCGCCCAATGTTCACATACACAAAGTACACTACCATTCAAAAGTTTGGGGTCATTTAGAAATGTTCTTATTTTTTAAAGAAAAGCACATTTTTTTTTTTTTTTTTTTCAATGAAGCGAACATTAAATGAATCAGAAATATACTCTATACATTGTTAATGTGGTAAATGACTATTCTAGCAGCAAACGTCTGGTTTTTAATACAATATCTACGTAGGTGAATAGAGGCCCATTTCCAACAACCACCACTCCAGTGTTTTGATGGTACATTGTGTTTGCTAACTGTGTAAGAAGGCTAATGGATGTTTACAAAACCCTAGAAAACCCTTGTACAAGTATGTTAGCACAGCTGAAAACGGTTTGGCTGATTAGAGAAGCTATAAAATTGACCTTCCTTTGAGTAGGAGGTTGAGAGTCTTGAGCATTGCATTTGTTTGTTCTATGAAACTCTCAAAATGGCCAGAAAAAGAGAACTTTCATGTCAAACTCGACAGTCTATTCCTGTTTTTAGAAATGAAGGCTATTCCATGCGAGAAATTGTCAAGAAACTGAAGATTTCCTACAACGATGTGTATTACTCCCTTCAGAGGGGAGCACAAACCGGTTCTAACCAGAGTAGAAAGAGAACTGGGAGGCCGCGCAGAGCAACAAGACAAGTACATTAGAGTCTCTAGTTTGAGAAATCGACGCCTCACAGCTCCTCTACTGGCAGCTTCATTAAATAGTACCCGCAAAATGCCAGTGTCAACGTCTTCAGTGAAGAGGTGACTCCGGGATGCTGGCCTTCAAGACAGAGTGGTAATGAAAAAGACATATCTGAGACTGGCTAATAAAAGGAAAATATTAATATGGGCAAAAGAACACAGACATTGGACATAGAAGATTGGAAAAAAGTCTTATGGACAGACGAATCAAAGTTTGAGGTGTTTGGATCACACAGAAGAACATTTGTGAGACGCAGAACAACTGAAAAGATGGTAGAAGAGGCCTGACGCTATCTGTCAAGCATGGTGGAGGTAATGTGATGGTCTGGGGTTGCTTTGGTGCTGGTAAAGTGGGAGATTTGCACAAGGTAAAAGGGATTTTGAATAAGGAAGGCTATCGCTTCATTTTGCAACGCCATGCCATACCCTGTAGACAGCGCTTGATTGGAGCCAATTTCATCCTACAACAGGACAATAACCCAAAGCAAAGCACACCTCCAAATTATGCAGGCACTATTTAGGGAAGAAGCCGGCAGCTGGTATTCTATCTGTAATGGAGTGGCCAGGGCAGTCACCAGATCTCAACCCAATTGAGCTGTGGCGGGAGGAGCTTGACCGTATGGTACGCAAAAAGTGCCATCAAGCCAATCTATCTATCTTGTGGGAGGGGCTTCAGGAAGGATCGGGTGACATTTCTCAAGATGATTTCAGCAAATTAACAGCTAGAATGCCAAAGGTCTGCAAAGCTGTAATTGCTGCAAAGGGAGCATTCTTTGACAAAAGCAAAGTTTGAAGGAGAAAATTATTATTTCAAATAAAAATCATTATTTCTAACCTTTTCAATGTCTGGACTATATTTTCTATTCATTTTGCAACTCGTTTGATAAATAAAAGTATGAGTTTTCATGGAAAACACAAAATTGACCCCAAACTTTTGAACAGTAGTGTATATTTCTGAAAATGACGCATTTTATATTGTTTTAGTGGGGTGAAAGTACACTTATATACTAGTAGATTGTAGTAACACCAATTCCTTAATAAAAATAAGGGAGTTTTGTTCTACTATAATAAGTCTAGTTACCCACACAGGCTGAGGCTCTGATTTTAGAGCAGGGCCTGTAATAGCGATGTTTTTTGCTCTTGGTCTCTACACTTGTGCTAACCATAATGTCGCACTTTAGTGAAGCTCTACCTCTTTGCTCTAACCATTCTGGTTTACCGTATTTTTTTATTTCTTCCATTAGGAGCATAAAGAGAATAATTTTTAATTCCTTGTTAAAACCTACAGTCAATGAGAAAGGGGAGAAGGAGATTGATATGATCACAACTTCCCAGGCTCTGCAGATAGCGGGCAGAGCGGGCAGGTTTAGCTCCTTGTTTAAGGAAGGTGAAGTTACCACCATGGTCCAGGACGATCTACCTCAGCTGAAGGACATTTTGGACAAACCGGTGCAAGATATACAGGTGATGTACAATAGAGGCTGTATGAAAATGTGAGGCTTTATTAGCAGAGCAAATGTGAAGAAACACCATTTATTTCATGGAGTTTTTTTTTTATTGAGAATGCACCTTTGTAAAAGGAAGCCTCATCATTCAGATCATTGCTGTTGGCCTTCCTTCTGCTAATCCCCAGTAATAAGATGATGTTGGGGGAATTAGAGCTTGGCCACACATTCCCATACCTTGGTGTCCATTTTCACTGTAATATATGGGCAAGTTCATCAATACAGGAGCTGTTTTATTGGTTCTTCGGTCTGCGTAACAATGGGAAATCCCAAGCAGAGGACCATTTTTGTGATATCCATATCACTTAAGAGGGCATAATGGCAGGGTGTGTTATTCAGACAGCCCCCTTTTAAGAAGAGATTAAAGGGGTGTTGCCATAGATAGCTGAGCACTGTACTCCGCTATCCGACATTTCCATTAGAGAATGAATGCGGCAGTCCACATTACTTCTTTATTCATTGGGAAAACTAAAGAGCCATGTTCTGATTATCACTAGAGGCGTCTCAGTGGCTGTACCCCCCACCAGTCCATACTGTGGAGAGATCATAACCTCCTGTTACCAGAGTGCCCCTTTTGAAAGTGGATTATCTCCTGTTGTAATAAATTTATGCCCATTAAATGATCAGATAGACATGTTTGCTCTGTGTGTGAAGAGTATATAACTACTACATACCTGCCCAATCCCCCAATGTCAAGCGCCATGGAAGAAATGGCGCTGTAATAATAATAATAATGTCAGGCTTGATACCAGAGTGAAATTAATTAGAAATGGATTTATAGCTCGGAGGTCCGTATTGTCTGGTTCCTATAGTGTAATTGTACCACTTGGTAATTGAAATGATCCATTTAATTCTGTACAATTTGTGAAGCAGCTGCTTGTATTTTGTGACTATACTTTCCTCTTTTAATCAGGCTGCCGGGCTGCATCCCACAGCGGAGCAGATTGAAATGTTTGCCTACCACTTGCCTGATGCCACGCTCGCTAACCTCATAGTAAGTGTGCTGCCATGTGATATTGAGGGGTGCTGGTTTTTATTTTTGTATTTGGGGTACCATTCGTGCAACCTTCCTACTCTTTTCATTATGTTTATACTGAGAAGTAGGTGAGAGACGCTGTATCCTCGTCCTTGACCAGATCATTCATTTATTTGGGGTGGGGTGTGATTTATCTGTGTCACGTATTTATCATTTACCATTTTATTTACTTCTCTCCTTATTGTAGGACATATTTGTCAGTCTCTCTCAAGTGGACGGACTTTACTTTGTTTGCAATATTGATGACTTTAAATTTGTTGCTGACATGATCCAGCATATCCCATTAAACCTAAGAGTACGCTATGTGTTTTGCACTGCTCCCATAAATCGCAATTTACCATTTGTATGCACTTCACTACTGAAGGTGAGTTAACAATTTTGGATGTGAGAAAGTTGGCCCCATAGTTTAACACGTATGTTCACTGTTGCTTTTGGTTAAAGGAGCTGTCTATCCTATCTCTCATTGGGCTTAAAGAATAACTGCTGCTGCCTAGTGGGAAAGACAATTTCCTTAGTTTAGACACATGCATGACACTTGTTCCCTCCAGGTGTGCAGTAGTGTTTCCCAACAGTCGGTGTCAGAACACACAGGAAAAATAATAGACCACGCCTTTAAGGATATGTACACATAGTGTCTTTTTCAGGTGGTTTCCACCTGAAAAAGCACTGCGAAAATGCCCAAAAATGATCATAATGCACAGAAATGTCAAACTGATCTTGTTGTGCATTCAAAGACACTGCTTGCCTTAATCTTGCTTCCCTTTCTGATGAACTTCTTTCTTTGCTATTTTAGTTTGCTCGTCAGTTTAGCAGGAACGAGCCGCTTACCTTCCAGTGGGTCTGTAAGCACACCAACTGGCCTGTATCTCCTCCGAAAACGATCAAAGATCTGATGCATCTCGAAGCTGTACATGACATCCTTGATCTGTATCTGTGGTTAAGGTGAGCTTAATCTCTGTTCATATTCCTTGCAGTAACAGATGTTTAGGCAGATATGCTGCATCTTGTGCTTACGCGGCAAGATCTGGCCGTAGACACTTTGATTGGCAGACATAAGCGTAAACGCTTTAGCTCATCTGATCGTGTATGATCATTTTAATGAGACCCAAGCTGCTGTCATATTCAAATGGTTGTCCCCTTTCAGAAAATCATTTTTTCTATTTATATATAGCAACAATATATTTCGCAGCACTTAGGTTTCACATGTTTGCTTGCTTTTTTTTTTTCCATAATGAAGTAAAGTCCTTTACTTGCCCTACACAGGTCCATCGCTCAGTTTCCGCTGCCCAAGTCTCTCTTTGGCTGCAGTGGTGCTGTCACGTTGACATTGCTGTAGCTAAGCACTGAGCTCATTGGCTCTACTGATGTAGACATGAGCCGCTGAGCTCAGAGATTGGCTGCAGTGCTGTTGATGGAACCAGAGAACTGGGGCAGTGGCAGAAACAAAAAAGTGAAGGATGAGTGAAGCTGTGTGTTTTTCTTTTTATAATGAACTGAACATTTTGATGAGTTTTCTGGAAGAGGTCAATCCCTTTTGTCTAATTGACCTGAAATAACTGTCCTGTCCTTACCAAAGTGTCCAACATTCAGATAAGGACTTATGTGGGTAAAGTATGCATGTTTAATTTAAAAGAAACAAGGAAGAGCCAAAGGAGCAAAGGATCGGGTAGAAGAAAATTCAACTTGATTATCTCACCCAAGAACCGAAAGGCCCCATACATATTAGGTAACTGTGCTGAACAATTGTTTGTCAGGAGTGTCTCCTAATACCCCCGTATATAGGAACACTCACCTTGACAGAGTGCTCCTGGGTTCTCTATGAGAGACCTGCAGCTATAATCATCTGGCAGTGTCGTATCTCCCTGCCTGACAAAACAATTTGCTGTTGAAATTCCATCTGCCACACCTGTAGCTCCCCGGCATCATCTGTTGGGAAGGGTGCGGGAAGGCCCCTTTTGCGCATTACACTGCATTCCAAATTATTATTCTATTTAGGCTTAAGAGGGATTAAAGATTTTTTTTTTTCATTTCCAAATAGAATAACAGATGGTATTGTGTTCCAGCACTCTTTTGATCACTGAAATCAGTCTTGTACACCTGTGATAATTAGTTTGCCAGGTGACCCCATTTAAAAGAAAACTCCTTAGGGAGAACGTTCCAAATTTATATGCAGGCAACAGGTTTCAAGTAATATGTGATAGAAAAAGGGGTCTCTGTTGCTGAAAAGCATCAAATGTGCAATGCCTTAAAACAGGTATGAAAACATTAAATATTTTATGAAAACGTAAGTGTGAGCATTGTACTGTGAAGGCATTTTTGGCTGCTACACAACACAGATAAAGGCATAATGAAGGTTTCTGCTAGGTAAATTCATCGGATTAAGAGAGCAGCTGCTAAAATACTATTACAAAGCAACACACTGAAGCTGCTGGTGCCTCTGGAGTCTCCTGAACCTCAAGATGTAGGATCCTCCAAGACTTGCCGCTGTTCATAAACCTTCAGGCTCTCCTAGACAGTGCTCACAAGCTGAAACAAGTGGGCCCAGACGTGCATGAAGAGTAGGGATAATGGAACTGGACTTTGAAGTTCAGTGTTCATACCGGAAAAAGACTATTACAAAAAAATGTCAGTGTTGGGGTTCTGAGTTCGGGTGCTTTACATTTGCAAATCACTACAGCAAGCATCTCGGGTACACTCAGTGCTCAGCCCAGTGCCAGCCACTTGCAGTGTTTGAATGGCTCGTACTGGGGGTAAAATCAACATTATCAGATGTAGTGTATACAAAAATAAAAATGACAAAACCGAGCACTCCCTCACCTGGAAGTGCTTTGTTTATGGCTGGCTGTATGTGGGCAGAGAGCCAAACTGTCCAATCAGAGCAGTGTCAAGTTGAGGTCCATAACAGAACTTTATATAAAGTCCGACTAAACCCCCAGAGCCTGAACTTCCATGGGTCTGCTCAATTTAAATGAAGACTGAGTGCTGTGCAACCCTGGATGGTCCAGATTGATGGAGTAGTGGATGGTTGATGGATGACCACCGTGTGGCAACAAGGCTACAATGTTAGCAAAGGGGTGGCGGGGTCATGTAGTCCCTTAAGGTCTCTGACGGTGTGAAAATTACCTTGGCGAAGTGTATACAGTTTGACTGACCACTTTCTTCCATGGTACTAAAAGAAGAACTGTGCCATCCATAGAAAAATAATCTTCATGTATACAATGCACCATCTCATGCTGCAAAGAATACCTCTGTGTCATTGACTGCTATAGGCATAAAAGGAGAGAAACTCCTGGTGTGGCCACCATCTTCCCCTGACCTCAACCTTATAGAGAGCCCTTGGAGTATCCTCAGTCAAATGATCTATGAGGGTGGGAAGCAGCTCACATAAAAATAGCAGCTCTGGGAGGCTATTCTGGCATCCGCAAAGAAATTCAAGCAGAATCTAACATGTAAGGCTACTTTCACATTAGCGTTCCCCTCCGCAGCGTTCTGCGGAGGGGAGCCGCAATGTAAGCGCAGCACCGCAGGTCCTTATCTTTAGAATGGGAGCGCACAGTGCTGCGCTTGACTGCGCATGACCATGCGCACCCATTCACTCCAATATGTGATCTGTGCGCAGGCGGATGCCCGCGCATAAATCACCCAGTCTCGTCCGCACAAGAAATGCAACATATCGTTAGCAATGTTGTTGCGTGTAACAGGGCATTAATACAAGGAGCACCCGTCCAACCTCCTCAGCCATCCGGCTGTATTACGCCTGCTCTTAGTGTAAACAGAAGCTTCCATCGGGAAAGACCTCACCACAGACCATGTAGGAAGCTCAGGAGCCTCCCACTAGCCCTACAGATGTATCTGCTCCACCGGAAGTGGTTCTTTCCTTATCCCAATCCGTTTCTGATCTGGCTAAGATTTCTCAAACCCTTATGGCAGCACTAGCGCACCTGCCTACACGGACTGCTTCCGATACTCAGCCTAGCCCACCGGGGCACTCGGCTTCCAGCCTACCCTCGGATTCCGAGAGAAGAGACTGCTTACAGAGGAAGCAAGTTCACCTATCGTCCTCTTCTCAGTCTCCCTCCTCATGGATTTCCACTCGGGTCCCCCTTCTCCAGCACCATCCGCACCAGCTGATTCCGAGTCTGGCTCGGACTCCGAACTGGACCTGGCCTCTGATTGGATTTCTACGGTCAGGGACATGGTTCCTCTAGCAGTGAATCAGTCCCTTAAAGTCGACACTGATGACAAGCCGCCCACTCGTAAGGTGTTCATCAAACTCTCTAAGCCAGCCCCGGGAGTTTTCTGCCTAAAGACTTTGACACCATCTTTGAAAAAAATGGCTACACCCGGAGAGACGCTTTCAGCCCAGAAAGTGCCTGGAGGCTCTATATCCCTTCTCTCAGGAAGTGCACCTGAAATGGTCTAACTCTGTCGGAGGATCTCCCCCCTTCCCCCCTTCCCCAGACTCGTGCCTCTCTACCTCTCTTCCTCTGGCGGATAGTGATGGTGCTATGGTGCTTCCCTCAAGGAAGGTCCAGATTGACATGTGGAGGCTATGGCGAAATCCGCCTTTGAGGCTTCGGGCGCATCCCTCTTCTCTTCTTTTGCTGCCACCTGGGTTTCCCTGGCCGTATCCTCCTGAGCTAAAAACCTCCGAAGAGGCATTCTTGCCCAAACTCCCCAGATCACTCAGGCAGGCAAATACATGGCCGCTGCTTGCCTTGATGCCGCCTCCTGCGTAGCCCAGGCTTCCGCTAACATGATCTCCATTCGCAGGGTCATATGGCTAAAAGCCTGGAATGCCGACCCAGCTTCTAAAAAAATCACTTGCCAATCTCCCATTCCAGGTTTCTCGCTTGTTTGGCGACAAACTGGACAAGATCATCTCAGATGCCACTGGTGGGAAAAGTACTTCCCTCCCTCAAGCAAAGCGTAAAGGTTCGACCCCCTAAGAAGCGTAATTTTCAATTTCACTCCTTTCGGTCCACGGCTTCCAGACCCTCCGATTGGCGAGACCACCCCCCCGCCCACCAGGATAGAAAAAGCCTTCCTACAAGCCCGCCCCCTCCTGGCGCCCTCGCAATACTCAATCACGGGCCTCCGGTTCCCAATCCAGCTGCTCATGACGCCATCCCCAACCTCGAGGGTCGGCTTCTGGCCTTCCGGTCAGCGTGGCTCTCGGTGATCAACGATGTTTGTGTCCGAGAGGTTGTCTCTGTGGGGTGCAAGATCAAATTCGCTTGTTTTCCCCAGGACTGTTTCTTCCTATCCCAGCCCCCGAAAGACCTAGAGCTCATAGCCGGTTTTCACCGAGCCATCTCTTCCCTCACGGATGCAGGCATCATCCTCCCCGTCCCAAAGCACCAGCACTTCTCGGGATTCTATCTCTTTATGGTCCCAAAAAAGGGGGACTCAGTTCGCCCCATTTTGGACCTGAAGTGTTTCTCTACACCAAACTCCGGGTGAGACATTTCAGGATTGAGTCCCTTTGCTCTGTGATAGCGTCCATGGAGCCAGGGGAATTCCTGGCTTCCATAGACATCCAGGACACTTATCTCTACGTCCCCATCCTCCCCTCTCACCAGCGATTCCTCTGCTTCGCTGTGGGGTCCCAACATTATCAGCTTACCGCCCTTCCTTTCAGCTTAGCCACTGCTCCTCGGGTCTTCACAAAGATCCTAGCGGCAGTGATGGCCATTCTCTGGTCCAAGGGAATTTTGGCAATACCCTACTTGGACGACATCCTGATAAAGGCCCCCTCGCATGCGGGGTGTCTCGAGTGTTTGCAGATCTCTCTGGACTCCCTCCATCGCCTGGGCTGGATCATCAATGCCGAGAAGTCTTGTCTTATTCCGTCCCAGCGGATCAACTTTCTGGGCATGATATTCGACTCTGCCCAGTCCTGCATTTTCCCTTGTCGCCCTGTTGTCGGGGAGTCACCGCTTCAGGCAGCCTTCTCCTCCGTCACTTCGCCTCTCCATGCGGGTGTTGGGCAGTATGGTAGTCTCGATCGAGGCTATCCCCTTTGCCCAATTTCATACCAGGCCCCTCCAGCACTTTCTTCTGGCGAGATGGGATCGCTCCCTTCGCAGCCTCGACCGCCCAGTCCACCTCTCCAGATCTGCATGGCAGTCGCTTCTCTAGTGGATAGAGTTCCCCCCCCCCCCCCCCCCTCCTCTCTCAAGGCAAATAGTTTCTCCTGGTCAGGTGGACGATCATCTCCACGGACGCCTTCTCTTGGGTTGGGGGGCGACCTTCCCCGGTCGCACGACTCGGCAGATGGAACACTCTGAAAGCCTCCCTGCCCATAAACATTCTAGAGCTCCAGGCGGTTCTCAGAGCACTTCTTTTCTGGCAAAACATTCTTGCGGGCCGCCATGTCCGAATTCAGACTGACAACCCACGGTGGTGGCATACATAAATCGCCAGGGAGGGACTCTGAGTCGCTCAGCCATGTCAGAAGTGGTACAAATTCTTCAATGGGCTGAGCACAATGTTCCGGCAAAATCAGCAGTCCTCATTCACAGAGTAGACAACTGGGCAGCTGACTATCTCAGTCAAGGGAGGTTAGACCAGGGAGAGTGGTCCTTAAACACAGCAGTGTTCCATCAGATTTGCCTCCGGTGTGGATTTCCGGACGTGGACCTGATGGCATCCAGGGATGATTACAAGCACCGTCCCTTCGTGGCCAGATCCAGAGATCCCCAGGCCCTCGACACAGACTCTCTCGCAATTCCATGGGCCCAGTTCTCACTCACCTATCTTTCACCCCATTCCTCTCGTTCCCAGGGTTCTCAAGAAAATCAGAGTATAAGGAGCAACCGTCATCCTCATGGCCCCAGATTGGCCCAGACGCTTCTGGTCATCAACCTCCTCGCAGACTCTCCGTGGCCACTCCCCAATTTCCCAGACCTCCTAACTTTGGGTCCTTTTTGACACCCGAATTCTCAGTCACTCAATTTAACGGCGTGACTGTTGAAGCCACAGTACTGAGATCGTCGGGTTTCTCTGAACAGGTCATCCAGACCATGTTGAAAGCCAGGAAACCGTCCTCTTCACAAGCATACCACCGCATGTGGAAAGCTTTCTTCCGTTGGTGCGAAGAGCGCAATCGTCCCCAGTTGTTTTTTTTTCTCTCCCATCTTTCCTGGCTTTTCTCCAGTCTGGCCTTGACAAAGGTCTATCTCTTCGCTTCCTGATGAGCCAGGTGTCTGCTTTTTCAGTTCTTTTCCAGAGACAGCTGGACTCGCGGTTACAGGTCAGGATGTTACTCCAAGGAGTAGCTTGTGTCACTACTCCATTTCGCCCTCCACTTGATCCCTGGAACCTGAATTTAGTACTAGATGTACTCCAGGGCCCGCCCTTTGAGCCTCTGCAAGAGGTCAGTTTTCCTCTCCTTGCTTAGAAGCTCGCATTCCTTGTGGCGATCACCTTCATTCGGAGGGTGTCTGAACTCGCGGCTCTCTCATGCCATTCTCCCTATTTGATCTGTCATCAGGAGAAGGTAGTCTTTCATCTCATGGAAAAGTTCCTACCAAAGGTGGTTGGTTTTTCCTTCCACATCCACGAGGAGATCTTGCTACCCTCTCTTTGCCCAGCTCCATCTCGTTCTCATGAAGAGATTACACAATCTGAACTTGGTAGGGTCCCTTCGTATCTACGTATTGCGAACAGCTTCCTTTCGGCGAACAGATACTCTGTTGGTGGTCCTGCATGGCCTTTGCAAGGGCTTGGCAGCCTCTAAGGCTACGATTGCCTGGTGGGTTCGCTCCACTATCTCGGAGACATACCACATTAAGCAGGTTCCCTGTCTGTCCAGGATATGAGCTCACTCCACTAGAGCAGTGGGAGCCTCCTGGCCCGTCAGACATCAGGCTTTGGCCACTCAGCTTTGCAAAGCGGTTACCTGGTCATCAGTTCACACGTTTGTTAAATTCTACAAGGTTCATGCTCACGCATCTGGTGATGCTGCTCTGGGGCGCAATATTCTCCAGGCCGCTGTAGTCTGAGTTTGCCCGATTAGTCCCTCTGTTATGATACCTCACCCAACGTGACTGCTTTTGTACGTCCCAAGGTTTTCCTGTTCTCCCCCCCACTGAAGCGATTAAGGGGATTTTTGGTACTCACCGTAATTTCCTTTTTTTGAAGCTTCAATCGGGGGACACAGCTCCCTCCCTATGTATATAGTTGAGGAGGTTTGTGTACTTATGGTTGCTCCTATTGCTATTCTCACTGAGTTTTGTTTGTGCCAGTAAGTAGGTGGGTGTATACTCCTGGGGAGGAGTTGCTTTTTGTGTTTTTTTTTTTGCTTCGTGTCAGCAATAATACACCCAAGGTCTTCCTGTGTCCCGCAATTGAAACTTCAAGAAAAGGATTTTACAGTGAGTACCAAAAATTCCCTTTTAAGACATGAGACATATGTATACAGCAACATTAAGTTGGGTTAGACATATTTTGTGTCACTAAGGCCCCTTTCACATCAGCGGTTTTCGCTGATCGCGGCAGTTGCGGTGAAAAAACCGCAACTGCCGCGATTACCGCATAACGGCTGCACTTGCGGCACAGTTGCGGCAAGCCCCATACAATGTCTATGGGGCTTGCGGTAAGTGTGCGACAGGTGCGGCAAGTGCGGTTTCGGCACTTGCGGCAGGTGTGGCCGCGAAAAAAATCGCAGTCAGCCGTGGTTTCTTCGCGGCTGCAACTGCGGCAAGTGCCGATACCGTACTTGCCGCACCTGCCGCAAGCCCCATAGACATTGTATGGGGCTTGCCGCAACTGCAGCCGTTATGCGGTAATCGCGGCAGTTGCGGTTTTTTTGCCGCGATCAGCAAAAACCGCTGATGTGAAAGCACCCTAAAATTAGTCCTACTGACTAGATTTAGCTTCCTGCCCTCTAAGTACAGGCTCATTGTTATTGGCACTCATGAAGTTTAAGTACATAATGTGAAATATCTCCTGAAAAAAAAAAATGAATCCAGTGAAACAACTACTTGTATAGAGCATTCATGTTAAATACAAAAGAACAAATGCTGAACAGCAATTTAAAACAAAAGCCAATGGGATAAAAAAAAGGCTTGTTGTGACACTAGTATTGGTTCCTTTACATTAAATTAGTATGGAAACACATTTAGATTCACCTGTGGTAAATCATGAATGAGAATCACCTGTGCTAAATTATCAGTGCCCATGAGATATGAATTAGCCAATGAATGATTCCTTCAGTTTTTGTTTTTTTTTTTTTTGTTTTTTTTTAAAGCCACATGTTAGACCCTATTTCTTTGTCACAGTGGTGAACACAAAGTAGCTGTCTGAGGACATCAGAACTGCTATTATTAGGAAACAAGAATCCAAAAGATCCAAAGACATTGGTATCCCAGTTACAATAGTGCGCAATGTTAAGTTTGCCAAGCATGGAACCATCAAGATCCTCACTGGACGTGGGGGAAAGGGGAAAATTGAAAAGAGATATCTTCGATGGTTGGTGCGAATGGTGGAAAAAACACCACGTCAAGCATTCAAAGACTTGAAGGCCAAACTTGAACTGTCTGGGGTCATGGTTTCAACAAGTACCATACCCTGCCCACTAAACAAAGCAGAGCTTTATGGGCGAAGACCAAGGAAGAAAACACATAAAAAGGAACAACTGATCTTTGCCAAAGAGTACCTAGACAAACCACAATCCTTCTGGGAAAATGTTTTGTGGACAGATGAAACAAAACTAGATCTTTTTAGCAATGCAAAGAAACATTTTGTTTACAGACAGCGCAATGAAGCTTATAAGAAAAAGAATACCCTACCAAAAGTTAATCCTGGTGGAGGATCCATAATGCTGTGGTGTTGCTTTGCTGCCTCTTGTAGTGGAGGTCTTGACCGCATCACAGGAATCATAAATCGGAGAATTATCAAGAGATTTTAGAGCAAAATGTCCTAACCAGTGTAAGAAAACTTGGTTTGAGTCGAAGATCATGGATCCTCCAGCAGGATAATGACCCAAAGCACACATCCAAAAGTACACAGGAATGGTTGAAAAAGAAAAAATTAACTATTTTAAAATGGCAGCAATGAGTCCTCACCTCAATCCCACTGAAAATGATTGGGGTGAACTGAAATCTACAATTGGAAAAAAGAACCCTGCAAATATTCAAGAGCTTGAACAAACTGCAGAGGAAGAGTGGGAGAAAATCCTAGCTGAGAAGTGCGAGAATCTTATACATAGCTAGAAGAAATGTGTGGATGTTGTCATCAGTGCTAAAGGGTGTGCAACCAAGTACTAATTAAAGGGAACCTGACCCCACAAACTGACCCTCTCCCCCCCCCTCCCCCGCATCTTTAGACCTGTCCCTGCAACCCCATTATCATTTCTAGCCATCCCTTTTGCAGAAAAAATTGATTTTGTAAAGTAAAGTTTATATTCACCTCGTCCTGTGTGGGTTCTCTGTTTCTGAATTAGTCTCAAAGGCAGGCCTGTCTGCTGCTCCTTTGTAATTATGCACGCCCCTCTATGCTTACTAAGAGCCTGGCCGCGTCATGAAAGGGGGCGGGGCTTCGGTATGATGTGATGCAGCCCCGCCCCTTTCATGACGCAGCCAGGCTCTTCAAGCAGAGAGGGGCGTGCATAATTACAAGGCAGCAGCAGACAGGCAGGCCTTTGAGACTAATTCAGAAACAGAGAACCCACACAGGACGAGGTGAATATAAACTTTACTTTACAAAATCGATTTTTTTCTGCAAAAGGGATGGCTAGAAATGATAATAGGGGGTGCAGGGACAGGTCTAAAGATGCGGGGGGGTCAGTTTGTGGGGTCAGGTGTCCTTTATTACTGCACATGCTGTTTGTTCTGTTTCTTCTTTGAAATTGCAACATGTAAGTTGAGAATGTTTTTTATTGTTGGTCTACTTTGGACCACTAATTAAAAAATCCTGAGGATAAAGCTTTGGTACATTTCCCTGTATTTCTGACGATATTGTATAGTTTATGAAAAAAATAAAGGGAACCAATAATGGTGAGCAGCACTGTAGATAGGGGTTTACACTAACCTCATTAAGCGTCATTTCACTGAAGACCGAGGGGGAAAGCAACATCACATTTTAGGCCCTTGAAAAGGGGAGCTGTGTCAGGGATGTGAGGTATGGCCTGCTGAGTGAGGTATATGGTTACTAGTGGGTAAGGGTGGCTCTGTTTGTCGGAGGAAGTATGTTTTGATGGCTAGGAGAGAAGATGAAGGGTGGGAAAGTAATCTGATGTACAGTATACCCTAAAGTTTCTCACAAGTGGTTTCTCTTTTTTTTTTTTTTTTTTTATTTATTAATATTTTAATATCAGTTACCGCTTCATGGATATGTTTCCGGATGCTGGACTTGTGCGAGCTATTCAGAGGGAGCTGGACATCATCATTCAGACTGGCGTTCATAATATCACCAAACTCATTAGAGCTTCAGAAAGCAGCGCGGCACTCCACATTGTGGACGAAATCTCTAAAGACTCACCAACACTTCTAGAAGACACCCAGAAACCTGGACCCAGAAGACTAAGGGGAACCAAGCCACTTTCAGTAAATTCTGAGTTACAGAAAGTATCTCTGACATCTAGACTAGTTCAGGATGGACTCCTTACACCAGATATGTTAAAACAGCTGGAGAAAGAATGGATGTCTCGTCAGAACAATCGCGGAAGCCAGGCTAGATTAAATGAACTGGACATTTTAAAAAAGAACAGAAAGAAGAAATAGCACAATAATTGATGTACACTTTTTTTTTTTTTTTTCTTTTTAGTATCATAAAAACAAAAACACTGTTTAAATAAAAATGTTAATTATTTTGTCAGAGGTGAAAGCTACTGAATGCTACAAAGGACATATTAATCTAGGATCAGAATCATGAAATGAAGGCTGCATACAAAGCTGTCTTCAATCTATGCGAGACAAGCATATTCTTCATGGATTCTTAAAGAGGTGTTCCACTATTTATATGACCCCCCCCTTTCTTTTGTGTAACTATTCCTAACTATCACTCTCCCAATATAGTTCTGCTACCTACCCATCTACACTAAGCTTACCTCTAAGAGGCTCGTAAATACATAATTTGTTGTTCAGGCTTTGACCCTTCCTATGCGGACACCAGATTCGGATCAACTGAGCAGGGGCTGGGTGTGGGTGGTGGTCACTGGTGGGGGTTGAGAGAAGTGTGATCTGAACATGTGTGCCTAGACTGCTGTTACTCACAGGGAGGCAGCCCAGCCCCCACCAGTGACATATCGTACTCAAGCTGAATCTGGTCTGCAGGTTTATGAACCTCAGAGAGATAAGCTTATAGGAGCAGAGTAGGTGGTAGAAGTATATTGGGAAAGTGTAATGGTACCTTTACACGCGGCAACATTTCTAGGGTGTCAACAGGTAACTTACTGGCTGCAGTGAAATCATGGAGACAAGGTTCTATCTTGTTGCTGTATACAAATGGAATAATGTCTCCATGATTTCACTGCAGCCAGTAAGTTACCTGTTGACACCCTAGAAATGCTGCCGCGTGTAAAGGTACCATTAGGGATAGTTAGAAAAAAAGAAAGGGCTCACATTATTGGTAAAAACTTCTTTTACCCCTTTACGACCAAGGACATAACAGGCATATCCTCAGTCACCTCCCTCCCTTGGATGCAATGCGAGCTCCCAGCATTCCCTGCACATATCGGTAGTTGGCTGACATGTGCAGCCAACAGATGTAGGCGGATTAGCGATCTGCCAGCTGCTTTAGGGCTATGTTCACACAGTGCATAATTGCACTGTTATTGATGCATTCCTTACGGATTTGCTAATTGGCATTTAGACACTGCTCTTTTTACAGATACGAAAAAAGAATGAACATGTCAGTTTTCTGGTGTTATTTAGCTGCGCTATTTGCTCCCCCGGTGATCTCCCCTCATGCCAAGGCCACAGGACCTGGCACTGTACCGTGTGACATCACCTGGTGACATGATCTGCCTCTGGGACCATGCGGTCTGAATCACTGCGGCCTCCAGGATGACAGAACACCACTAGAGATCACCAGGGAAGCACTGCGAGGTGAGTAAAAGCGCAGCAGCATTCACACACAGAACACTGTGCATTGTGAGGATCTAGTCTTCGTGCAGTTTTACACCAAAAACAGAGCCTTACAAAACGCAATAATGATGTGTGTGAATGTAGCCTAAACCCCTTAACCCCGTATACTTTATGGTGCAGTATGTGGGATGCATTATACTGTGTGGTGACTACTTGAGGACATTATACTTTATGGTGCACTGTTTGGGGCCATTATACTGTATTGATCACTACGCAGGGCACAGCCGACTTGTGCAGCTAACAGATTCATGCAGATGAGAAGATTTCCCGCAGTTCTTAACTCCTTACATCACACTGGCAAACACTGACAGTGCAATCTAAGGCTGGCTTCACTCCACGGCGATATCTGATCTTGGGCTGTCGGGGATGAACCTGACAGCCCTTGACCGGATCAGCACACAGAACCGGAGGGCTAATATGCCCTCCGGTCCGGTGTGCCGCCGCTGATGAATCAGGACCGTGGCTCGCGGGGAGCTGCAGGTGTCCAGTTCTCGGATCCTCCCGGACCAGGGCAATACGGCCCCAAAGGCTCCCATGTTAGGGAGCGCCGGATTGCACCGGATCCAGGGGAATCCGGGACGATTCGGAAGACGGCAATTTGGGGAGATTTTTGCAAGCAATGTTTTTTGTTTTTTTTTGTCCGGGAGAAAAATCCGACTTCTCCCGGATTCTTCTGGAGAGATGGAAACCGGATGGCAGATGGCATAGGATACTATGGAGCCAAAATCCGGTGAAAACCAGACAGTCCAGGTTCGGACACTGCCGTGGTGTGAAGCCACCCTAAAGCGCAGCAACGGGGACCGCACTATTCCCTGCCGCCATCGGCAACCTAGTGACATGATCATGGAGCGTCGGGTGTTGCCTTGACAACCAGGGGTCAGATGATGACCCCTGTCACTATCATGACTTACTCCCTGGATGCCCGTCGAGCGGCTACATTCGCAGGAGGTGATCATTTGTGCTGTGCAGAGCAGTGGATCATCATGGTTTCGGACTACTCAAGCGATCTGATTCTTTTTTTCTTTATTAACTTGATTTTACTCAATTTTACTAGCCCCTTTAGGCACTTCAACACTGCACAATCCGATCTATAAATGGTGTAACAGGAAAAAAAATAAAAAATGCCAAAATTAAGTATCTTTTGATTCCTGCACCTCTGATACAAAATGTAATATCAGGCAATCAAAACATCACATCTTCCCAAAAATTGAATAATTAAAAACGACCGCTAAAGATATAAAAAATAAGACATCACACAACCCCCAGATCCCGAAAAAGAGAACTCTACAGGGTACGGCAAAAAATAACAACAAAAGCAAATTTTTTTTTTACATTTTTTTATTTTTACACAAACTTCTGAATCTTGTTTTTCACAACTTAGATAAAAGTAACATGTGTGGTATGTACCAGCTCATACCAATCTGAGGTATCATATCAACATGACCGTTTTACCATATAGTCAACATGGTGAATAACAAAAAAACAAACCACTGTGGAATTTCAGGTTTTTTTTTTTTGTTTTTTTTACAATTTCACTGCATTTAATTTTTCTTCCCCTGTTCTCCAGTGCACTGTATGGTAAAATGAATGGTGTTATTCAAAATACAACCATTCTGCAAAAAACAAGCACTTATATGTCTGTATTGGCAGAAAATAAAGAAAAAAGTTTTCCTTGTCATCCAAATCTGGGAGACCCTGATATTGGGTGTTATATGCTGCCTCCTGGAAGTCACACCTAATATAGAAGAGATTTACTTCTCCTTCTCCCCTGCAGCATATACGCCCTCTACAGGAATACTGTCAGTTTGTTATTCGGTGTCGTTGGAGGCACATCTCCACACTGAAGCTCCAATTGCTACAGATGAATTTTGGGGACCATCGGGGTCCCCCGGCATGGGCCGTCAGCCCCATATGCCGTGCTCCCTCACCATACCCTTTCAAAGGGCCTCTGGTGATGTGGAAGCTGACTGAGGGGTCTACAGTTCACTGTGCCCCTGGCCGTTACACAGTCACTGTGTGGCCCCCTGTGACGGAGTTCAACTCCTGGCAGTCACAGGCGATGGATGCAGGTTCCACTTCAGGTACCGAGCTGGCCCCCACTCTTCTCCCCCTCTGGGGATTCAGGTATGTGCTGCGCACTTGGGGGGGGGCCCCCGCATCCACAGCAGGATCCAGGACTGGACCTGCGGTATGGTCCCTGCAACAGCCCCTGGCCTGATTGCAAGCCCAGCAGCGATCCCCTCCCTGCCTGTCTTAGCCCAGCAGGGGGATGGGGCATAGGGCTCAGGGCATGGGGCTCCTTTTTCCCCCATCTGCGGGTGTTTTTGCGGGACTTCCGCGCCGGACCCCTCACGCAGGCCGGCCGCGGCCTCAAATTTAGTCCCCGGCTTCACCGGAGGACTAGGCCGCGATTCCGCCTCCTGCTTGTCTATCAGCAGCAGGGGTCGGGCTTTTCTCACAATAGCCCTAGCAGCTCAGGGCTTGGCCTCTGGCCTCTCCCCCTCCTGTGTACACATATGGGGCCACAGTTCCCGCGTTTTTGCGGGCCCTCCCTTCTCTGACTCCCCCCTCAGTCTCTGCGGGGGCCATTTTGGTCTCATTCTCTGCAGATTCTTCAGCATACAGCTGCTGCTGGGAGACTCAGACTTGGGATCCGGACTTTGGATAAGCGGTAAGCCACACCATTGGTGTGGAGTCTCCTCTGTGGCATCCTCTTCTGTTATACTGTCTTTTTGGGTAGTTTGTACACAGGATTGGGTCAGACTATGTCTTCTTCTAAGAGCAAGGGTAAGACCCATAAGGCTGCAAAATTGTACGCAACTTGTACAGTGTGCAAAGTCACATTGCCTGCGCAGAGTGTCCATCCCCTCTACACCTCCTGTGAGCAGAATGGGTCACCGGATCTCCTAGGAACCCGGCCCCAGGTGGATGCCCCTACCCCCTCTGGGGATCAGGCCTCTGCTCCCCGGTTTTAACACCGGCCCCTCAATGGACTGACGTCTTATCTCAGTCATATCTGATTCAGTGGCCCTGGCAGTGTCGCGAGCTATGTCGCAATCCGTAGCCTCCATGACTAGGTCCATCATTCAGGCCATTACCCAGAACCCTGACCAGGACGTGGAGGGTTCTCCCTCGGTCCCGGGTCCGTCTCTTCCTCCTGGGCGTAACAGGCCCTCTCCGTCTCTAGGAGAGCCCAGATCCAAAAGACAACGCCGAGGCCCTTCCCCCTCCTCGCTCAGAGGCAGCCTCTGAATCGGTCCTGGAAGGGGACGCTCTGGCTGACAATATTGTCTCTATTATTAATGACATTCTACGCCTTCCTGCTCCCGACACTCAGTCTGAGCAGCGAGTCAAGGTCTCACTCAGGGATCCGAAGAGACCTGCCAACATCTTCTCTGATCACCCTGACTTTACAGACACGGTGCAAAAGCCTAGGGCTTGTCCAGCTAAACGTTTGATTCCAAAATCCACGGATCCCAAATATCCGTTTGCCCCGGCAGTACTATCTGGCTGGTCTCAACCTCCTAAGGTGGACCCGGCCGTAGCCAGATTGGCTACCAGGACCACCATTTCCATTGCCGACAGCTCATCTTTAAAAGACTCGGCAGACCGTCAGGTTAAACTGTTAACCAAGTCTATCTATGACGCGGTCGGCGCTGCGTTTCCTCCCGCCTTCGGAGCGGCTTGGTCTCTTAAGGCCCGTTCTGCGTTTACAGACGCGGTTTATTCAAAGACATGCGAGAGGGTTCCTGAGGTGTCCCCCCCTTCTAGACCAAATGGCTATGGTCTCGAAATATGCTCTTAACGCCGTGCTTGACTCAGCCAGTCGTTCAGCAGTGGCAGCCGCCAATTCCCTCGCCATTCGGCGAATTCTCTGGCTCCGGGATTGGAAAGGTGATGCTTCTTCTAAGAAGCATCTTACAGGGATTCCCTGTACCGGGGATCGTCTTTTCGGGGAACGTCTGGACGAACTTATCAAGGACACGACAGGAGGCAAAAGTACTCTTCTGCCCCAACAAAAAGGTGGAAAACCTGCGCAGCAAAAGTCTGCCAGGTTCCGTTCCTTTCGTTCTTTTCGTTCCCCTGGCTAGTCCTCCAGGCAGTCCTCCTCTTCCAACAGGACGTTTCGTTCCGACAAGGCCCAGTCCTCCCGAGGCCAGGGTTCTTCCTGGCGCTCTCGACAGCAGAAATCCTCTAGTCAGAAGCCGTCCAAGACAGCCTCTGCATGACTCGCATGGCTCCAGCTCCGCACCCAGAGTCGGGGCAGATTGTCCCTCTTTCGGGACGTTTGGCTTTCCGACGTCCTAGATCAGTGGGTGCGAGACATTATCTCTCACGGCTACTTCATAGAACTGAGCTCAGTTCCCGCAAGCCGATTCTTCATGACATCTCCCCCTCCCGCCAAGATCCACGCTTTTCACCAAGCGTTGGAAGCTCTGAAGCGGGAAGGAGTCATTGTCCAGGTCCCCGTCAGGGAACTGTTTCAGGGATTTTACTCAAATTTCTTTATTGTGCCCAAGAAAGACAGGTCCGTCCGCCCGGTGCTGGACCTAAAGCTTCTCAACAAGCACGTCAAAGTGAGGCATTTTCGCATGGAATCTCTTCGTTCTGTGATAGCCTCAATGTCTCAAGGGGAATTCTTGGCATCCATAGACATAAAGGATGCATATCTACACATCCCAATCGCCCCAGCTCACCAACAGTTCCTGTGCTTTGTGATCGTACACGACCATTTCCAGTTCTTGGCTCTCCCCTTCGGCTTGGCCTCCGCTCCACGAGTATTCACCAAGGTGATGGCCTCCGTAGTCGCCTTACTGCAATCGCAGGGTCTGTTGGTCATCCCTTACTTGGACGACCTCCTGGTCAAGGTTCCCTCACATCAGGAATGCCAGCAAGCAGTGTCCGCGTCTCTGTCGACACTCAGGAGGTTCGGCTGGATAGTCAACCTCCCGAAGTCGGTCCTCGTGCCCACCCAGAGTCTGGTGTATCTGGGCATGCTTTTCGACACTCGTGCAGCGCTGGTACGTCTGCCTCACTAGAAGGTCGTCTCTCTTCAAGCGGGTGTTCGTTCCATCCTCCCGCCTCGCTTGTACTCCATCAGGCATCTGATGCAGATCCTGGGGAAGATGGTAGCTTCAATCGAAGCAGTCCCATTTGCACAACTCCATCTGCGTCCCCTTCAGCTGGAAATCCTTCGTATCTGGGACAAGAAACCGAGGATCCTGGATTACAAGATTTCCCTGTCCCCCGAAACGAGGGAATCTCTCCAGTGGTGGCTGACAGATCAGTCCCTGTCTCAGGGTCGCTCCCTCCTCCCGCCATCTTGGTCGGTAGTCACTACGGACGCCAGTCTCTCCGGCTGGGGAGCGGTGTTTCTTCACCACAGGGCCCAGGGTACTTGGTCTCCGCTGGAGTCCTCCCTTCCCATCAACATTCTGGAGATCAGGTTAGCGTACCTGGCGCTCCTGGAGTTTCAGCCGCTCTTAAGCGGCCGACAAGTGAGGATCCAATCAGACAACGCGACGGCCGTCGCTTACATAAATCATCAGGGAGGCACTCGCAGCACCCTAGCGATGCTGGAGGTTCAAAAAATCCTGTGCTGGGCGAAGGCTACAGGCTCCGCCATCTCCGCGGTCCACATTTCGGGGGTGGACAACTGGGAAGCGGACTATCTCAGCCGTCAGGGTATGGACCCGGGCCAATGGTCCCTCAACCCGAAAGTATTCCAAGCCATTTGCAGGCGGTGGGGGACGCCGGATGTCGACTTGATGGCATCTTTCCTCAACAACAAGGTTCCGGTGTTCATAGCCAGGGCTCACGACCACAGGGCGTTGGCGGCGGACGCTCTAGTCCAGGATTGGTCTCAGTTTCGCCTGCCATACGTGTTTCCACCTCTGGCTCTGTTGCCCCGGGTGCTCCGCAAGATTCGGGCGTAATGTCACCGGGTGATTCTAATCGCACCCAATTGGCCTCGGAGAGCCTGGTTTCCGGAACTGCTCCGCCTCGCCGACGGCGAACCGTGGGGTCTACCAGATCGTCCAGACCTTCTCTCTCAAGGTCCATTCTTCCGCCACACTTCTGCGGCGCTCAGGTTGACTGCTTGGCCCTTGAATCCTGGGTCCTAACACAATCGGGTCTTCACCGGAAGTTCAGGACACCATGAAACAAGCTCGTAAGCCTGTCTCACAAAGGACTTATCACCGGACGTGGAGAATTTTTCTCTCCTGGTGCTTTACTAAGGGCCATTCTCCGTGGCCCTTCTCCTTGCCGACATTACTTTTGTTTCTTCAGTCAGGGCTGGACTCTGGTCTTGCCTTGAGTTCTCCAAAAGGACAGGTTTCAGCTCTCTCCGTCCTTTATTCCAAAAGGCTAGCTAGGCTCCCACAGGTTCGCACATTTATGCAAGGAGTGGCCCACATTGTCCCTCCTTACAAGCGTCCTCTAGAACCTTGGGATCTTAATTTGGTTCTCTCGGCCCTTCAGAAGCCTCCGTTTGAACCTATCTCAGGCATCCCTTTGTCCACCTTGTCACAAAGGTGACATTTCTGGTGGCTATCACCTCGCTTCGGCGGGTGTCTGATTTGGCGGCATTGTCATGCAAGCCCCTATTCTTGGTGGTGCATCAGGACAAGGTTGTCCTGTGCCCCGTTCCCTCTTTTCTCCCGAAGGTGGTCTCTCCTTTCCACCTCAATCAGGATATCTCTCTTCCGTCCTTTTGCCCAAATCCAGTTCACAGGGTTGAGAAGGCCCTCCACACTCTGGACTTGGTCAGGGCCCTGAGGGTGTACTTGTCTCACACAGCTCCTCTCCGTTGGACGGACACCCTCTTCATTCTCACAGCCGGACGCGGCAAGGGCTTTTCCGCTTCCAAGGCCATAATTGCCCGTTGGATCAGGTCGGCCATATTGGAGGCCTATTCGGCCTCGCACACGTCGCCCCCAGCGGGTCTCAAGGTGCATTCCATCAGGGCTGTGGGCGCCTCCTGGGCTTTGCGGCACCAAGCCTCGGCCCAACAAGTGTGTCAGGCTGCCACTTGGTCAAGCCTCCACACGTTCTCGAAGCATTACTAGGTACATGTTCATGCCTCAGCGGATGCAGGTCTGAGAAGACGCGTTCTCCAGGCGCCTGTTGCCCACCTGTAAATGTCTGAGTTGCCTTTCAGGGTGCAGTGGTTTTTTCCCACCCAGGGACTGCTTTTGGATGTCCCAATGTCAGGGTCTCCCAGATTTGGACGACAAGGAAAAAGAGAATTTTGTTTACCGTAAATTCTTTTTCCTTTAGTCCGTAAATCTGGGAGACCCAGCACCCTCCCCTTTTTTGCCCTACGGGCGTACCTGCGGCTCTTTTCAGCACATAGTCTTACTGTTGGCCATTGTTCTGGCCTTATACTTTTCCTGTTCGGCCCTGTTGGCCGGGAATTTAGTTTAAAGTGCAATGTTTTCCTCCTACTGCTTATATACCAAACTGACAGTATTCCTGCAGGGGAGAAGGAGGAGTAAATCTCTTCTATATTTGGTGTGACCTCCAGGAGGCAGCATATAACACCCAATGTCAGGGTCTCCCAGATTTACGGACTAAAGGAAAAAGAATTTACGGTAAGTAAACAAAATTCTCTTTATTGCTCTTGGAAGAAAGGGAGGAAAAAAACGAACAACTGAAATTCGCTCGGATATGAGGGGGTAAAGGTTAAAGAACATTCTTCTACGTGCAAGGATATTGGGCACATCTAGCTGACTCAAGCACTCATTATGTCTCAGCAGGGCCCTAGGTGAAATGAAATGTACTGTCTCATTAAATATAACCGTATTTTTGTGGTGTGTCTACACTGTGCAATTGAGGCAGTTATGTCAACTTTTGATTGGCTACAATTAACCCTTTCAGGACTCTGCCTCAATTCTCATTTATCACTTGATCTACTTACAAAATCCTGAAGTCCTGTCCGCCAGCCACTTCTGTCCCGATGTCCACACACACACAGGAGAGTGCCCTGCAAGCTTCAGCTTCTTGGCAGAGGAGGGAATCAGAGGGGGATTCTGAAACTGCAGGCGCTCTGGCCTTAAACCCACTAAATCCCATAACAAGAGGGTACAATAAGGGCTTTTCTGGAGAGCTGCAGACCTCAATCAGAAAGGATCTACAAGACAGTCCTTTTGTAAAGTATTAAAGGCAATGTTTCCCTGGGAGATTGTACCTCACATGTTGAAGCTAAAATGGCTGAGGTAACTGAAGCCTTTAATGAGGTGATGGACCTGAGATGTAATTAGCAGCTATTAAGAATAAACTTGCTGATATAGAGGACAGATCGAGGAGGAACAATGTTCACTTTAGGATTATTGCTGAATCTGGGAGGTCCGGAGGCACTAAGCGAATATCTGATAGATCTATTTTCAGCTGTTATACCAGAAGCAAGCCAATCTGATCCTCCCATTGACAGGGCACATAGACTGCCCATAGCCTAAATAAGTTCCAGTGTTTTTGCCCGGGGATGTCATTATAAGAATCCACTTCTATCATGTGAAAGAGAAAATACTAGATGCCTCCCACTCTGCCACTAATTTGATAAACCGGTTTCAACATATCTCATTGTACACTGACCTCTTGGCTGCTACCCTGGCTAAACGAAGAGCCTTTGCTAATTTCACTATACAATTACGGTATCGAAAAATTCCATACAAGTGGGGATTTCCTGTAAAGCTAATAATATCCAAGGTTGACTCCGAACATATTGCCTCTACCTCGGAGGAGGCCTTATGGCTCTACAAAAAATGGAGCATCAATCAGTTTATGGCCCTCCTCCCGGCAACCAATTTCGTGGCCATATATAGGAGGAGTGGAGGGCAGTCTCTGGAGAACGGGGAAAAACCTGAACACACTTCTGACTTTCTGTGATGTGTCAACATTGACCTATCCCTGACTCCCGCGAGAGGACAAATGATGTACTTCCTTCAGTATACCTTTAATTTTCTCCCTGACAACACAGGTTCCAAGGGCCAGATGGGACCTAGGTAGGGATGAGCGAGCATGCTCGCCAATACTGGGTGCTCCCCCAAGCATCACAGAGTAACCGCGAGATGCTTGGGCTCATCCCTAATCATTATCGACCTGACATAAATTGAAGGCTTCCTTCAGTAAACAATGGGAGCTGGCACTTCAGGGAGAGCAGAAAGAATGTTAGGCTCTCGCTGGGGGACACTGCAAGGTGTTTAATGTTGTGACCATTTGAAAAAGCCCACCCTCCCGTCCTGTCCCGGAAAAACTCTTTTTATAGCCGGATGTGTGTGGGCTGAGCTAATGACTCATTGATTGTACTCACTACTCGGACAAGTAGCCGAGTATTTACAACTACACGTTTCGAGTATGGCAAGTGCGAGTATTATGGTACTCGCTCACCACTAGACCTAGGCACAAAGGATCCCCAACTGTTGTTTGCACATCCTGGTCTTGCCCGTTTTTCCTAGTTTACCGACTGATCCCCCATGCTACCAAGGTCTCCTTTGTACCTAGGCCTACTTACTCCTGGTTACCTTTCCCCTCTATCTCTAGAGTTGAAACTCTAGTTGGTTCACATGTTTGTTTTATGTTATTTGTTTGCTTTCTTTTCTCCTTTTCAAGGTTGTGTCAGGCCCAACAAGTTGAATCCCTTACCAGAGCTGATACTACTCAACAATCGCGATTCTCTCAACTGAGGTGTAGACTTGATACCCATAGCTGTATATTCGTCACGGCGCCTTTTCTCTTTGCTCACAGTATACGTTTGATTGTAATTATGATTTTTAAAATAGTATCAGTAAATGTTTAAGGTCTTTACTCTCCATTCAAGAGGTCTCTGCTATGGATAGAAGTCAACAAAATAAATGCAGATATCTTACAGTGTTGGCCAAAAGTATTGACACCCCTGCAATTCTGTCACATAATACTCAGTTTCTTCCTGAAAATGATTGCAATCACAAATTGTTTGGTATTATTATCTTCATTTAATTTGTCTTCAATAAAAAAACACAAAAGAGAATGAATCAAAAACCAAAACATTGATCATTTCACACACAACTCCAAAAATGGGCCAGACAAAAGTATTGGCACCCTCAGCCTAATACTTGGTTGCACAACCTTTAGTCAAAATACCTGTGATCAACCGCTTCCGGTAGCCATCAATGAATTTCTTAGGCCGGCTTCAGATTGCGTGTCTGATCCGATCCGTAGCTGTCCGCTTGAGGCAGACAGCCGCGGACCGGACCAGCACACAGGACTGGGGGGCTATTATGCCCTCCGATGCTGTGTGCAGCCGCACGCAGTTCCTACTGCTAATAGGTGAGGACCGCGGGCGCCGCGGTCCTGACCTGTCAGCTGGTTCAGCTGCATGCGGCTGCACACAGCATCGGAGGGCATAATAGCCCCCTGGTCCTGTGTGCTGGTCCGGTCCACGGCTGTCTGCCTCAAGCGGACAGCTACGGATCGGATCAGACACGCAGTCTGAAGCCGGCCTTACAATGCTCTGCTGGAATTTTAGACCATTCTTCTTTGGCAAACTGCTCCAGGGCCCTGATATTTGAAGGGTGCCTTCTCCAAACTGCCATTTCTCCCATCGCCTTCCACGACAGCATTGGAGGATGTCGTCCACGCCCTATTGGGGGACAGGAACACAGAGAGGTTAAAAGCCCCTCCCCTTCCTCTGCACTCCAGTGTCTTCCTGTCCCCCTTGGGGCATGGAGAGGTTCCAGTGCTGTCAGGCCGGCAGAGGCAGCATTGGGGTGTACTTACAGCCGGGCCAGGGATGGACGTCGGGGGCGGCCTCCTCCTCCTTCTCGGGGCTCCCGTGGTGGGACCATCCGGCCTTCCTGCGTCCTACGGGGCAAAGCAGGCCGTGTATTGCAACGCCGGAGGCCTGTTCAGCTCTCCGGCGTCTCCCTCCTCCAGCTGCGGTCCCTGGGGCATGCATCAGAGGTGCCGCGTAGGCACTTCCGGTTTCGGGGATGGCACTTCCGGTTCCGGGATGGCACTTCCTGTTTCGGGCGGCGGCTCCTGTAAGGGCTGTGGCAGGGGGCACGGCTCCAGGGAACCCAGCAGGACTTTCGCGCGCTACTGCCCGCGGCCGGTGACCAGGAGGAGGGAGGGAACAGGTGTTCCTCGTTGGGGGCACGGTACTTCTGAATAAGTACCCGCCGGAAGCTACACCCAGGTAAGGCTGATCCCTAAAACATGGAAGGTGATAGGCTTCCACCTCTGCTTCTGCAGAGCCCAGCGTTCCCCCAGCTCATGTAAGTGTTTCTGGGGGTGGTCACAAGGGGTAGAGTTATTTAAGCCCTGCACTCACACTGGGACCCCCTTCTCTTCCCTTTTTGTCTATAGGGAGACGAGGGCCGTCTGTGAAAGGGAGCAATAATGTGGCTGCGGCACAAGATGTCCCTCTTCCTACAACAAGGTGTCGGCCATGACTGACAGGGTTGTCAGGATGGACTCCCCATCCTTGCTTGAGGAGCTCCAATCCATTAGGGAAGAGGTGCATGCTTCTATCTCGGCACTGCGGGGTTTTGCTGCAGCTTTCGGGCCTTCCCCTCCGTAAGAGAGGAAGCTCCAGGATTGTGACTCTGTGGATCTCATGGAGGCTGGCCAGAGCTCAGCGTTAGAGGACGGCGAGGATATTGCCGCTGTTGCCTCTGTCCAGACACGAGAATCTGGACACTACTATTTTTCCACAGAGTCCATGGGTGCATTGGTGGACACTGTCCATTGTACCATGGGAGTAGAGGTGGTGGAATCCCCTTCTTCTGTGCAGGACTAAATGTTCAGAGGCCTGAAGGCTAAGCGGCTCACCCCATCCGAGTGGATTGGAGGGTGATGACTTTGTCTGGGAGGTCCCGAAGGTGGACATCCAGGTGGCCAGGGTAGCAATCAGCTGCCATTGTAAACCCATTGTGCATGCCCTTGACACACTGTTGAGGCTAAGCAGCAGGAGCCTCAGTCACGGGCTGGATGGGAGACCTCATGAGAGACCCAATGGGAATCTCTATGGAAGTCTCTATAAAGTCAATGGGACTTCTAACATGAAGGTCTATGGCAGTATTCCATTTGGGAAGCTTAGCATATAAGACCACGTTGCCTTTTGAATATTCCTCCCGGTTGAAGGACCCCCTCGTTCGTAAAATGGAGAGTTTCCTCAAAAGATCCTGGGAGGCGGCAGCTATGTCTTTAACGGTGTACATTTCCTCTACATGTGAGCAGGTCTCTCTTTAAGTGGCTCACCCAGCTGGGAGAATTCATCCTGCAGGGTACTCCCAGGGAGGAGCTTTGGACTCCATTCCACTTCTGAGACGTGCTATGGGCTTCCTGGCCGATGCCTCTGCTGAGTCGTTCCGTGTTGGCGCCAGGTGCGCAGTGTTGGCTAACACAGCTCGCAGGGCAGTGTGGCTTACAAGGTGGAATGAGGAGTTCACGTCTAAGCTCCAGCTGTGTGGCCTCCCCTTGCAAAGGGCATTGGATGACATCCTGGAAAAGGTGTCTCCCGGAACAGGAGCCCTTTCGGAGGCAGTCCTTTTGGCCTGAGCGCAGCCAACCCTCCCAGTCTAAAGGGAAGGGTAAGTCTGGTCGCTGGGCATTCCAGTATGGAAACAAGACCCGTAATATCTTGCTCCCCCAGCAGCGGCATCACCAGCCGCTCCTAAACAAGGTCGCCTTCCCCATTGCGGGGCGGCTCCTGCGGTTTCTGCCACAGTGGCAAGCGATCTCCTTGTGCCCTTGGATCCTCTCGACCATTTGGGAGGGTCTACGCTTGGAATTCGAGAGCCAGCCCCTCCGTGTCTTCGAGTCCTCTCCCTTCCTCAGGGGGACTCTCGCACGGGTTTTCTTGTCGGGTCAGCGACACATGTTGGATTCGGGTGTGGGGTCCCCGGTTCCTCCTGGAGAGGAGGGCCAGGGGCGCTACTCCAGGTTGTTGTGGACCTCCAGAACACGTATTCTCATGTCCCCATTGACCCGTCCCACAAGCGCTTTCTGCAATTCACGATCTCCGGGGCAGGCGGGACGGTCCATTCTCGGCTTAATGTGCTGCCCTTTGTGATTTCGTCAGCCCAGAGGTTACCAAACTCATGGGGGAAGCGATCACATTCATCCAGACCCAGGGGATATGTATGCTTCCCTATTTAGATGACATGTTGGTGGTGGCTCCTTCGGCAGCGCTTCTGCGCACAAAGGTCTCCAACACATTGGAGATTCTTCAGTCCCTGGGATGGGTACCCAATCTTTGGGAATTGGAACGGGTGCCTGCAACCCGACGTCAATTTTTGGGAGTCTTGCTGGCCTCCTCCAGACAGACCTCGTTCCTTCCTGCGGAATATCAGCTTTTGCGCCGCGTGAATCTGACCCGCCTCCGGGTCCCTGTTAGGGGCCATGATGGCCTGCATTCAGTCAGTAACATGGGCTCAGGCTCCTTCCCGACTGCTCCAGGAACACATACTGAGTTCCTGGGACAGACGTCAGGATTCCTTAAACTCGCGGGTCCGGACCCCGGGGCGGGTGGTAATCTCGCTTTCCTGGGGATGAATCCCAGACACCTTCCTGTGACCTCCATTCCCACTGATGCCAGCGGTTCCGGTTGGGGCACGATGGGAGTTCGCACACCGTTCCAGGGGATTTGGAGTTGCTCGGTCAGTCGCCAGTCTTTAAACTTCTGGCAGTGGAGGAAGCGCTTCTTGCTGCAGCTCACGTTCTCCGGGGTCATCATGTCAAGGTCCTGTCAGACAATGTGACTATGATTGCTTTCTTGCGGTACCAAGGCGGTACTCGTGGCTTACACTTGCAGGGGCTGGCAAGACTGTTCTTTTTGTGGGCAGTACGCCAACTTCTCTCCTCCTCGGCAGTACTTCGGAAGGGAATGGCCAATGTACAGGCAGATTTCTTGAGCCGCACGGAGGTCCACCCTGGCGAATGGAGCCTCCGTCCGGACGTGTTTCGCTCTCTCACGGACAGGTGGGGAGTCCCTTCAATCGACCTGTTTGCATCGGGAGCCAATGCCAAGGTGCCGACGTATTTTTCCCTGAGTCGGTCGGGCCATCCTCTGGGGCTGGACGCCTTCGCCCATCGCTGGGACTTCCGGTTGGTGTATGCGTTTCCTCCGATCCCGCTGCTCCCCAAGACGCTGCAGAAGATTCGGGCGGAGGGGGTGACGGCTATCCTGGTGGCTCCCCTGTGGCCCAAAAGGGCATGGTACGGCGCTATCCACGACCTATGCCTGGAGGGTCCGATTCGGTTGCCCCACAACCTCGACCTGCTATCCCAGGGTCCTCTGTTTCACCCGGACCCGCAGTGGCTAAATCTGGCGGCCTGGCTGTTGAGGCCGAGATCCTGACGGCCAAGGGCCTCTCCCAAGCTGTAATCCGCACGCTTCAGCAGAGCAGGAAGCCCGTGACGAACGCCATTTACGGGAAGGTTTGGAAACGCTTTCTGTCCTGGTGTGCTCCTTCCATTCCGGATATCCATCATCCTAATGTGGCTCTCAATTTGGATTTTTTGCAGCGAGGCTTGGATTTGGGCCTTCAGCCGAGCACCCTTAAGGTCCAGGTTTCAGCTCTCGGTGCCGTGTTTGATCAGGATCTTGCTGGCCATCGATGGATCAAACGATTTTTTACCTCTGCTTGTAGACTGCGTCCCAGGCTTCGGCCTTCCGTCCCTACTTGGGATTTGAACATTGTTCTTCATGGGCTTTCTCGGGATCCCTTTGAGCCCTTGTCTGCTGCTTCCCTTCCATCTCTCTCTCCCAAGACGGCGTTTTTGGTAGCCATTACTTCGGCCAGGCGAGTTGGGGAACTGCAGGCGCTCTCGATCCAGGCGCCTTACCTCGTGGTTTCCGATGATCGCATTACGCTTCGGTTGGATCCGTCCTTCCTTCCTAAAGTTGTGTCGGATTTTCATCGGTCCCAGGAAGTGGTGCTCCCGTCCTTTTGTCATTCTCCTGCTAATGCAGCTGAGGCCGTGTTTCACACCTTGGATGTCCGTCGGTCCGTCCTCCACTATCTCCAACCGCTTCCTGGAGATTAGATCAGAACCTGTTTGTTCAGCATTTTGGGAAAAACAAAGGGAAGAAGGCTTCCAAGGCTACCATCGCTTCCTGGATCATGAAGGCGATCTGTTCGACCTACGTCGCTCAAGACCTTGCTCCTCCGGTGGGGTTGAAGGCTCATTACACTCGGGCTGCTGCTACATCCTGGGCGGAGCGGGCTGGAGCTTCATCTACGTGGTCGTCCCTCCACACCTTTTCTCGCCACTATAGGTTAGATCTGTCCTCTAGTCGAGATCTGTCCTTTGGTAGGAAAGTCCTACAGGCAGTTGTCCCACCCTGAGGAGTATCGGTGTTATTCCTCCAATGCTGTCGTGGAAGGCTCCAAGAAAAGGAATTACCGGTAAGGACTAATTCAGTTTTTTAGATCTCTCCACAGGTGTTCTATAGGATTCAGGTCTGGACTCATTGCTGGCCACCTTAGAAGTCTCCAGTGCTTTCTCTCAAACAATTTTCTAGTGCTTTTTGAAGTGTGTTTTGGGTCATTGTCCTGCTGGAAA
>JARQOC010000006.1:110083163-110109021 GCA_033576535.1 Allobates femoralis
ATGAAATGAAGATAATAATACCAAAGAATTTGTGTTTGCAATCATTTTCAGGAAAAACTGAGTATTATCTGACAGAATTGCAGGGGTGTCAATACTTTTGGTCAACACTGGAATCCCATTTAGACATTAAAGATGTTCAGAGGCTTAAATATAAGAGAATTCCTTTAACCTCACCATATAGCCCCGCAATGGACTCCTCAGGTAAAACCAAAAAAGCAATTTCTAACCCAGGGTGGGGAACCTCAGGCCTTAGGGCCGAATGCGGCCCTTGATGACTTTTTTGTGGCCCCTGGGCAGATTCCTGGGGGTCGCAGGGCTCAGACAGCAGATGTGTTTTGCCTACTGTCTGCCTTTAAATCCAGTTCTCCAGTGATCTCTATGCCCCAGCCTCGGCCTCCCCAGTGAGGTATATGCTCCCAGCCTCTCCTGTGATGTCTACGGCTCTAGCAAACCTGGAAAAGCAGTTGAGAGCAACATGACCAAAATCACCCACGTCAAAGAGAAGTAGCTTTAGACAGCATAGTATGGGTGAGTTGATTGTTTAACCAAATATAGCAAGTCATTTTCAAGTTGATAATTTTGTATGGCCCCTGAAAGATTGTACATATTTCCAAATGGCCCTCGGCAGAAAAAATGGCTCATCTCTTCCATAGCGGATTTAGAGACAGAGAAATCCCTCTGAAAGGGATTATACCTTTTTTTTTTTTTTTGCACCCCCATGGGACATATTTAAGGGTTTATTACTTTTTAATTGATATGGTCACTGCTAACTAAAATTGATAATACCCAAGTTACCTCGATTACCTGATCAGACTATGCCCCTTTTAATCTCTCAATCTAGGAAAAGTATTAACTCATTCCCAAATCCTATTTAGAGGCTAAACACTAATATCCTCAACCAGGGTCTCAAACACGCGGCCCGCGACCCTGGGACTTCATTGTGCAGCCCACAGGCGCCGTGGACAACTTGACGACACCGTGGTCCGTGCTTTATTATGTATTCCAGGTGTTGCGCAGAAACAAGCTCCCTGGCTCGGCTACTGCAATAGCAGCCGTCGGCCAGTCAAAGTCTAGCAACTGAAGTCATCGAATGACAGCACCTATGGGCCTCTGATTGGCCGGTGGCTGCTATTGATGTAGCTGAGCCAGCGAACTTGTCTCTGCACGGCGCCAGAATACATAATAAAACGTGGACCACGTCATCGTCAAGTTCATGGTGACTATGGACCACAGAAAAGATGACGCTGAGGGAATGGAGGACAAGTGAAAAGAATCGTGTGTGTGTGTGTGTGTGGTGTGGCACCCTGGCACCTGTTGGGCACCACAGAACTCCTTGGGACATGAATGGAGCAGTAACAGCAAAGCAACACTCACAAACACTTTACTACACCTTTAACACCTGGTTTCACCCCAAGCCTCTAGGGGGAGCTCCACTGGTCACTTTAACTCTTTCCCTTGCCAACCGGTTACTGGAACCGAGCTGTGAGAGCTACCCAGCCACCACAGAACCAGCACAACTAACAGGAGTCTAGCCCCCTGTTCCACCTGAAGCACCTACCTGCGAGAGCCCAGGGAAGAGTATTGATCCTGCTCAAGTACTTTTACAGTGCCCTCAGTGCTGTTACCCAGGTGAATTACGTTCCTCCGAACGCACTACCCGGTCCGGCTGGATTCCACATCCACCCGACCACACTAGAAGTACAGAGAGAAGGAAGCCTAACACTGCTTGCTGTGAACCTCCGGGAGTGTCAACTACACTATCCCGGTCTGAGTGTACCTGCTTTCCACCAGTAAAGGTACCTAAAAGACTTTGATGTGTCCGCATTTGATTCCTGGACTTAATAGCAGTATTATTCAGCTGCCTCACAACATCTTGTGCAGCTCCTGGCTCCAGGGACTCCCGCTCGTCCTGTGGGGAGCGTCCCATCTTTCTGCATAACATCCCCCGGAGGCCTAGCAGCGCTGGTGAAATCACCGAAACACCCGCAGGTGGCGTCACGAAGATTATTAACCCCTACTGTTCAGCCATCCCCCCTATTGATCTGGACCACTGGGCCCCACTGCCGCAGGTGCGGTTCCGTGACAAGGAGAAGCAGACGCCTGCGATGTGCAGAACCCGGCTACGGTGAGTCATGTGTCTATGTGAAAACAGCACAATTGGGTACATTACTGGAAAAAAGTAGAGCAAAATGGCCACATTACTACATTATGTGGAACAGGGTGGGGACAGTACTACAATATGGGGACCAGGATGGGAACATTACTACAGGATGGCAATCAGGATATGGGACATTACTACATTGAGGACCAGAAAGGGGGACATTACTACAATATGGGGACCAGAATAGAGAAAGTACTAAAAGAAGGAGACTAGGATAGGGACATTACTACAAGGGGACCAGGATGGAGACATTACTACAATATGGGGGCAAAAATGGGAACATTACTACAAGATGGCGATCAGGATAAAGGAAATTACTATAATGAGGACCAGAAAGGGAATATTACTACAATATGGAGATCAGAATGGGGAAAGTACTAAGAAGGAAGACCAGGATGGGGACATTGCTACAAGGGGACCAGGATGGAGACATCACTACAATATGGAGACCAGGATGGGGACATTACTGCAAGGGGACCAGGATAGTGACCTTGCTACAAGATGAGGAGCAGTATGAGGCCATTAATACAATGTAGGGACCAGAATGGGGCCATTACCACAAGGGGAGCAGGATCATGACATTACTACAAGGGGACTAGGAAGGGGACATTATTACAACAAGGGCACCAGGATGGGACCATTATTAGAAGATGAGGATCAGGATAGGGAAATTACTGCAAGATGTTGGCTAAATTACTATATGGTGTTATACTTGCAAGACAATATTACAAATAAGGTATAAAATGTAAAAACAAAAATTCTCCACTAAAAATCCTGTTTTATATATAAACTAAAACAATTTGAAAAAACTAGCTTGAGAACATGAATATAATTATTGTTATTGTGTGAACTCTGAAATATGAGATTTTGGTACATGATCCACGTCATGATTGCTCCTAGAATCCTTTTGTGGAGAGTTTTTTAAGGACTAATTGGTTGCCTTCGCATGTTTCCTCCCAGAGTGATTATAACCTTTTGCTTCCAAAACAGAATCCCTCCAAAAAGAATGACCAGGATATTTCTTTAAATATTCCCACATTCTCCACATTTTATAGCACAGATGACAAGGGCATAGTATCTTTATTGCACAAGCATTTGCAAAGTTTACATCATGATCCTATAATATGTAAAATTCTACTAAAAGGTATGTGGCAATTAAGTGAAGAGTCAGTTTTGTCTCCCCCCCAGTTATTTCTGCAGTAATGTGACTAGACCGGTCAGGCTGAGACACAAGAGCAATTACAAATGTGATGACAGGAGGTGCGGCATATGCAAGTAAATAGACAGGCAAAACTGCAACACTATCGTATACGTAGCCACATGCTCGGACTGTATTAAGTATTATGTTGGGTGTATGACAAGATCCTTAAAAAAGCGCATGTTGGAACATATCGCATCTTGTACCTCATCAGGTAATGGCTAGATGATCGCTCTCGGGTTTATCCAAGCACTTTCTGGAGGAACATGGGGGGAACTTGCAGCATCTCAGGGTCAAGGGAATTCAAATGATCAGTAGACCTAGCAGAGGGTGTGATTGGAGACACACTCTCCTCAATCAAGAAGCCTTCTGGATACTTGCCTTGAATGCGCGGTATCTAGAGGGACTAAATTACAGGGGTGACTTACTCTATTTCTACTAATTTTCTCCTAGTAAGGATCTAAAAAATCCCTCTGGTATTTTGTGGATTTGCAGTAACATCTGTTTTTGCCTGTTCAATAGCTGATTTTTTTAAAGCTGTTCTTCCTTTTTGAATGTTTCTTGTCAATATTTCTGTGTCCCTATAATTTGGATTATGATGGGGATCATGTCCAATATTATTTACGGAAGTTCAATTGAAATTTAAAACTTTTAGGTTTAAAATACCGTAATATATTTTATCATAGAACTTTTACATTGTTTTATTCAATATACATTATAGTCAGTGACAATTATACTTCCAATATTACATGTAAATTCTTGGTGTTTTCATCAACTTGTCATTCTTGTGTTTTTTCCTCTACATGTTTATAGTTCCATTATGTGTCTTTTAGCTTGACTGTTTAGTTTGAGATGCATTAACACACCGCATGTGTTTGCTTGCTGCTTGTGATTTGCCTTGACAATGACAGTACACAATGCACACTTTATTGTGAGTGTATAATAAACTTATAATAATAATAATGATAATAAGAATTGAAACAATATTAGGACGAAAAACTAAATAAAAATAGAAATTGAAGTAACGAAAAAAAAAACTAACGAAATCAAGTGTTACCGTATATATCCTATCAAATTAAATTTTATTTTTATGTTTTTGCTTCATGAATTTCCTTTTACATGTCCAAATTTGATGGTTTGAGAACATGAATATAATTATAGTTATTGTGTGAACACCGAAACGAGATCTTGGTACACGCTCCAAGTCATGTTTGCTCCTAGAATTTTTTCGGGGAGAGTTTTTATATGGACTAATTGGTTTCCGTGGAATGTTTCGTCCCAGAATGATTTAATAACTATGTTTCTACTTAATTAGTCTCAATGTCTGTATGTATAAATTGCATGTGGTGGTAAAAATGTGCAAGGCAGGGCCGTTAGGCCTATGGTGGACTTAAGTGCTTTTAACATGTATGTATATTACTAAATAAAAAAGATTTGTTTTTATAAAGAAGATTTGGTGCTGGATTTTACCTTTTGTATAAAAAAAAGTTTGTTATCGTAACATAAAAAACAGTATCATAATCCATACAGTAAATTCCATTTAAAAATTAGGCAAAAAAAAGGTTGTGATCAAAAGGTGTATAGAAAAAAATATGGTATTCCTAAAACTGTAATTTAGTTCTTCAAAGAATGCGGCCCTCTAAATTAATTTTTTTGTGTGTGTTGCACATACCCGGCCAAGTTTAAGACCCCTGTCCTTAACCATCCTCTCTATAGCCTCTCCACTAATGAGAGGAGTATTTTTCTCTAAACAACAATAAAGAGGTATCTGATTTATCCCTATGGTGAGCCCATAAAGCCACTATAATTATTAAAAATAAATGGGCCATTTCATTAAACAGGTAGCATACCATAAGAAAACCAAATCATCAGCCAGCTTAGATATACTAAATAACCTCCTCAGAATCACCTAAGCCACTTCCTCTCCCCAAAATGTGATAAATATGTCACAATTACATCATCATATGAAGATGTGCTGGAAGAGAAAGGTGCAAATAGGGTCTTATCCTTGACAAGTTATGGTGAGAATGATGATCAGAGGCTAACCACAACCAATCATAGAAGCATGCACCCCAGACCGCTGCAGCCACCACAAGGAGATGAAAATAATATAGAGGATAGAATGGTGTAGATGCCGTGCTGTCCAGAGGCAAAGATCCAGATCTAGTAAAAATGATAGTAATTTATTATGTTATGTGTTTCAGAGCTTAAACTCGCTTTCTCCCCAGACAAAAATCACAAGGTTTTACTATCATTCTTACTGGATCTGGATCTTTGCCTCCGGATAGCGTGGCTTATACACCATTATATCCTCTATGTTCTTTTCAATTACACCATCATCAACTACATGAGATTAACACATGAACAGGCACTAAAAAATCTAAAAATGAATCACAACTGGCAAACTTGCAAATTTACTTTCAGCCCATCGTGCAAAAACCCATATACTTTATATCCTATCTCCTAACATGACTAAACTCATGGACCTTTGGGATATTGCCAATGAATTTGTATAGGGTAGAGTAAAAGTTAACAATCTCATTTAAGACCCCCCAGTGATCCAACATTTCAAAGAATCCATTACCAAATTTTTGGAAAAGATTAAGCATCCCAAAATTTCGGATGCCCACCTATCCAACCTCTCAAAACCCTTTGTAGAAGCCATTAATAGAACTCAATTAAACTCCTGGTTATGATGGACTTTCCAATGAATATTACAAAAAATACAAACCGCTACTAAGCCAATACTTCTTTAGAATATATAATGCATGCGCTAAAAAAGAAACCTTCCCTGCAGAGATGGTTAAGGCACTGATAGTGATCATACCCAAGCCCGGAAAATTCCCCGACTTCCCAGCTAATTTTAGACCCATTTCACTGTTGAATACAGTCCTAAAGCTTAATGCCAAAATCCTCTTTAATAAACTTTTAGATATCCTTCCCTTGCTGGTTAATAGAGACCAGGTGTGTGTTGTCAAGAAACGCCAGACATGTCATGGCACATGTCGATTTATCAACATTATCTCCCAGTCCTAAGGGAACAGAGCGCCTTCTCTGCTTCTTTCCTTGGATGCAGAGAAATGGTTTAACAAAGTCCATTGAACGTTTCTGAGAGAGGTCTTGGTGAAATTATTTTTTTTTCTGGTTCTGCCCTGTCTCTATTATGGCGTTTTATTCCTTTCCCACTGCCCAGGTGTATACCTCGAGGACCCTCTTGAACAGGAAGAGGAAAGGTTGCCCCCTCTCCTTCCCCCCCTTCCTCATTTTCACTCAAATAATGGAACCGTCTAATAATGTCTCCGTCATCCATCTCCTCTCATCCAAGTGCATCAGATCTTTCATTTGCCGAACACCTTTTTCTTGCCACGATTGGAATAGTTTATTCTCTCTACCTAGCCGAAAATTCGGATGGGCCCAGGGGTTTAAACATTTGAACACTTTTCATGGCAGACCCAATTTCTTCCAGATCGCTTTCCATGATAAAATTGTATCTCTGCATACTGTCGAGTTTCGTATAGTTGGACTCTAGCTTGACAGGGGGGAATGCAGCACTGAGCCTAGGTCTCATGGTTTGCAGAACTCACTCTCCAAACCCAGGTCTGAGTTGTCGGTCTGTCCCACGCAATCAGTCAACTACATGTCTGGCCAAACAGGAATGGTTATACCCTCTGACATTGGGGAGATTTAAGCCTCCTTCCCCCCCCTCCGGAGAAGACATGAGGGTAGCGAGTTTTATTCTGAAATTTCTCCAAAGAAACCTGGAGAAGGCACTATTTAGTCTGGAGATATCGCCCCATTTGAGTAATAAGGGTATTGTCTGAAGGGGATACAACAGCTTATCTTTATTAGGTGGTCTCTTGACAGCGGCAGACCGCTCCAGCCTCTTAGCTGTGACTCTCTTTTGAAGATAAGGGACCCATAATTTAGGGCAAACACCAATTCTGTTGTACATCCCAGATAGACGTCTAAATACTTGATAGCCGATTTCACTATCGGTATTCCCAATATCTCAGCCTGTTGGTCACGGTTGGTTGTCCAATACCCTCCTTTCAAGTATAGCAGCTCACATTTCTTCTTTTTGAGCCTGAAGCCCGAAAACCTCCCAAATTTTTCTATGAGATTCAGTGTCTGGGCTAGGTCCTTCTGTAGACCGCTCGTGGAAAGTATGATATCATCCGCTTAGAATGTAGATTTTGTCTCCTTGCCCCCTACTTTAATCCCTTCAGAACTGTCATCGCTATTGAGTATCCTTGATAAGGGTTCAATGGCTATGGTAAAAAGCAGGGGTGACAGTGTACACCCCTGCTTTGTTCCCTTCCTCAAGGGGAATATGTCCAATAAAAAACCCGGTGTGCTTACTCTCGCCTGTGGGTTCAAATACAGTACCTGGATGTATTTATGCAATTGTCCCCTCTGCCTCATTTCATCCAGATCCAATTCCAGCCATGACCAATCCACGTTATCAAATGCATTTTCAGCGTCTAATATAACTCAAGCTGGGGATCCTGTTGATCTTCTTTTTTGCCCTTCACCGCATCCATGATCAGCATGGATTTTCTGCTATTGGATACTGCGGATCATCCTTTTACGAAACCTTAGTGGTACGGGGTAATTACTCTAGGCAAAACTACCACCAGCCTATCTGCCAGACTTTTGGAAATCAGCTTCAGATCTTGGTTGATAAGTGAAATTGGCCTATAGGTGGAAGGACCCCTCAGGCCTTTATCCCCATTTGGTAGCAACTTTATATATGCTGTGTTAGCATGTTAAGGGATTCCTTCTCCTCCCATCAGATTTTTAAACATACCCGTTAGCGTGGGGAGATCTGGGCATTTAGACTCTTATAAAATTCGCTAACAAATCCATCGGGTTCCTGGGCTTTGCCATTCCCTATCCCTTTGATCACTGCTGTCACTTCCTCAATGGAAATTTCTGCATTCGAGAACTCTAGTTCCTGGTCTGAGAAGCTTGGCATCTTTACCCTGCGTAGCCACTCCTGGCCTCACCCCCCCCCCCAACACCCCAACGGGGCTCTGTCCCTCTCCGTACAGCCCCCTGTAGAATTCCCCTAGTATCCCGTTTTATTTCCCTGGGGTCAGAAGTCTGTCCCCCTCTCTTCTTGTTCAGTCTCGGGATAAGCGTAGGTTGTCATTGTCCCCTAGCCAGATTGGCCAACATCTTCCCTGCTTTAGTCCCGTAACTATGGAGAGCCACCTCCAGCTGCGACTGAGACATCTGTTCCTTCCTGTCAGTCCACGAGTCGATTCAAAATTAGCTTTTGCTTCCTGCCACCTCCTTTTTGTTGAGGTGAAGCGGTGTGCCACATACACCATGTATTCCGCTCTGAGACTTTTGCTGGCCTTAGAATACTGATCATTTGTTCTCGTTTTAATCATGGCTGTGTAACCCAATAGATGTTCGGTAAAACCGCCTCGGCCGTTTCCCAGAATAGCAAGTGACTCTACTCGTGTTCCCGCCACTCTCAGTATCCTACTCGTCCTTACTCAAGAAAATCGGGAATCTCCGTATGGTGTCCGTTCCCCTCTGAATGCTGTCTCGTATCCACTGTGAGGTAGCAAGGGGAATGGTGGTAGAGGGACGCTACGTTTCCCCAAGGATGGTGAGCTACTGCATGTATGGGACAGGAGACGCTCACGTGAGCATAGGCGAGGTAGGTGTTGCCACGGTTGCTCAGAACGGTGGCTGGTGGTAGAACCTGTTGTGGGACCTCATCTATGAGGAATGGGGGAAGGTTTTGGGCGGGCCTCCATTCCTCATCTCCCGCCCCAGGTTTTTGAAGTAGCTGGGAGGGAAAGACAGGTGAAAAAGTTTAGGCCGGGGAAAGACGGCTGTCAATGTTTTTTTCCATGGTGCCTAAGAAAAAAAGGGGCCTGTGAGAGCACAGGGAGCGTGTACCGGACCCCAAGGTGGGGTAGGACCCCTAGGCGAGCTCCAGGAGGAGCAGGTTTAGGGCCGACGCTGTTATCCTGATGAAAGGACTATTTCTGTTGTTTTGCCATTGTGTGCAATAAAACACACTTGTTTTTGGATTGAGCCTGAGTGTCACTGCCTTACTTGCTGCTGCTATAGAGACTGTTCCCTACACCACACACAGGGCTATGATCATAAATCACCATGTTCTCTATCGCACTCTTGTGCATTCTCTGTAGTAAATTCTCGGACATCCAGATCTGATCGATACGTGATCAACTGTCATGCGGGTGGGAGTAATGGATGTATTCCCAATTCTTAAGATGGCATAGCCACCAAACGTCTCTAAGGCCCAGGCCTCCATCTCGCATGCTCCTACATCCCCCCTCGCCCCCTGACATCATAGCATCCCTTCCCTCCCGTGTTCTATCTTCTTTGCAACAAGGGATCCCATTAAAATCTTCCCACACCACCTTATAGGGCTCAGTATCTTTCAATATATTTGTCTTCAGGTCCCTAAAAAAGATCTTTGTTTGTGTTGGGGGCGTACATGTTGTGTACACTTAACTTTCCTGAGGGTCCTGTAATTACGAGATGTTGCCTCTGTCCATCAGAGTTGTGCTCCTCTAGCAATACCGAGTGATTAAAGCTCCTGTTTATTAAAATCAGAGTGCCCGCATTCCATCCCAAACACCTTTCCCATCCAATGATTGTTCATTCTAAAGAAATCCTCTTTCAGCAGGTGTGTTTCTTCTAAAAGAGCTATATCCACCCCCAACCTCTTCAGATGCCGCAAAACCATGGATCTTTTCCCTGGCGACCTTAGCCCCTTGACATTCCAGGAAATTAGTTTAACCATGATTCAATATAGCTGCAAGCTCTCTGGTTGATCCCATAAATTTCCCACAAGCTTTCAAGTGTGCTACCTTTGCACTGTGCCCCTCCTGTGGCGACCGACTGCGCGCTTTGCCTTCCACCCTACTTGCTTCTCGTGGTGCTGCTGTCTCTTCTCCGGAGCTTCTTGTCTGAGTGCTGGTCTCTGGCAAAATACTGGGTCACCATATGTGTGCCTCTCCAGAGCAGGATTCGGGGCTATCCCCGGTCCCAAGCTCCTCAAAAGGTAACGCTCCATGCCTCCGGGGTCTCAGGGCGGTCGATGCTGGTGAATTTTGACGTGCAGGAGTTTTCACTTCACTCACCTGCTGCAGGCTGCAGCCAGAGGTGGAACCAGAACTCCCTTTTTGCCATTTTGCTGGAGCCAAATCATCAAGAGCCGCTTTCCTTCTTGTTAATCTCTTCTCATTTCCCTGTGATTCTAGGCATCCCTTGGCTGCGTTCTCAGTCTCTGACTATATCAGCTTGGAGACCAAGGAGATTACCTTTCACACATGTAGCAATTCAGCAAACACTGAAGCTGTTCCAGAGTCCCCAGACACAAAATCTCCTCTACAGGTATCCACTTTACCTTCCGTTTAGAATTCTCTGACATTTGTGACAAGAAGGAGGCAGAACAGCTTCATCCGCCTCATGTCATCCATAGGAAAAGTCTCTATTTTAAAGATGATGCTTCTTCCTAAAATACTCGATTATTTCTGTAACCTTCCTATCCAGGTCCCTGCTAGAACTTTAAAATGCTTACAGTCTGTGATAATGCCTTTCATTTGGAAGGATAGTAAGCCTAGAGTGTCAAGAAGGGTGTTGTTTCTGCCCATAGAACAAGGGGGATTGGGGAGTCCTAACTTGCAAAACTACTACAGAGCTTCTATCTTGGATCAAATTACAAGTTGGTGGTCAGATGATACATCAAAGCTCTGGGTAGTCCTGGAATCTCAAATAATTGGCCTTCCTAAAATCTCCATGCTGCTGTGGCTATCCAGATTACTCACAAAAGTACACCTCCCCACTTCAGCAACCATTCTAGCTGCTTTAAACTTGTGGATTAATGTGGACCAGGCGAAAGCCCTGATACCCTGTTAATAGCTGATACTCCGCTTGAGGTTCTCAAACACGTTATCCTTTCACTCAGATTGCAAAAGTGGACTTCCAAAGGCATACTATAAATTGGCAATTTAATGCTCTATGAGATGTTACTCCCCTTCCTTGACATTATGGATAAATTCAGTATACACAAAACAGATCTTTCCATGTGCTTCCAAATTAGGCATTTTGTTAAAGGAAAACTGTCAGGCCAAAAATCCATATGTAACTGCTATCATTTTCTAATTCCTCTTTCTAAGGCTACCTTCACATTTGCTTTCCCCTCCGCAGCGTTCTGCGGAGGGGATCCGCAATGTGACCGCAGCACCGCAAGCCCCTATCTCTATAATGGGAGCGCACCGTGCTGTGCATGACCGTGCGCACCCATTCACTGCCATATATGATCTGTGCACAGGCGGATGCCTGCGCACAAATCACCCAGTCTCGTGACTGGGTGATTTGTGCGCAGGCATGCACTTGTGCACAGATCACATATGGCAGTGAATGGGTGCACACGGTCATGCGCAGTCAAGCGCAGCACTGTGCGCTCCCATTATAAAGATAGGGGCTTGCGGTGCTGCGCTCACATTGCGGATCCCCTCCGCAGAACGCTGCGGAGGGGAACGTAAATGTGAAGGTAGCTTAAGCTCTCTATTCATGCATTTCTTTTAATTATATTTCCCTCCAATCCTCTGTAAACTTAAAAATAAAAGATTCATTCCTCTGTCACTCAGTGATTTCTCTGCTGCCCACTCCCACTCAGTGATTGAATATTCATGCTTCATGACACTGTCCTGCCTCCTCTCTGATCTGTCTGTTGTGTGACTTATTCACAGCAGACAGAGAAGGGAGGGGGGAGTTTAGCTGCAGATCTTCATGTAATTCTGTGTATGAGGCATGTGTGTAGTGTGTGCAGTCTGAGATATTTCTATGTGATTATAAGAACATTTGACCACTTGCCCAGCAGATACAAACATTACATGTCTGCAGGAAAACCAAAGTTTATATATACACATAGAAATCTTACAGGCTGCAGCACAAAACACCTCCCAGCACAGAGCACAGTGGGGAGGGAGTGAACACAAGTCTGGATGGGTGTGGATATTTAAATAACATTTATACAGCAACTGTTTAGTTGGAAATATAATGAAGAGGACTAATGCACCAGATCCTTAAGGGGCCCTTTACACGCCGCTACTGGCGGGTGGATACAACCAGCTAAAGGCTACAAATGTAGCTTGTAGCGTCAAAATACCTCGTAGTTGCGGCGTGTAAAGACGATAGGAGGCAACCGGCAACAGATACATCTGTTTCCGAGCACTGCCCGGAAACAGGTGGCTACACAGGCGATTGTAGCGAGCTGTATCGGCGTGTAAAGAAGCAACAGAAGGGATGTGTCGACACCAGGCAATGTACCTAGTATGTAGCTGGGGCGTGACAGAGGCTCCGGGATACCGCCCCCATTCAGCGATCATTGGTGGAAGCTCCTGCGTTACGATTGGTAGTCGCTGCATAGGGCCGCATATTTAAGGAGCTGACCAGTCACACTACACAATTGCTCGAGCGTCATGTATTAATCAGCCTCCTGCAATGCCTGGCCAATCATGGGTTTCTTGCTTTGTCCTATCAGCGTACGGACGTCTCGTAATCCACAATTGTGGCACGCCTATGTGCTGTCCCTGCTGCACCAGGTCCGCCCATATTAGCTGGTTGTAGCGGTGTGTAAATGAGGTACGGTGAGCTACAGAAGGTGACTTATGGCACCCGGTGGTGTATCCAAAGATAGATGTAGCGTAGCTTGTGGCGGCGTGTAAAGATGGTGCGTTGACCGTTTGTAACCGTTTGTGCGTGCTCGTGCACCTGAAGTAGCTGGTTGTATCCATCCTCCAGTAGCGGCGTGTAAAGGTACCCTAAAGGGTATGAAGATGCTGATAACATGGAAACTAGAAAGTGCACAATAATGGTTTTACATGTTTTTGAAAAGTCTGCCCAGGCACTATTCAAGGGTAATATTAGTATCATACTGAAAAATGACTTCACAGTGTCCTTTAATAATTTACCAAAAATCCTCCTCTAAAAACCTTGTATGAATACTACTTCACCACTAGCAAAAATTCCTCTAAGGGTATATCGAGAGCCTAGTCTGCCATCTTTTGAAGTGGATGGTGGCCCTTATATGATTCTAGTGGATGGGAGGAAATGTTGCTACGCCCACCAAAGAAGCCATTTATGCCCGCCAATGAATGCGGTCACACCACTGTATGGTGTGCTTAGAGGTGCACATTACCATATTAGTTGGTGGGTCTAGCGGTGTAGCCTATGCAACCCCCCACCCATCTGTGTGTCTTACTCCCTGATCCCTGCTACAATTCTAATAAAGTCTATGACCGGGGGTAGCAATATGGCCTCCACTACACCCCTTACCATTACTGCACATGACTGGGCCCTTCACAGATTGACTGACATCATAGTAATATAAAAATAAATCATTTTAAAAAAATGACGTGGCACTTTGTGGTATTTTTGTTTCTCAGCTCAGATAAAGCAGACAGCTACCTGGCTTTACCTTCGCTGGCAATCAAAATACATGGAAGCACATTAATTTTTTTTTTAATTATTTAAATATTTTTAAAAAATGCGTGGGCTCCCACTGTATTTTTATTTCCAGCCAAGGTAAAACCCAGGCAGCTTGGGTCTTACCACGCTCCGAATCCCAGACCCAAAGTGTTCTCTGCCCCCCATGCGTAAAACCGCAGCCACCCCTGAAAATCGTACATTCTTTCAAAGCACCATTTTGAGGGGCTTTACCTGGCTTATCCAGCAGCCATGTTGGCATTGACATGCTGGGTAATAATGGGGTTAGTGCCAGCTTTGTATTTTCAGCTGGCACCAAGCCCGAAATTCATAATGTCAGAATAAATTAGACCCAGCCACCAAGAATTTCTAGTAAATATTAAAATAAAAACTCAACACAGAGAAAAAAATATTTTAATAGAAATAAAAACGCAAATACATTTAGGGACTCCATCTTTATTAACAAAAAAAAAACCTTCGACGTAATCCACAAGCAGTGCATGTTTAGCACTGCTTCATCGCTCTGAACAAACACACAAGTCTGTTCAGAGGGACAAGCAGGTTCCGACTGAGCTGGGTGCCATGAGAAAGGTCAGTCGGGTTCACAGCTGAGCTCTGAACTCGTGTGACCCCTGACTCTGATGTCACCGCGAACACTGCCATGAACTTAGCGGTTCTCAGCAGTGATTGCAGTGACGTCAGAGTTGTGGTTATCTGAGCGCACAGCTGAGCGGCTTCATAAGCCTGTCTTCAATTACAGAAGCACATAACTGCTTGCTGACAGACTCTGTGCTTCAGGTCATGCTCAGTGTGCGTTATGAGTCAGTTCTGTTCACCCACAACTAACAGGAATGCACATGACTAGATATGACATGACCACGTGCCATACCTGGAAGAATGGCACAGAGTACGACCGCAGGGAGTGCGCATTGGGAAGCAGGATATCACTATGAAGATTACCATAAAAGAATGTAAGTGATCAAAGCACGTTTCCCAGCAATTAGTGTACACATTTAGATCAGACAAGGATGGTTAGGGGTGTTGTAGGAAGCCGCAGGAATAGGTAGTGATAGGTTTGGGGGCATAAACCAGGTGACAGGTTCCCTTTAAGAAGAGAAGTGGCCTCCATAGTGTTTAACCTTCCTAGCGGTATTCCCGAGCCTGACTCGGGGTTAACATTCACTGCCAGAAGCGGTAACCCCGAGTCAAGCTCGGGCTTACCCGCGGTCGCGGCAGATGCGGTGAAAAAACCGCATCTGCCGCGATTGCCGCATAGCCGCGACACCTGCGGCACAGTTGCGGCAAGCCCCATGCAATGTCTATGGGGCTTGCGGTAAGGGTGCGGCAAGTGCGGTTTCAGCACTTGCGGCAGGTGCGGCCGTGAAAAAAAACGCATCTGCCGCGATTGCCGCATAGCCGCCGCATAACCGCTGCACTTGCGGCGCGGTTGCGGTAATCGCCATAGTAAGTATAGGGGGACTTGCGGCAGGTGCGGCAAGTGCGGTTTTGCACTTGCGGCAGGTGCGGCCACGAAAAAAAACCACGGCTGACCGCGGTTTTTTTCGCAGCCGCACCTGCCGCAAGTGCAAAACCGCACTTGCCGCACCTGCCGCAAGTCCCCCTATACTTACTATGGCGATTACCGCAACCGCGCCGCAAGTGCAGCGGTTATGCGGCGGCTATGCGGCAATCGCGGCAGATGCGATTTTTTTTCACGGCCGCACCTGCTGCAAGTGCTGAAACCGCACTTGCCGCACCTGCCGCACCCTTACCGCAAGCCCCATAGACATTGCATGGGGCTTGCCGCAACTGTGCCGCAGGTGTCGCGGTTATGCGGTAATCGCGGCAGATTGGTTTTTTTCACCGCATCTGCCGCAATTTAAAAAAAACGCTAGTGTGAAAGTACCCTTAGTACAAAATTCCAGACATAATCATACCGCCTGGTATAAGATTATTGATTATTGAATAAAATTATATTATTTTTTTAATTATAATTCATGATTTTATGTTTCAAACTTTATCACATCTGAGAGGTCTACTAGAGTCTTCTTTGATCAGGTAATTACTAAGAATTGCAGGCCGACAGTACATAACACCAAATTTCCATGCAAAAAAATGGTACCGCTTTTAGCACAAAATTCCTGACATAATCATACCGCCAGGGAGGTTAAGGCATGGAGAGGCGGCAATTTCAGATGCTGAGGCCTTCACTGCTAAGTTCCAAGAGCTCAGTAATTCTGAGCATTACCTGCTGTAACAAGATGCCATGGAGGACCTACCAGAAGAGAATACAATGCCTGGTCATAGCCTATGAAGGACCGTCTTACACTCTTGTTCTGTTTGCAAGTGGAGATTTTAAAGTAAAGCCACTGCGCGTGTATTATTCTGAGAGTCCACGAGCCTTCAAGCAATGTAAAGTGTAGAACAGCCAGTTAAACATAAAGTAAAGGTCCAACGCTAAAGTTTGGGTCACTTGTATTTTATTTGTTGAGTTGATAAACGTGGTCTTCGGTCCTATAGTAAAGAAATACCTTTTAGAAAGGAATCTACCACTCAAAGTCTTGCTGGTTATGGACAATGCTCCTGCACATCCCCTAGGCTTTAAGGACAACTTAAGTTCATTAAGGTCAAGTTCCTTCCTCCCAACCCCACTCCACTATTGCAGCCTATGGATCAACAGGTCATTTCAACCTTTAAGATCCTATATACCAAAGCACTGTTTCAGCAATGCTTCAAAGTGACCGAAGAAACAAACCTTACCCTGAGATTTGGAAAAAATATTTCAACTTTGTAAACTGTCTCAAGATCATCGATAAAGCACAGGATGGGGTCACCAAGAGAAACCTCACTTCTACTTGGGGCAAATTGTGCTCTTCACAACATCCTTGAAAATGACATTGAAGGATCTGTTGGGTGTTAGCCAATTGTTGATGAAATTACTTGGGGATATCCATTGGGCTGGAGGTGAATGAGGCCGACATTAAAGCTGATGGAGGAACATGGTCAGGAGCTAACCAGCAACTAATTGATGGAGCTGCATCGCAAGCAACAGAAGAAGATTATGAAGGTGATCTTGTCTGGGAAAGAGGAGGAGGAAATGTCAATCACTTCAAATGAGATTCGGGAGATCCTCAAAATGTGGGAAACCGCTAAATTCTATCCTCCCCCTTCACTTTCTCTTCCCCCTCTATCTCTCTCTTCCTTTGTGCTGTTCCTCTCCCAGTGTGTGATCTCTCTCCCCTTGTACTGTCTTTCCCTCTTGTGCTGTCTCTCCCCCCTGTGTGCTCTTTCTTCCCCTGTGTGCTTTCTCTCCCCTTAAGCTGTCTGTCCCCTTGTACTGTCTCCTCCTGTGCACTCTCTTCCCAATGTGTGCTCTCTCTCCCCTTTTGATATCTCTCCCCCTGTGTGCTTTATGTCCCCCCAATGTGCACTGTCTCACTCAACCCTGTATGACATCTCTTTCCCCCCATATGCTGAGGAGCCACAGCGCCAGGCTGCGTTCCAGAGTCGAATGCAAATGAGAGAAAGTGCAGCAGTGGGATGGGTCCGCCCCAAGGGTTTGATGGAGGGGACCAAGGTGCAGGTGATGATAAATGCCTGATCTGCGACCAGTGTCCCGGATGGCGTGTGCTTCTCCCCCCTTCCCCCGTCACAGATGTGCTATAGGTGGCTTTTTTTTTTTTTTGACAGATCACCCAAACTTGACTGATCAACCAAACTTATGGTTTTCCAGTTTAACTGTAACTTTCCCGTTTAACTGTAATTTACAAATAGTCATTTAGGTGGCCTGGTTTTTGGGACAAACTTACAGACACACAGACAAAATGGATAAGGCGTTCATATAGTAGATAAGCCTTGAAGGTAGATTATCATGGAGATCCTGAAATATAACCTGCTGGGAGGGGATTTGAATACTGAAGTTTGGGCAACGCTGCTTTAAAATAAAATGCAGGATGGAAACAATTCATACATAATATACCGTATATACTCGTGTATAAGCTGACCCGTGTATAAGCCGACCCCCCTACTTTTGCCCCCAAAACCTGGGAAAACCTATTGACTCGTGTATAAGCCGAGGGTGGACCCCAGCACAGGTATACAGCCCCCAGCAGTGTGGTAATACAGCAGCCCCAGAGGTATATAAAAGCAGCCCCAGTGGTATATACAGCAGCAGCCCCAGTGGTATATACAGCAGCCAGAACGCAGTCCAGTGTAGTATACAGCAGACCCAGAGGTTATATACAGCAGATTCCAGTGGTAGTATACAGCAGCCCCGAGGTGTATACAGCACCCCCAGTGGTATATACAGCCCCAGTGGTAGTATACAGCAGCCCCAGAGGTATATACAGCCCCAGTGGTAGTATACAGCAGCCCCAGTGGTGTATACAGCCCCAGTGGTAGTATACAGCAGCCCCAGTGGTATATACAGCCCCAGTGGTAGTATACAGCAGCCCCAGTGGTATATACAGCCCCACTGGTAGTATACAGCAGCCCCAGTGGTATATACAGCCCCAGTGGTAGTATACAGCAGCCCAGAGGTATATACAGCCCCAGAGGTATATACAACCCAGTGGTATATACAGCCCCAGTGGTAGTATACAGCTGCCCCCAGGGGGTATATAGCAGCCCCCAAATGCTGGCACTCGCCCCCCTTGTAAGGGCCCCCCCCACTGCTTATTTTACCATCCCGGTCTTCTGCTCAGCGCCGCTCCTCGGTGCTCCGTTCTTCATGCTCCGTCCTCGCTGCATCCGAGATCCCCGGCCGTCGCGCGATGACGTCATATGCCTGCGACGGCCGGAGATCCCTGATGTAGCAGGACGGGAGCAGCGAGGACGGAGCACCGAGGAGCGGCGCTGTGCAGAAGACCGGGATGGTAAGATACGCAGCGGGGGAGGGCCTCGGCTTATACACGGGTCAATACGGTAGTCGGGGCCCGGCGCTCATTATATATGCACTGCTTCCCCCTGTCAATCAGCGGCAGGGGGAAGCAGTGCATATGTGCCCCCAAATGCTGGCACTCTCGTAAGGGGGAGAGTGCCAGCATTTGGGGGCACATATGCACTGCTTCCACGTGCCCTGATTGACAGGGGGAAGCAGTGCATATATAATGAGCGCCGGGCCCCGACTACCGTATTGACCCGTGTATAAGCCGAGGGGGAGACTTTTCAGCCCAAATTTTGGGCTGAAAAACTCGGCTTATACACGAGTATATACGGTAAATCATTTTCTATAATGACATCATATTCCGCAACTCTTTACAAAACAGAAGATACTTGTACAAACAAGATAAGACTTCATAGAGTAATGCCCCAGTAACACATTACATGATCGATAGCGAGATCATTGTAACTGTGACGTTACAACAATCTCTCCAGCAATGTCGCTATGTGTGACATATAGCAGCGATCAGGCCCCTGCTGTGAGGTCGCTGATCGCTGCAAAGGGCTCAGCACCATTTTTTTGGTCGTTGGTCTCCCGCTGGTCAGCACGCATCACTGCATGTAACAGCGAGAGACCAACGACCAGCGATCTCACAGGCTGGTAACCATGGTAAACACCGGGGATCTAGGCAGCGCACGCTGCCTGGATACCCAGTGGTTATCATGGTTACCAACGCTAAGCAGGGAGGACGCTGGTAACTATGATAAACAGCGGGTATCTAGGCAGCGCGTGCTGCCTGGATACCCGGTGTTTATCATAGTTACCAGCTTCCTCCCCGCTTAGGACTGCCTGTAAGCAGGAAGGAAGCTGGTAACTATGATAAACAGCGGGTATTTAAGCAGCGCGCGCTGCCTAGATACCCGCTATTTATCTTAGTTACCAGCTTCCTCCCTGCTTACAGGCTGAGCTAAGCAGGGAGGGCGCTGGTAACATCGCTTCCAGCGATGTGGGAGGTGGTTCCCAGGTCTCTGATCGCTAGGGAGATCTGCCTGTTTGACAGCTCCCCAGCGACCAGGTAACGATGCTCCAGCAATCCCGGCAGGTCGTTGTGTGTGACGAGACCTTAACACATAATTCAACAGATAACAAGATTCCTGCTCACAAGTTTACAGCCTATGACGAAATAGGGAAAACACAAAAGGTAAAAGGCATATGTAATAATAATCACCAAATGCTGATCTGAATGTTACCACCACCTAAGACGTTGCTTTGGACTTCGACCTCTCCAGATACACGTACTGTATGTAAGATAAGACCTGAGAAGTATCATTTCACTGGTATTGTGCATGAGCACAAAGACTTTTTTATGACACGTTTTTAGAGCTGCACGCTATGAAAACATCAAGTTGAGAGCTAATGATATTAAGGCCTTACCATTAATTATATTATCCAGAAAGTGCATTCCCTGCTCTACCTAGAAATGGAGCATTTGGTGGAAACCTTATGCCACCACATGTGCCTGGGTTCCCGGCATTCTGATGGCCACTTTCCACGTCCCAACATCGGTCCGATGTTGGCTACAACGGCGCGGGAGCGCGCTTTTTATGGGCAGAATTCCAAGATTGCATAGGAGATGTTACACAGCGCGATATCGGCAGGCAACGCAACAGCGATGTGTACGCCTCCTTGTACGGCCGACCCAGGAACGACCATTTAACATGGTAGAGAATAGGGGAAAGTTGTAGTCCACATCGTTGTTGGGCTTTCACACATCACGATCCAGCCACCTCGTCCATCCAATATCGGGCCGTTGGAGGGCATGCTCATTTGATCCCCGATATCGTTTTGGCATCGTTCTTGCATCGAATTGGACATTTACACCATACAACGCACGAACGATATAGGGGCCAACGCACGAACCACGTGACTTTTTATCGGAGTTGGACACCGATATCGGGACGTGTAAAGTGGCCATAAGTCTATGGAGACATGCCTGATCAGGTAGCATCAGGTTTTGGCCGGATTAGGACTCAGGAGAAAAATGCAAGAATGATACCACCCTAAATTAGACTAAACTAGCGCATGTTGTTATTTTTTGTTCAACATAAGCTAGAGATACATGTGTAAAATAACACATAAGGACATAAAATCCCTCTAGTGGATGAATTAGCTGAAAACATGAGGAAACCCAGTCTACATCGGTAAACGTAAAAAAAAATACAGGCAAACATGTTTTTAAATTAATCTATAAAAGGTGAATTTAATAAGAATACGGCTGGGGTGAGATTCTGGTGTACTGCACAAAGGCACTCACCATTCCTCAGACACTCCAGACTCAAGAAGAGGCGTACACCTCATCATGAATCAGGAGTATCTGACTCCACACCCCTCGTCAAGACCAGCGAGAACAATCCAGATGTTGACGAAAGGAGCCCAAAATGTTACTGAGAAAGGGAAATTTATCTGTAAAAAAGCCATAAAAATGAGCTACTTTTTGTTAAATAGATTGGTGCAGTTTTACCATTAGATTTCTGCCCTTCACTGGGGCACAGGACTGAGGAATCACCTTCAGATGCCTAAAATATTTGACCTATATAACTACTTAGCGGCCAGAATCTATTCAAGACTGGTATTTTTGACTCACCCCAGTGGGTGGCCATGGGTACTCGGAGCCGGGCCTCTCTCTCTCGACGCCCTCGAGTGTCTTGGGGGGAAACTGTCACGGTGGCGTGACCCAGTACGTGGCTATCCCGGGATGGGCGGTCAATAAAAAGGGGAGATTAAAATGTTTTTGGAGTAAGGGGATAAGGGGGGTGTTTGTCGTGATGCCACCCGTGGTATGCGGCTGTTAATTACCGCTGCTGTAGGCCGGGACCTCTGGGGATGGTGAAATCACAGCTAGGATGGTGTCGCTCCCCACGAGTGAAGCGAGGTCCCCAGGGCATCCAGAGTAAGGAGTTGTTCGAGTTCGTGGAGAGCCAGCAGGGCTGAGCTGGCTGCAGGGCGAGATCGGGCAACTCTCAGGCAGGCTCCTTGCGCGGCGTTTCAGTCTACTGCTCCTCAGGCGAGTAATAAACAGTCTGACAGTGCAGAGTTCCAAAATTGGTTCACTGAGCACTCCTCCACATGCAGCACAGTTACAGAGATATAGCTCAAGTACAGTGGCTGTCCAGGTAGTCCTTGGCAACCAGGATGTCTTGTCCAGTTCACCCCTCACGGGCCTCTCTTTCTCAGCACTGCCTGTTCCCTGCCTTCCTGCACGTGCCTCCGCGCACAGAGCCCCAATTCAGCAGCCACAGGCCTTCATTGGACGACTTGCAGTGTCCCCTGGCCCTAGTACGGCTGCCTTCTCGGCAGATGTGCCTGGAGTTGGCCACAGCTCCTCAAGATCTCATGGCCACCCGGGTTCTGTGGTTGGAGCTTGGAGTCTCCACACCACCTTTCAGGGCCGGGCCCCTGGCTCTCGCCCCTCCACTTTAGTTCAGACTCGGGCACATGGGTCGATCTCTCACTGCCCGTGCCCCTAGGGCTCCCTCCGTCTCCTCGTGGTCTCTGGCCTCTGGACCCGGGACAAGCCACATCATTGCTCCTGTCCTCTGGGCCCTTTCTCTTTGTCCTCTCTCCTCGCTGACCTCCAACTGCCTGCCACTTCCTTTGGTGTTTTCCCTTTGTCCCTTTCCTCTCCCTGACCACTTCCTGCTCCCTGTCCACCCACCACCTTTCTCACCCCCCCATTCCACGGGATGCCTGAGCCATCCCACTACCTGGGTTCACCCGCTCTCCCTGGGACCGGGTGTGTTGGCTGTATTTGTGGGTGATTGGACTTACCAAGACTGGTTGCCACAGATGTGAATACTATCCCCGGTTGTGGGTGCAGTACCCCTTAGTGGTGACCAGACCGCTGGGGCGCCACACTTATTGTGCTATTTTAATAAAGGAGAGAGCTGGAAAAAGATGCCCCTATTTCATTAACATGCTTGTGACATTTTTTCTGTGAAAAACACTAAATTTTACTGTCTCATCAAAGTGAATGAGATTTCTGAAGTCTCATGCACACGTTGCTTATTTTTTCTTTGCAGATTTGAAGGACAGTAAAATCAGCATGCTAATTCTTTTAACATTTTTGCAGCATTTTTCATATTTTCTAATGAATGAGGAAAAAACACATGCAAAAGAGCATATTTTTTATGCATCGTTTTTTCTGCCATGAGACACATTTTTAATACACAAATGTTTGTAGCAAATGCCATAATTTAAATTTCTATTTCATAAATCAATAGTGATGGACAGGGGCGTTACTACAACAGGTGCAGGGGTTGCAATCGCACCCGGGTCCTGGAGTCTTGGGGGCCCTAAAAGTCTCATTGGCCTATAGAAAAATATTAATGCTATTAAAGGGAACCTGTTACCCCCCATCGGGCCTATTAAAGTAAAAGAGCCACCTTCAGAAGCACTAAGGCTGCATTCTGTGAAGGTGGCTCTGACATGCCCCTCCAGGGCCTTAGGATACTCGGAACCGGAGTTTGAGGCTTCACGGGAGTCACAGGGGTTGAGACCCAGCTCCGTGACCCTGGTGGTGTCATTAAATGTTTGGTGCGAATGGCTCTCTTCTCTGGGGAAGGTCATGAGGCTAGGAGAGTTCTTTATGGAAGGGATGACCAGACCTGGGGATAACTGTTTTACGTGACACCACCCGCAGGTTGCGTCTATAGATAGTCGCCGCTGCACGACAGTTCCTCTGGCAGCCGATGGTACGGAGGCAACAGTGTTGTAAAGCCTTCTACGGGTAGGGCTGACCCCCAGGGCAGCAGAAGGTACCTGAGTGAGTTGGTAGTTGTGTTTCTGGTGCTCATGACATGTCAAGGAAGTTCACAGACACAGCGGGTTGCAGTCTTCCGATCTTTTACTCAGTGTGCAGCAGCCCGCTTAGCACTGGGTTCTCGGAGCCAGCGATCCAGCTATTCGCGGGTAGTAGGATGGCACGTAACCGGTGCCCCTTCTCTTTCCTTCCTCGGTCGTCTCACACTGCGCTTGCCTCACCCTCCTGCCTTGCGCCTAGCCACACAGAGCTCTGAGCCAGTAGCTGTAGGTTTTTTTCTTAGGGGTAAATCTGCAGTATCTCCCCTTAACCCACTCTTTGCCACCTTTTCAGCAGATGTGTGCGGTTGTCGACCATGGCACCTTGGAAGTACCACAGTCTCCGTGTTGCTAGCTGTGCCTGGTCTGTCTTCTACACTAGTTTTGGGGTTCCGGTGCGCCTTTTCTGCGGCCTGGTCCCTCCACTGCCTTGTTCCTGACAATGGATAGTAGCCCCATGGGTGGATTGCTCACTGCCCGTGCCTCTGGGACCATCTCTTCCTCCTGGAGCCACCTGGTTCTCTTTATCTGTTCCTCAGTCTGACCTCAGGACGAGCTCCCACTGGCTCCAGTCCTCTGAACATTTCTCTCAAGTTCTTTTCCTCCTGTGACAGGCTTTCTTCCTCTAGCTTCCTCCAACTCCACTCTGTTTTTGGCTGTTTTATTGCCTTTTCCTCTCTGCTGTTTAACTCTCCTGTCTGCTGTACAACTGCCTCTCCTCCTTTCTAGATCTTTCCCACTTTATTTATACCCTCTGTCATGTGTCCCACGTCATCTACGTGTGTGCTTCCTAACTTCACTCCTCCCAGTTGCTCCCTCTACTTCCTTTCCCCCCATCCTCACTACCCTGGTTCCTAGTGGGGGGCCTGGGTGTCCCGTCACTGGTCTGTGCCCTTCTTACCTGAGAGTGGGATACTACACCCTAACAGGGGTGCAGTACCTCTGTGGCACCTGGATCCGCAGGGGCGCCACCCTCCCCCTCCTTAAACTCAGCATGTCCTCGGACTGAAAGAAACCAGAAAACAAGGGTATCAAGACATGCAAAATTTTTGAAATGCTATTAACAAGAACAATAAAACTTTTCATCCCTTTAACAGGAGGTACTGTTACTTGAATGTTGCAGAATATAAAAATATAAATAATTATATACAGTTCCCGCCAAGTCCAGTGCGACCCCTTTCCGGGCATCCATCACACTGTCCTAGGTGTAAAACAGATGAGTGTCCCGCATCGGGTGTCTCGCTTGTCTTCGGGGGGACCCACCACCAACAAACCCACAACGCAGACCCTGGGCGTGGCAACAGGGCTAGATGGACCAATTTTAATGCTACGCCAGTAGGTTTTTCTTTGTGGTCCCGGTTTTATGCCGGCTGTAAAACCAACAGGGAGCACACCGGGGTGCTAACTATTTACATCAGTGTCCGCGTTACACATAGTCCATAGCCACACAGTCCTTTGTCACATAATTATTGTACATCCTACTCTACACTAAAGCACACATTCATGATTTAAACTAACACATTATCGCTTACAGACACATATTAGCTTTTACTGCATAAGTACTAAACATTTGCTTTTCAGACACACACTAACTAACTAAAACAAAAGCTATCTACAAGACCTAACCAGATCATCAGCAATAAACGATTTACATGGCTGCACCTCTGCTAACACACCAACTGGAGGTTGGCATCTCCTTTTCCACAGTAGCACCTACACCTCCTCGTCATCTTCGATTTTCTGGAGTCCTGCAGTGCCACTTGCACTGGTGCTCGCAGCCTGGTCTCGCGCTGCCACCGGTGTTATCGGCAGCAGCGCTGTTTGGGCAGCCACATCCTTAGTTGTTATAACCATCCCAGCAAACCCAGTCACCAAGGTCTGCTTTGCTGTATTCCGGGTACTGGGCACAGCTCTCTGGACAGCCTCCGGACCTGGCTCCCTTGCGGGTGCGGGCTTTGGCGGCTGCTCTCGGAGGTCAGGCACTGCTTCTGGCTGCGACACCTAGGGTTCTGTGGACAAGCCGGCGGCCTATCCCTCACAAGGTAGACATCAAGGGCATACCACCCCCGCTCACCCAGATGCCGGGTAAAGGTGACTTTATCACCGGGATGCAGATCGCGGCCGGGATGACCCTCCAGCAGGTGGGATTCAAGGTCCCGCCGGGTCACTAAAAGTTCTCTTTTACTCCCTCGCTCTCTGACAAATCCCCAGCCTATGTCTAGGTCGAACCGCACCACAGTACCTGCACAGATTGGGCTCCGCTCTGCTGCTCTGTATC
>JARQOC010000006.1:110126365-110179506 GCA_033576535.1 Allobates femoralis
TGACAACCTCATAACCCCTGAGAAAGCTGGTACGTCCAGCGATACGCATGGGGTTCCCCCTTCCCCACACACAAGGGCAATTGATTGGGACCTAGTCAGGTATCACCCTCTGGCAGCTATGCCCCCTTTTTTGAGGCTCACTAACAAAGGGGCTTTGTGATGATCATTTCTGTCTGCAGGCCCTATACTACAGTAACAAATTTGTTTTATGTTGAACCGGGAAATAGGAAGAGTATGTAGCTTTCACTATTTTAATTGTTTTTACACAGTGTCTGCCTTGTCTCTTTTTTTCTTGTATAAGTGTTAAATAAAGCTTTGTTATTTTTACATTCATGGAGTGATCCCAATTGATCACATACAGATCCCAATTGATCACATACACCATCCTTTGTGACGTAGACAAGGACTGTGGTGTCAGATCATATTATTTTCCTTCACTTTAAATATAGCAGATTGTTTGGTTTCTTGGGCATCATGGTTGTGTATTGTATGTGTATTGTAGACCTTTTATACAATAATCCGTCTCTTGTTGATTTACATGTGAACATTTTTCTCTTGTTAGAACAATAATGTGGAAGTTCTGGCTTTGGTCAATGATACAGTCGGCACCATGATGACCTGTGGATATGATGACCAGTTGTGTGAGGTTGGCGTCATTGTAGGTAAAAGAGCTTAACCAATGTTTGGATCAGGGTTTAAATGGGCCAAGATGTAACATAACATTATTACAGCTATGTGGCCAATAACTGGGGGTTATTATTATTTAACACTGCCTGACACTTGGTATCCAAAACGTTGATGTCTTTGCTTATGGAGACAGTGACTATTTCCCATTACCTGGAGGTCCTGCCATAACCATTTTGAATCGCAAAATCAAAGGGATTGTAGCATTTTTACAGCTCTATTTTTCTAGCGATCAGTGTGAGGTACAATAGTTGTAGCCCTGCCAATCAATCTTTGGTGGTATATTCTTCTGATACGCCCCAATTTGCTCTTTAGAGACACGCTCTTTAGTTTATTTGGATTTATTTGGGTTTATATATTTGTGTTAGATATAAGTCTGGCACCCCTGAGGTCTAGTCGCCACAGTGAATTTAAGGTCATTGGTACTAATGCCACATCCGAGGAGAATTTAGGTACCCTATGCTAGACTCCAGAAGCAGACACACACTGCCAGAACTCTAACCAGAGGGCTAGGAAGAGGGCCTGTTTGAGTCTGTGAGAGACTCTGCTTGGAGGGAGAGGTTAGCAGTTGTGGGTAGTAGGAAGGTGTGGCAACAGGAGTTAGAGACAGACTGAGGCTGAAGGCACATCATCCGACATGATCCCAGTGCCTCGCACGAGTGCAATGCGAGATAAACTCGCATTGCACAAGGACAAGTGATTTTCTATGATGTCGGGCACACTGGTGCGCATTTTAAGCATTGAACTCGCAAAGCGAGTTTCAGTCGCGGCATGCTGCGACTGCATGCCAGTTGCACGCATGAGCTACCAATAGAAATCAATGTTGTGATCCCGGCTGTGATCTCTGTGACAGCCGGGACCTGTGTGCGGCTTCCCCCGCCGCGCTGCTGGCGTTGGGGACGGATGCCCTCCCCCTCCTTCAGGCCTTCCCCTTCTCAAGATGGCCCCCACCTGTCACTGCCCCCCACGCCCGATGCCGGGACCTGATTGCGGCTTAACCCGCCGCGATGACCTCCCCCTCCTCTGGCCTCCCCTCCTCTGGCCTCCCCCTCCTCTGGATGGCCCCCACGATGTCGGGTCTGTTTGCGGCTTCAGCCGCCGCGCTGCTGGGGACAGTGGCAGTGGCAGGGGCGGGGGCGGATGCCGATGACCTCCCACTCCTCCCCCCCCCGATCCCCGTGTTCGGTCTCACCGCTCCTCGATCCTCGTGTCCGATCCCGCCGGTGTAGCCGCCGCTCTGCCTCCTCTCCTCGCTGGAACGCCCCTCCTCCAGTGCTGCTCCGTCCCGAGGTAAGTACCGTATGAATGAATGAATCTATCAATGATTGAATGAGTGAGTGGTTTTGTGGGTGTGTGAATGCGTGGGTGTGTGGGTTAGTGGATGTGTGGGTTAGTGGATGTGTGGGTTAGTGGATGTGTGGGTTAGTGGATGTGTGGGTTAGTGGATGTGTGGGTTAGTGGATGTGTGGGTTAGTGGATGTGTGGGTGCGTGGATGTGTGGGTGCGTGGATGTGTGGGTATGTGGATGCGTGGGTTAGTGGATGTGTGGGTGCGTGGGTGTGTGGATGTGTGTGGATGCGTGGGTGTGTGGGTTAGTGGATGTGTGGGTGCATGGGTGCGTGGATGCGTGGGTGTGTGGGTGCGTGGGTTAGTGGATGTGTGGGTGCATGGGTGCGTGGATGCGTGGGTGTGTGGGTGCGTGGGTTAGTGGATGTGTGGGTGCATGGGTGCGTGGATGCGTGGGTTAGTGGATGCGTGGGTTAGTGGATGCGTGGGTGTGTGGATGCGTGGGTATGTGGATGCGTGGGTTAGTGGATGTGTGGGTGCGGGGATGCGTGGGTGTGTGGATGTGTGTGGATGCGTGGGTGTGTGGGTTAGTGGATGTGTGGGTGCATGGGTGCGTGGATGCGTGGGTGTGTGGGTGCGTGGATGTGTGGGTATGTGGATGCGTGGGTTAGTGGATGTGTGGGTGCGTGGATGCGTGGGTGTGTGGATGTGTGTGGATGCGTGGGTGTGTGGGTTAGTGGATGTGTGGGTGCGTGGATGCGTGGGTGTGTGGGTGCGTGGGTTAGTGGATGTGTGGGTGCATGGGTGCGTGGATGCGTGGGTGTGTGGGTGCGTGGGTTAGTGGGTGCATGGGTGTGAGGATGTGTGTGGATGCGTGGGTGTGTGGGTTAGTGGATGTGTGGGTGCATGGGTGTGTGGGTGCCTGGGTTAGTGGGTGCGTGGGTTAGTGGATGTGTGGATGCATGGGTGTGTGGATGCGTGGGTGTGTGGATGCGTGGATGCGTGGGTGTGTGGGTGCGTGGGTGTGTGGATGCGTGGGTGTGTGGATGCGTGGGTGTGTGGATGCGTGGGTGTGTGGGTGCGTGGGTGTGTGGATGCGTGGGTGTGTGGATGCGTGGGTGCGTGGGTGCGTGGATGTGTGGGTGCGTGGGTTAGTGGATGCGTGGATGTGTGGATGCGTGTGTTAGTGGATGCGTGTGTTAGTGGATGCGTGTGTTAGTGGATGCGTGTGTTAGTGGATGCGTGTGTTAGTGGATGCGTGTGTTAGTGGATGCGTGTGTTAGTGGATGCGTGTGTTAGTGGATGCGTGTGTTAGTGGATGCGTGTGTTAGTGGATGCGTGGGTTAGTGGATGCGTGGGTGTGTGGATGCGTAGGTTAGTGGATGCATGGGTGTGTGGATGCTTGGGTTAGTGGATGCGTGGGTTAGTGGATGCGTGGGTGTGTGGGTGCGTGGGTTAGTGGGTGCATGGGTGTGAGGATGTGTGTGGATGCGTGGGTGTGTGGGTTAGTGGATGTGTGGGTGCATGGGTGCGTGGATGCGTGGGTGTGTGGGTGCCTGGGTTAGTGGGTGCGTGGGTTAGTGGATGTGTGGATGCATGGGTGTGTGGATGCGTGGGTGTGTGGATGCGTGGGTGAGGATGTGTGTGGGTGTGTGGATGCGTGGGTGTGTGGATGCGTGGGTGTGTGGATGCGTGGGTGTGTGGGTGTGTGGGTACGTGGGTGTGTGGGTGCGTGGATGCATGGGTGTGTGGATGCATGGGTGTGTGGATGCGTGGGTGTGTGGGTTAGTGGGTGTGAGGATGTGTGTGGATGTGTGGGTGCGTGGATGCGTGGGTTAGTGGGTGTGGGTTAGTGGATGTGTATGTTAGTGGATGTGTGGGTGCGTGGATGTGTGGGTGCGTGGATGTGTGGATGCGTGGGTTAGTGGGTGCGTGGATGTGTGCGTTAGTGGATGCGTGGGTTAGTGGGTGCGTGGATGTGTGCGTTAGTGGATGCGTGGGTTAGTGGATGTGTGGGTGTGTGGGTGCGTGGGTTAGTGGGCGTGTGGATGCGTGGGTTAGTGGATGCATGGGTGCGTGGGTTAGTGGATGTGTGGGTGTCGATGTGTGGGTGTATGGATGCGTGGATGTGTGGATGCATGGGTGTGTGGGTTAGTGGATGTGTGGGTGCATGGATTAGTGGGTTAGTGGATGTGTGGATGCGTGGGTTAGTGGATGTGTGGGTGCGTGCGTGGATGCGTGCATGGATGGATGTGTGACTGCATGTGTGGGTGTGTGCACGAATGGATGTGTACATGCGTGGATGATGGGTGGATGGATGGATGCAACAAGGTATCAAGTGTCCTCTTTTAGTCTCAGGGATCATAGTCATGGTGTACTGTATGACAGATCATTTTCATACAGTGCACCATAACTCTGACCCCAGAGGCTGTATGAAGAGGACACTTGATCCCTTGCTGCAATCTCTGGAGCAGAGGCGATCGAGCATCGTGGGACCTTCGTTGTGGACTACGTCGGATCTTTCTAATAAAGATGGAGTCTGAATTTTGTTTGATTTTTTTTCCAAATAAAAAGATTTTTCTCTGTGTGTATTTATTGACTACTTACAAGAGATTCCTAATGGCGGGTCTAACATTGGCCCAATATTATGAATCTCGGGCTTAGTGCCAGCTGCCAATAAAAAGCTGGCATTAACCCCTTTATTACCCAGTTTGCCACCGGCACCAGGGCAACTGGAAGAGCATGGGTACAGCGCCAGAAAATGGCGCTTCAATGAATGCGCCATTTTCTGGGGCGGCTGCGGGCTTCAATTCGCAGCATGGGGGGCCCAGAATGCTTGGGCCTCTCCATGCTGCGGATTCCAGCCCCCGGCTGTCTAGTTGTACCTGGCTGGACCAAAAATGTGGCGGAGCCCCACGTAATTTTTTTTCTAGAATTTGTTCTAGAAATAAAAAAATGGGCTTCGCTGTATTTTTGGTTGCCAGCCAGGTACAACGAGGCAGCTGGGGGTTGGTGGCAGTCCGTAGCTGCCAAGTTGTACCTGGCTGGACCAAAAATATGGCGAAGCCCCACGTCATTTTTTTTATTACTTCTACCAATAAACTGACATGGAGCTTTGCCATATTCTTGGTTGCCAGCCAGGTACAACTTGGCAGTTGGGGGGCTGCAATCCTCATCGTGGAGAGATCCAAATGTTGTGGGCCCCCCCACGCTGCAAATTGCAACCCACAGCCACCCCAGAAAATAGCGCATTCATTGGAGGTGCCATTTTCTGGTGCTGTACCCCAACTCTTCCAGTTGCCCTTGCGCTGGTGGCAATGCTGGTGGCACACAGGGGCTCTCCATACGCAACATGGTGTCCGTTAACAATTGTTAGCGGACACCATGTTGCGTATGGAGAGCCCCTGTGTGCCTAAACATTGAAGCTCCCCCAGAAGTGACCCCATTGACAAATGAGTGGCAGCATCTGGATTTGTTCCTTGGGGGGTCTAGTTTCCAAAATGGGGTCACTTGTGGGGGACCTCCAATGTTGAGGCACACAGGGGCTCTCCATACGCGACATGGTGTCCGCCAACAATTGGAATTCTTAGCGGACACCATGTCGCGTATGGAGAGCCACTGTGTGCCTCAGCATTGGAGCTCCCCACAAGTGACCCCATTTTGGAAACTAGACCCCCCAAGGAACAAATCTAGATGCATAATGAGCACTTTGAAGCCCAGGTGCTTCACAATTTGATCCGTAAAAATAAAAAAATAAGATTTTTGTGGAAGAAAAATATTTTTTTCATTTTTACGGATCAATTTGTGAAGCACCTGGGGCTTCAAAGTGCTCATTATGCATCTAGATTTGTTCCGTGGGGGGTCTAGTTTCCAAAATGGGGTCACTTGTGGGGGAGCTCCAATGCTGAGGTACACAGGGGCTCTCCAAACGTGACATGGTGTCCGCTAACAATTTGAATGGAAATCAGCTCAAATTGTTAGCTGACACCATGTCGCGTTTGGTGAGCCCCTGCGTGCCTCAACATTGGAGCTCCCCCACAAGTGACCCCATTGACAAATGAGTGGCAGCAAATCAGTGCAGTTTTGACACCAGGAGAAGGGTGCTAGTTTGTCGGATCGCAGTAGGAATGAAAAAATCTCAAACGCACCACACTAGCACCACACTAGCACCACACTAGCACCGCACTAGCACCCCACTAGCACCCCACTAGCACCGCACTAGCACTATTACACGCATCAAACTCGCATCAATATCGCGCTTCAAAAACGCGCCGTTTTTGAGGGATCAGTGTGCCTTCAGCCTGAGACAGAGTCTGTGTTGGGTAGTGAGGCCAACAAGGTGTGAATCTGCACACAGAATGCCAGGTCCTAGGTGGTCAGGGTTTTTAGATCCTGGTCACAGAAACTGGAGTCTACTGCGCTTCAGGCTCACTACCAAAACTATGTAGGACTGTCTGGGACACAGTAATTACAAAAGGACTAGAGAGTAGGAGTGGGTCCGGCTGCTCATAGAGTCTGTGTTGCCTGCCTGGTTGAAAGTCAGCCATGAGGAAACTAAAGAGGAACAGGGAAGCTACAGGCACCTACAACCTCATCCCAAGGAAAAGTAAGCTAGTAGACCAAATATCCGTCCAGCAGAGCAGTCCTAGTTCTTCTCAGACTGGCCAGGCCCAAACACCTGGTGAACCAGTACCAGGTCCTCGCCCCCGACACACCTCCTGCTCTCTGCTACAGCACAAGGCTGAATTTCTCTTTCCCAGAAGAATGAGAGCTGAAGAGCAGATATGATTTTATTGATTTAAAATAATCTATAGATCCTAGAACTGTAGTGCCCAGCACTGCTTCATTATATAGGAGGGCAAGGACAGTATAAAAAAAATGATCTCCCCGGAGTTCCTCATTAAGGCTGCATAATGCACAATTCCACCACCTGTTTTGGAGATAGAGGTGGGCCCCCTTACCTCTTGGGCCCCAGTGTGGCAGCCCATGTTGCAAGAATGGTATGTCCCTCTGCTGACTTCCAATACCATCAAAGTAATACAAGTTGCATTTATAGCCATTATATTCCATAAATGGAAAGAGAAAATAGATAATCCTGCAATTATATCCTGCATATATTAGGAAATCAATGACTTGCATATTACTAACATTTCTTTTCTCTTGCTGTGTAGGGACTGGAACAAATGCCTGTTACATGGAGAACCTGAGTAATATTGACCTAGTGGAAGGCGATGAGGGGAGGATGTGCATTAATACTGAGTGGGGAGCCTTTGGAGATGATGGTGTCTTAGATGATATCAGAACAGATTTTGATAATGAAATAGATTTAGGATCACTGAATCCTGGCAAGCAACTGTAAGTATATATATATATTTCAAGGCATATTTTTTATATATATGTTATATGGATCGTAGAGATTTTTTTTTACTTTAAAGCACCAATCCAGTACTGCTTTTTATCAGTGCTAAAGGGATGCTTTAAATCTAAGTCCCTATGTTTTATAGTCACCCTCTGGCGTCTTCATATTTTAAAATTTGTCGTTCCACTCCCACAGCGCCATCTTGTACACGTAACCTCTGATTGGCCGGAAGTCAGGTTACGTAACAAACTTTCAATGCATCTCTATGAGAACTAGAATGAGGCACTCATAGAGATGTATTGAGTTTTGACCCTAGGTGCGCTGCATGAAACATTGGAGCTGTCAACACTGGAAACAGATGAAGACACCAGAAGGCAAGAATAAGACTAAGAAAAGTGGACTTACAACATTTAAAGCACCGCTCCAGTCGTGAAAAATAACAGACATTGGAATGGTGCTTTACACAAGCAATAAAGAGCATGCTATATTCTCCATAGGTAAGATATTCCACCTTGGAAGAAAAAAAGCATCCTACTACTTACATACCTTGTTAATGAATACTTCTCTGGGTGCAAATAAATAACATTAAGCACAGCAGTAAAAATAGGATAACCTGTCAGAAATATACAGGGTGGGCCATTTATATGGATGCACCTAAATAGAATGGGAATGGTTGGTGATATCAAATTCCTGTTTGTGGCACATTAGTATATGGGAGGGGGGAAACTTTTCCAGATGGGTGCGGACCATGGTGGCCATTTTGAAGTTGGCCACTTTGGATCCAACTTTATTCCTTTCAATGGGAAGAGGGTCATGTGACACATCAGACCTATTGAGAATGTCATAAGAAAAACAATGGTTTGCTTGGTTTTAACATAACTTTATTCTTTCATGAGTTATTTCAAGTTGATATCACCATTCCATTCCCATTTTATTTAGGTGTATCCATATTAATGGCCCACCCGGACAATTGGGCCATTTATATGGATACACCTAAATAACATGGGAATGAATGGTGATATCAACTTGAAATAACTCATGAAAGAATAAAGTTATGTTAAAGGGATCCTGTCACCCCCAAAACACCTTTAAACCTATTAAAACCTGTCCCTAGAGCATATTAACACTTTCCCTACACTCCTTTTAGCTCCTATATGCACATAATCAAAGTGTATAAAAACGTTTTATAAGTACCTCATTAGTGATGATAATGAGTGACTATGCTATTCATAGTCACTCATTCAGGCTGCCCCTCTTCATACTATGACGCCTCCATAGGCGTGATCTTCATGAGAGATTCAAATTCCCTCCTCCCTGCGCGCCTCCCCGCTGTGGCTTGTGTCTGCCGGGCTTTAGCGTGGGGCTGTATGACGCGATCCGCGTCATTTCCGGCGCCGGGTGACGTATACAGCAGCGCCGCTCTGTCAGCTTCAAAATGCGCACTGCGCATGCGCATGCGCAGTGCGGGACTTGAAGCCAACAGCGGCGCCGGTATAAATACGTCACCCGGCGCCGGGAATGACGCGGATCGCGTCATACAGCCCCACGCTGAAGCCCGGCAGACACAAGCCACAGCGGGGAGGCGCGCAGGGAGGAGGGAATTTGAATCTCTCATGAAGATCACGCCTATGGAGGCGTCATAGTATGAAGAGGGGCAGCCTGAATGAGTGACTATGAATAGCATAGTCACTCATTATCATCACTAATGAGATACTTATAAAACGTTTTTATACACTTTGATTATGTGCATATAGGAGCTAAAAGGAGTGTAGGGAAAGTGTTAATATGCTCTAGGGACAGGTTTTAATAGGTTTAAAGGTGTTTTGGGGGTGACAGGATCCCTTTAAAACCAAGCAAACCATTGTTTTTCTTATGAAATGCTCAACAAGTTTGATGTGTCACATGACCCTCTTCCCATTGAAAAAAATAAAGTTGGATCCAAAGTGGCCAACTTCAAAATGGCCACCATGGTCCGCACCCATCTGGAAAAGTTTCCCCCCTCCTATATACTAATGTGCTAAAAACAGGAAGTTGATATCACCAACCATTCCCATTTTGTTTAGGTGCATCCATATAGATGACCCACCCTGTAATTAAAAATTATATACATTTCTCTTCATGTTTAGAAAACAGTGTGCAATGTTCCCAATGCATGGAAATAAAACTATTAAAAGATTTTGGGCTTAACCCATGTTTTTCAACACACTGCTATTATTTTGAACACATCTGTATATGCACATTTCCCTCTAGCAGGTGCCCTTTCTATGTGGCCATAATAGGCTCATCCCAATTATCTTTTTAAATAAATCCTGCTGATCTATATCCCAGGATGGGGGGTGCAGTATCCCAAGATGGGGATGGCATATCCATGATGGGGGGCTATATCCAGGATGGGAAGCTATATACCAGGATGGGAGGCTATACCAGGAAGGGAGGCTATATACAAGGATGGGAGGCTATAACCCAGGATGGGGGACATATATTACCTGGAAATGGCACAGGATGGGGATATTACCTCCATAACAGTATCAGCAGAAGATTTCCCCCATAACAGTTAATTATAAACACATTTTTTTGCTTAATTATTTTTTCCCCTATTTTCCTCCTCTAAAATCTGTGTGGGAATTAGAGTCCGAAAAATACAGTATAAGTATCCTTTAACTGGTAATATAAATAGTAATACTTATATCTGTAATTTTTGAGATTTAAAAATGTGTTTTATTCTAAAAATTGGCATTATATTTTGTTTGATGATAGATTTGAGAAGATGATCAGTGGTTTGTACATGGGAGAACTTGTCAGACTCATTCTGCTAAACATGGCAAAAAAAGGTCTTCTATTTGGTGGCAAGGTCTCTATTGCTCTCCGTACCAAGGGAAAGATTGAAACAAGTCATGTGGCTGCCATGGAAAAGTAAGGAGAGCTTCATAAATGCATTTAATATATATAGAGAAACTACGGTATCTGGTAGAGAGACCTAGCAATCCCTGTCTTTACCTTTCTCCTTTCTTTTGCAGATATAATGAAGGGCTAGCTAATACCAGACAAATACTACTTGACCTTGGCCTGGAAATATCAGAGGATGACTGCATTGCAGTCCAGCATGTCGCCACTATAGTTTCATTCCGATCGGCCAACCTTTGTGCTGCTGCTCTTGCCGCCATCCTGACACGACTTCGTGAGAATAAGAAGTTGGAAAGGATGAGGACAACTGTTGGAATGGATGGCACAGTGTATAGAACACATCCCCAGTAAGTAATTACATATGGAATAACTTTATACATATAGAACAATACACACAGTAACATTTCACCGTCTACTCTAGTACATTCCTAGTAAGTAACTACTAAGGTGGCCATACACATTGGGTTGTAGGAAGTTGATGGTTGAGTCATTGATCAAATAACCATCTGGTCAACCATTGCTTTAACCACACAGCCGAACATATTTGTCCCTTAGATTCCTTCAACCTGGCCATACATTTATATGAATTATATTGGGCCAAACAGGAAAGATCTTTCTAGAAAGTTTCTTCGAGGAGATAATTCATAAATGAAAGATCTTTTATCTATCAGATGTAAAATGTAATCTCAGATGACTTCATTCCAAACAAAGGATGTCGGTGGTTGTATAAAATGACAATTCGATGTAAATTTCCCCGCTATGCATTTTTATGATTAGAATAGTCAATTTATATCATCTTTAGACAAACTCATACAAATGAAAAAGTTGTTGGTGAAATACTTGCTTTCCCATTTGTCCCACACACATCAGTTAGCCAGTCTCACCAAAATTGGCAAGAGCGGTAGAGTTTAATCCCTTTACAACCTGTGATGTACACAGATGTCAAAGATCATGTCTCTGCCAATGTGCGAGCCCACATGTTTCCCAGCAGATGATGGCTGATTTAATCACCAATCATGTGGCTTTAATAGCTATAGCTATTAACCTGTTAAATTTCACTGTCAATCTCTGACAGCAGCATTTAACACGTACCAGCAGGGGGGGGGAAGCGTCATTCCATGTGTCCATTGGTATGCCCATTATATGATCGCGGGGTGCAGATGGATTGCCATGACAGAGGAAGGTCTGCTGTTGACCCCTGTGACTGTCACTACAAAAGTCCTGTGAAAGGCAGCGTTTCGCTAGCGTTCATTGTAGACATTACTTTAGCTATACATAGCAGTATAGTGCAAGCAATTGGAGTATCGCAGCTTCAAGTCCCCTAAGGGGACTAATAAATAAACTAAAAAGTATTCAAAAATGTTTTAAAAATATGAAAAAATAAAAAAACTCAAAAGTTGAAATCACTCCCCTTTTGAACCATTAAAAATGAAACAATAAAAAAAAAGAAAAATGCACATATTTGGTTTCACTGCGTTTGTAAAAATCTACTCAACCAACATTTTAAATAAATTACCGTAATCAGATTGGTAAACAGCGTAACAGGAATAAAGTTTAAAAGCCAGAATTACCTTTTTTGGCTGAAAATAAAATGAAATAAGAGGTGATCAAAACATCATATCTCCCCCAAATGGTATCAGTAAGAACGTCAGCTCACAATGCAAAAAATAAGCTGTCACTGAGCCCCATATCCTGAAAATTGAGAATGTTACAGGTCTTGGAAAATGACGACACAAGCAAATTTATTATTACTTTTATTTATTTTTTACAATTTTCTGAATTGTTTTTTCACCACTTAATTAAAAACAAACTACACATGTTTGGTATCTGCATAATTATTTTAATCTGGAGTATCATATTACCTGGTCAGTTTTACTGTATAGTGAACATTGTAAATAAAAATTAAAAAAATAAACATTGTGGATTTGCACTTTTATTACAATTTCAACAATTGTTAAAAAAGCCAAGAAGCTTTTCTTTTTAATTTGTTATTGGTTTGTGGCTGACCCCCACTTCTTGCCGTGCGCGCTTGGTTTTGCATGCCATTCTAGCTGTCTTTATTGTGATTGATCTAGGCTGCTGTACACACATACAGCAGCCACACCCTGCCCATAGGCTCTGCTTGATTGTTGCACATGTGCCTGGGCCTGTTCCACCCTCATCCATGTTTGCTGGTCTGGCAGTGTGGGGGTCAGATCTGATAATGTCTGGATGTCATGTCTGGACCTGGTCAGCCTTTATCTGCGCTTTCCCTTCTGGCGCCGTGGGAGTGGTTCAGAAATGCTTCGGGTATGTGTGCATTCAATGTTGTCTTGGCTTTTAATGCATTCAGGAGGCTGTAATGGCACAGCATATATAAAAAACATAGAATAGGACAGTACCCTCTGAGAATGCCGTGAAGTGGCGGGATGGCACAAAGAATTGATCAATTGTTTGCCAAATATCTCAGTTTTAAAGTACAGTTAGAAATTAATATGTGCATATACTCTTTTAGTATTGCATGCTAACCACAGGCAGCGCTGGCTTCTTGTTTTTTTTACATGGAATTGTTCTCCTACTTTCCAGGGCATCATATATTAAATTGAATGGTGTCATTTATAATTACATTTCGTCCCACAAAAGACAAGCCCTCATTTGGCTATGTGGACGGGAAAATAAAAAAGTTATGGCTCTTGCAAGAAGGAGAGGGAAAGAAAACAGAAAGGCAAAAATGGAAAATCACCTGGTTATGAAGGGGTTAAGCTAATGTGTATGGGAGCCTTTAGTGTTCATTTACAGTGCAGTATATCCTAATTAAGTATGGAAGAAAAGGTCTCCACGCTAGTCAGGGTACTTGTTAGAAAAAATAATGTGATCACAGAGTTAAAATGTAAAAAAAGTTTAATCCATCACAATACACAATAATGTCAAACTATGAAGAATAACTCCCAAATCATACTTTTGCAGGTATGCTAAACGATTACACAAGGTTGTAAGACGGCTGCTTCCTAACTGTGACGTGCGCTTCCTTCTCTCGGAGAGTGGCAGCGGTAAAGGAGCGGCTATGGTCACAGCAGTAGCCTGCAGGTTACTCTCACAACGCAAGCAGATTGATGGGATTCTAGAGAAGCTCGAGATATCAGATGAGAAACTTGCAGAAATTAAATTAAGGATGATTACAGAGTTAAAATATGGACTTAAGAAAGAGACACATGACTCTGCAACCGTGAAGATGTTACCCACATACGTTTATGGCACCCCAGATGGGACAGGTAATTTCTGTAGTTTAATCTTTTATCATGAACTAGACACATTGGCCCTCATTAGTCACTTGCGACTCATTGAAGTGATTTTCCTTTCTGTGTCTTGTAATATTTGATGACAAATTTTGTGCCAAATTCTTTCAAAAGGTTCACAACTTTGGCGCATAATCAAAAATGACCTTTTTTTTATATTCAATTATTTTCTTGCAATTTTTTAGTGCAAAACGTCACAAAACCTTTGTCTGAAAATGAACCATATTAACAGATCCTCCAGAAACCTTACTCCAGGAAGGGACTGGAATTGGATGCATCAAAAAATATGGCATTTGGTAAAAGTCGCATATCATGAATCTACCTAAACTATACGAATAAGCAAAGTTGTCAAAAAAATTTTTAAAAAAGTCTTAAAAAGGAAAGGCAACATTAACAGTGGCACAAATCTTTTAGCAAATAAGGTGCATATACTAAAGTCACTAAAAAGGAGCAAACCTCACCAGAAAATAGGAGAAACATCAATAATAAATTGAGGCCACTGTGCATCAGATGGCAAAAATCATGTCCACAACAACTAATCAGGTTCTACCATTCATCCTTTCATTGGATGAGGTTGACTACGGTAATCATAAGCAGGCAGCATCAAACAGTGGAGAAAGGGACACACTCTCCTCTCTTCACTGATCTGTGCAGCCACTGTGTAGAGATGCAGCAAGGATGAGTTATGTATCATTGCAAACAATTCTCATCTCACAGCAGTCAGTGGGGGGGGGCGGGAGGGAGAGAGCTGAACAGCACTGTGAGATGAGATCTGGAAAGGTTTGAAGTAATACATAATTACGGAATTATAATACAGAGCTACTGTGCAGGGATACAGCAGAACTGAGTTACATATTGTTACAAATACTTACAAAACGTATGTCACAGTGCCGTTAGCTGTCGCCCTCCCAACACATTGACTGCTATGAAATGAGATCTGGAAGTGTTTTTTAATAATACATAATTCAGCTCTGCTGAATCTATGAACAGTAGCTGCGGAGATCAATGAGAAGAGGAGGTTGTGTTCTTTTATCCCCTGTATGACTGTCTGCTTATGATTGGTCAACCGCATGCAGGGTAGCAAGTATACCCCCCAGAGATAAATCTTTGGTAACACCCAATTGAATATCATAAATTATAACATAAACATTGCAATCTAATATCTTTGCAACGAAGAGTAGAAATATAAAATTAAAACTACATTTTATTTAGCTTTGCAGACATTATTCCTTTAAGGGAACCTGTCACCCCCCCAAGTCCTATTAAATTAAAAGAGCCACCTTCAGCAGTACCTATGCTGCATTTTGTGAAGGTGGCTCTTATGTCTATACTCCCCAGGGACACTGAAATAAATACTTTTTAAATATATGCTAATACCTGGAAAACGTCCGGGAGGTACGCTCTCTCCGAAGGACCTGATTGCCTTGCTGCTATCAGTCATCCTTCTCTGTCCTCCAGGGCCCGCCTCCTCTCCTCCTCCTAACATCATCAGTTCTTGGCCCTGCAGTGTGTTATGCTGTATGCACGCTGCGGGGCTGAGAATCTGGCACCTGCGCAGAAAGCATCACTGCGCCTGTTCCCTGTTCCTCCCGCAGTGTGCATACAGCATAACACACTACAGAGCCGGGATCTGGTGCCTGCTCCTCCTGCGTATAGCGCAATCTGGGGACGTCATGTGACATAAGTTCTTGGGCATAGGGAACGGAGCATTCCTGAGAATTTACTAATGTTGCAGGCGCTGATGACATCAGGAGGAGGAGGAGAAGAGGCTGCCCCCGGAGGACAGAGGAGGATGACTGATAGCAGCAAGGTGTTCAGGTCCTGCGGAGGGAGTGTACCTCCCGGACCTTTTCCAGGTATTAGCAAACATGGTGGGAATATTTAAAAAAGTAATTATTTCGGTGTCCCTGGGTGTATAGACATAAGAGCCGCCTTCACAAAATGCAGCATAGGCACTGCTGAAGGTGGCACTTTTAGTTTAACAGGACCTGGGGAGGGTGACAGGTTCCCGTTAATATGGCCATTTTATCAAGCTCAAACCCTCAAACTGATGAAATATACTCTTACTTTACAGGGAATTGTCTGTCACTGTATCTCTGATATTACCTTATTTTACATCCAAATCTGTTTATGTTTCAGTAATATAAAAACAGGCGCAAACTGAGATTCACAAATGTCCTTTACTGCATATACTATTTTGTTTTTACACTTTTTCAAATGCATTTCACTATTTAAATCACATGTATCCCTTGTAATACCCAAAGAGTTAAATGCCCAATGTCTGTTTTCTTGAATCTGCCACTTTGCAGTGTACAGATTATACCTCTGTTGAACACAATGGGAGGTGGACAAATCCCTATGCAGAGAGCGCCCTCTAGTAGCAATTGCAGGCTGCAGAATTTCACCAAGCAGGGGATTGTATGGTCAATAAAGACAAAATGCTCTCACCTATCAACAGTTTGTGGGTGATGATCTGTGGACTCTTGGGTAGTGGTTGGGACCAATACAAATTTATACTTTGATCATCTAAAATAATTTCCCAATTTATGTTATAGAGAATGGAAAGTTTCTAGCTCTGGACCTTGGAGGAACAAACTTCCGGGTGTTACTAGTTAAAATCAGGAGTGGAAGAAGACGTTATGTAAGGATGTACAATAAGATCTTTGCTATACCGCTAGAAATAATGCAGGGCACTGGGGAAGAGGTGAGTGTACCGATATCACCATCATACAGTTCTATAATCACATAATCAAAGAAAAACCTTGAGTAAAGAAAGAAACAATTCTCAAACTGGAATATGATTCACTGTACGGAATAACGGCAGTGACCATTTTTCTTATTTTGTGTAACATTAAATTGTTATTTAAAAAATGTTCAAAAGTTAAAAGGGCCTTTAAAAATCATAGCCACAAAGTTATTAAATAAGAAAATGGTACTTGCGTCTCCTGCACTTCTAATATCTGGTATATACAGGAGCATCTCAATAAATTAGAATATCATCAAAAAGTTAATTTATTTCAGTAATTCAATACAAAAAGTGAAACGCATACATTATATAGATAAGTTAGTTAACCAACTTCATTTAGGAATAGTTTATATTCTTGCCACAATTATCCAAACAAGCTATTCCCCTCATGGACACGACTAATCGCACCTTAGGTACACGATATAGATACAGATAATCACGATCAAACGTCATGTAATTGCAAAAAAACAGTGATTTTTAATGATAGACAAAAACAGAGATTTCAACCACAGAACAAGCAGCAGTATGGCAGGCTGCACCACTGAGGCACAATAGGTTTACACAGAATCACATATTGTTTATAGGGCTGTTCCAACCGGAATGATAACACATCAGAAGTACATAAGATATTCAATAACCAAATGGCTGTACATATGTGTATTATATACAACTTAGAATCCAGCTGGGCACAATCAGCCCAGGTACAATCAATCCTGGATACATCTATATACATACATGGCTAAATGCATATACAATTCTGATCATAAGTGCTTATTGCACTGCTAGAACCCAGTTACATGCAGCTGCTGCATGGTAACCAGCATTAAACCAACATTCCGGCAGACTGCCCCATTGTAATTACCTATGATAAGGTGCTCTAGTGCTCATGTGCCACAGGACAGTGGTGCCCCTGACCCGACCCCTATATAGAGTCATTACAGAGTGATCTATTTCAAGTGGGTTTTTTTCTGTTAATGTTGATGATTATGGCTTACAGCCGATTAAAACCCAAAGGTCATTATATCAGAAAATTAAAGTAGGGAGGATGAAGGGTCTGAGAGATAAAATATTACCTAAATAATCAGAGGCTTCACCTCGTGTGGTTGTGAGAGTCACAACCACTATAAAAGCATGTCATGGCTGCTGCAGTCCCCAGAACAATGCATATAGACTAGGTAGAATGAAGGGTTAAAAACCGTGCTGCCGTATTTCACGAGACATCAAAGGGGAAATATAATATTGATTATTATTAACAAGTTTCATGGCTCCCTGGCCCCCTCTGCAGGACAGATGGTGCCATGTTTCTGGGAGCCCTGAAACGTGTTGACTAATAAATCAAGATTATATTCACCCTTTGATGTCTCTAGAATACAGCAGCACGTTTTCTAACTCTAAAGGTACCTTTACACGCCGCTACAACAGGATGGATACAATCCGCTACTTCACGTGCACGAGCACGCCCAAACGGTTACAAACGGGAAACGCACCCTCTTCACACGCCGCCACAAGGTGCGCTACGCTACATCTACAGCTAGATACATCGCCGGGTGTCTCAAGTAGCCATCTGTAGCTCATCGTACCTCATTTACACACCGCTACAACCAGCTACTATAGGCGGACCTGGTGCAGCAGGGACAGCACATAGGCGTGCCACAATTGTGGAGTACGAGACGTCCGTACGCTGATAGGACAAAGCAAGAAACCCATGATTGGGCAGGCATCGCAGGAGGCTGTTTAATACATGACGCTCGAGCAATTGTGTAGTGTGACTCGTCAGCTCCTTAAATATGCCGCCCTGTGCAGCGACAACCAATCGTCATGCAGGAGCTTCCTCCAATGATCGCTGAAGGGGCGCGGTAACCCGGAGCCTGTGTCACGCCCCAGCTACATAGCATGGTGTAGGAACAACCCTTCTGTTCCTTCTTTACACGCCGATACAGCTCGCTACAATCGGCTTTGTAGCCATCTGTTTTCGAGCAGTGCTCGGAAACAGATTTATCTGTTGCCGGCTGTCACGTCCCGTCTTCACACGCCGCTACTACGGGCTATATTGGCGCTACAAGCTACATTTGTAGCCTGTAGCGGGTTGTATCCATCCTGTTGTAGCGGCGTGTAAAGGTACCTTTAATCTTCCCTACTTTAATTTTCTGAGACAATGACCTTTGGCTTTTCATTGGCTGTAAGCCATAATCATCAACATTTACAGAAATAAACACTTGAAATAGATCCCTCTGTGTGTAATGATTCTATATAATATATGTGTTTCACTATATGTATTGAATTACTGAAATAAATTAACTTTTTGATGATATTCATTGAGATGCACCTGTATAGTCTTGTATGGGTGCGAGGGAGCTGACACTTGCAGCATGCTGCAATGTTTTCCTCAGTCTGAATAAAAAAAATGCAGATCCAAGCTGCAGCAGTGTCTAACATTAGGCCGAGTGCAATGAGAGATTTTCTCACATTGCACATGCTGCTTTTATTATTTTTATGTTTTATTTGCTGCTGATCTTATTTATTTTTAAAATGTTGGAAAACCTCTTTACTGTGAGCAGAGATGGCCTTAGGAAGGTGACACATGGAGGTTGATGCATGCAAGATACTCGCACGAGTCTCGCATGCCTTACCCGGCATGACAGCTGGTTCTCTGGACAGGAACAAATGTTACTATACAGTGCAAGTATCTTGGTGTATCTCCCACTGTGTGTCTCCGGCCTTAAGTTTGTAAGAAACCCTGTGATAACCATCTATCGATACCCACCCCTGTGCCATATAGTGCCCAAATAACAATTATACAGTGTTTGTGAAGATTGTAAGGAGTGTAAAAACGCTGCCAGACAGTTGAGTAAATGGCTCTTAATGAATGAAGGGAACAAGGCTTGGTCCTTTGTATTTGCCTTTCTGCGGGTTCAAGCACCAAGTATTAAATTGGGGGTACAAGGTCCAGGTGCCCAGATTATCTGGGTCCATGATGCCACCTTCAGTAATGAGATGTGCCCTGGGCATAACAACCCTAAGGGTACCTTTACACACGGCTACATTTGTAGCTTGTCACCAGGTAACTTACTGGTTGCAGTGAAATCATGGATACATGGTTCTATCTTGTTGCTGTGTACAAATGGAATCATGTATCCATGATTTCACTGCAACCAGTAAGTTACCTGGTGACAAGCTACAAATGTAGCCGTGTGTAAAGGTACCCTAAGGCTCCCTTTACACGCCACCACTGAAAGGTAGCAACTGCCTGGCACTGGGGATAATTGTGCCTGTTGCCATGAATTTGCTATGAAATCAGGGTGGATAAAAATCTTGATTTTTTTAAAAAAATCAAAAAAATCAGATTTTTTTGATTTAAATCAGATTTTTTTGATTTAAATCATTTGATTTAAATCAGATTTTTTAATCAAGTTGTACACAAGCAAAACTTTGTCTTTTTGCAAATCTAATTGTTTTACACAAATAAAAATATTAAAACAGTTGATTATGAAACCTAATAATTTTTATTTGCACTATTAAACACTCAGAATTGAACTACAGAGAGTAAGTACTTTTTAACAATAGCCTATCTCTAACGTTTGAAGTAAGCAAACATCTTCAGTGAATACATCAGTCCTTTAAGCCTACTGTTTATTTAGGACTTTTAATAGGAAAACCAGTTGTCCTGCTTTAGCAGTTCCTAAGCGGTTTCGGACTGTTGTGTGCACAAAACCTTTCTTTCCAAGATCTGCTGCTGGCATCTCAACAAAATGAACCCAAATAGGGTCTCTCTTACGACCTGCTGCCATGGCTCACACATCACTTATGAAGTTTGATTGTTACTACAGCCTGAGCCAAGCACTGCTGATGTTACTACAGCCTGAGCCAAGTACTGCTGACTATCCAACAAGTTTGGGCATGTCAACTGAATGCAGGGAAAAAGAAACTAAACCAAAACTGAAACCAAGCTAGAAGTGTGGAATTAAAGGGGCAGTATGAACAAAATGTGGAGGCTATTAATAGTTTATACAATTAAGACATAAGACATGCTGCTTTTAAACACCTACCTATTGCCATATAGTAAAACAAAAAAGATTTTTACTTACTTTGGGGTCCCCCCCTCACCCTGGCGTTAGATCGTTGCCCCTAGTTTCGTCCGTGTAACTATGGGCGCACATGCACACTGCTCTCACTTCTCATTTTAATCGTGATTTATATTAAAAAAAAAACCTTTTGATTTAAATCAGTGATTTAAATCATGATTAAAATCATGATTTAAATCGATCCGATTTAAATAGAAAAAAAACTTTTGATTTAAATCGTGATTTAAATCATGATTTAAATCGGCGTGATTTAAATCAATCCACCCTGTATGAAATGGTGGTGTGTAAATAGGGCAATTCCTCCCGGTGTCCTCCAGTTGACTCAGATACCTGTTGCTGAGCCGTGCTCAAAAACCGAAGGCAACACAAAGGCACAATTGCCATGGTAGTGGCGTCTAAACGGGGCACAGGCATGGATGTTGCGTCGCCCAGTGAACTCCCAGGGGCGTGACACAGCCTCATGGATACCACGCCCCATCAGCGATCATTGGTGGGGGCTACTGTGTTATGATTGGCCATCCCTTCACAGGGCACCATATTTAAAGAGCTGACCATTCACACTACACAATTGCAATGGCGTCATGTATTAGCCAGCCTTCCTGCGCAGGCTGCCAATCATGACGCTATTGCGTTGTCCAATCAGCGTATTAGCATCACGGAATACACAACTCTGTCACGCCTATGTACTTGCGGCGCCAAATTTGTGCGCCCATATTCCTTTGTGGTAGCAGTGTGTAAAGCAGGGAAGGTATTCAACAGGAAGTAAGCCGCAGGATCTGTCGGAACTTCCGGGGAACAAAGATACCTTCAGTTGACAACGCAATGGCGGCGTGTATATGCGGCACTGGTGATCGGTATCCACCGTTAAAAACGTGCACATGCGGTGGATACCTGTTGCTAGGCACAGTGGCGGCGTGTAAAGGTACCTTAAGGGTACCTTTACACACGGCTACATTTGTAGCTTGTCACCAGGTAACTTACTGGTTGCAGTGAAATCATGGATACATGATTCCATTTGTACACAGCAACAAGATAGAACCATGTATCCATGATTTCACTGCAACCAGTAAGTTACCTGGTGACAAGCTACAAATGTAGCCATGTGTAAAGGTACCCTAAGGGTACCTTTACACGCCGCTACGACAGGATGGATACAACCCGCTACTTCACGTGCACGAGCACGCCCAAACGGTTAAAAACGGGAAACGCACCCTCTTTACACGCCGCCACAAGGTGCGCTACGCTACGCTACATCTGTAACTAGCTACATCGCCGGGTGTCCTGAGTTTCCTTCTGTAGCTCATCTTAGCTCATTTACACACCGCCACAACCAGCTACTATGGGCGGACCTGGTGCAGCAGGGACAGCACATAGGCGTGCTCCAATTGTGGATTACGAGACGTCCGTACGCTGATAGGACAAAGCAATAATACCATGATTGGACAGGCATTGCAGGAGGCTAATTAATACTTGACGCCCGAGCAATTGTGTAGTGTGACTCGTCAGCTCCTTAAATATGCCTCCCTATGCAGCGACTACCAATCGTCATGCAGCAGCTTCCACCAATGATCGCACATGGGGCGCGGTAACACGGAGCCAGGGTCACGCCTTAGCTACATTGCAGGCTGTCCCGAGTTCCCTTCCGGTGCTTCTTTACACGCCGATACAGCTCGCTACAATCGGCGATGTAGCCATCAGTTTTCGAGCAGAGCTAGGAAACAGATGTATCTGTTGCCGGCTGTAGCGTCACGTCTTCAGACGCCGCTACGACGGGCTACATTGGCGCTACAAGCTACATTTGTAGCCTCTAGCGGGATGTATCCAGCCTGCCGTCGCGGCTTGTAAAGGGCCCATAAGGGTACCTTTACACGCCGCTACGGCAGGATGGATGCATCCCGCTACTTCACGTGCACGAGCACGCTCAAACGGTTACAAACGCTCAACGCATCACCTTTACACGCCGCCATAAGGTGCGCTACGCTACGTGACATCTATAGCTAGATACATCGCCGGGTGTCTCAAGTAGCCATCTGTAGCTCATTTACACACCGCTATAACCAGCTACTATGGGCGTACCTGGTGCAGCAGGGCCAGCACATAGGCGTGCCACAATTGTGGATTACGAGCCGTCCGTACGCTGATAGGACAAAGCAATAACATCCTGATTGGGCAGGCAACGCAGGAGGCTGAGTAATACAGCACGCTCGAGCGATTGTGTAGTGTGACTCGTCAGCTCCTTAAATATGCCTCCCTATGCAGCGACTACCAATCGTCATGCAGCAGCTTCCTCCAATGATCGCACATGGGGCGCGGTAACACGGAGCCAGGGTCACGCCTTAGCTACATTGCAGCTACATCGCAGGGTGTCCAGAGTTCCCTTCCGTAACGTCTTTACACGCCGATGCATCTTGCTACCATCGGCTTTGTAGCTCTCTGTTTTCGAGCAGAGGTCGTAAACAGATGTATCTGTTGCCGGCTGTATCGTCACGTCTTCAGACGCCGCTACGACGGGCTATATTGGCGCTACAAGCTACATTTGTAGCCTGTAGCGGGATGCATCCATCCTGCCGTAGCGGCGTGTAAAGGTACCTTAAGACCACCAGCCCCAAATATAACAGTTACCTTACCATGGCGTACCTCTAACTGCAGCTCCTTTCATTGTATTCCAGCTGTTTGACCACATTGTGGAATGCATCGCAGAATTCCTAGATTATATGGGAATTAAAGGGGCCCCATTGCCGCTTGGATTTACATTTTCCTTTCCATGTAAGCAAGATCGTATTGACAAGGTATGTACTGTGAAATCTTACTTGTCGTATTAGTTTTTTGTTACAACAATGAAATAGATAGAGAAGTCTACAAAATAAATAATTGAGTTTCTACACGAATGATTGAACAGTTCAAGCAACCCTCCACCGCACACTAAATGTATAATGCATAATTAAATACCTGTTCACATCTGGTATAACTGCTGCTTTTTTTGCCTAAATCTTTCTGCATGTTTTCTGCAGCTGTTTTTACCAAACACATAATAACAAACTTCTTTGATTGTCATTTTGCAGCTGTCTCAGAGCGCTCATAGTCTATAGAGCCTCAGACTCCTCCTGCTCTGACCGACCACTGCAGAGCTAAGGGGGGTGTCAGACTTCCAAAGCACAGTGTACAATGAATGACACAGGCAGCCACTGTGTTATATACAATACAGAGAAGGCTAGGAATCAGAGGAGCAGTAGAATGATGAGGCACCTGTGTGTGTTACTTGGAAATTCTTATTGTGAAATGGAGGGTTGCTTTAAGTTCTATGAGGGATATATCCTGCTACTATTTTACTCAAAAATCCATGGTAAATCTGAGGGATATTGTAAATTGCTGTTGTCTCACATATTTCAGCGGTCACACCGGATAAACAACTCCCATGGTGCGGCACACTACAAAGAAAACAATGGGGATGGAAAGTGAGGAGAGCCCTAACGGTAGCAAGAGGGGAGACAGGTCGCCTCCTGATACCCACCTGTGTCTGTACCCTGAGCTTCCTAACATCCCTATAGGGGAAATCCTAAACCCCTAATAGCCCCTCCCCCCCGTCCCCCTCCCCCCGTCGCCATCACTTGCCTAATCCCTCACTGTCCCTCCAATCACCCTAGATAATTCAAAGGCCGGTGAGTGCAGAGTCTCACCTCTGCAGTAATCATACACAAGGGAAGATGGACAGACAGAGGGACATAGACAATAAGGATATACTCCAACTTTAATATTCCAGCCAAGCACTAGAACTTCAAGTGGCACTACTCTATCAACTCCAAGAGACTTATTCTTTCCACGGAGATCAGCATAGAAATGGTTTGTATAACCAGCATAGCATGATGGAACATGTGACTGTTTTAAAATGGAGGGGAGTGATCACAAAAAGGTGTACCTAAGATAGGACTAAAAAAAACTAGGAAAGAGTCCCTAACTCCTACTATATGTATTGGATGTGGCCCCTCCTTAATCAATGGTCATTGATAATCAATGGAAACCTCAATGCCACTGGATATCTGAATCATGTAGCAATTTCAGATATCCAGTGCCATTGAGGTTTCCATTGATGAAGAATGGCCCCACTATCTTTGTACCCCATATACCACACCATACCATCAATTTTTGTGTTTCAACAGTCTTGGAGGGATCTCTCCACACTGGGTTAGTGTCAGACCAATAGCGCTGGTTTTGTTTGTTAACTTCACCATTCACAAGAAAGTTTGTCTCATCACTCATCTGAGGGCAATTGTCTATACTGTGAAGAAACGAGATGTGCAGCATCTGAAACAACGGATACTGGAAGCCTGTGCTAGCATTTCTTCTGCGGTGTTGCTATCAGTGTGTCAAGACTGGGAGAAGAGAGTTGCATTGACAATCCAACACAATGGGCAGCACTTTGATCACATTTTATAAGTGATCATAAACTTGTAAATAACTCATGGAAGAATAAAGTTATGTTAAACCAAGCACACCATTGTTTTTCTTATGAAATTCTCAATAAGTTTGATGGTCACATGATCCTCTTACCATTGAAAAAAATAAAGTTGGATCCAAAATGGCCAATTTCAAAATGGCCACCATGGTCACCATCTATCTGGATAAGTTTTCCTCCTGCCATATACTAATGTGCCACAAACAGGAACTTGATATCACCAACCATTCCCATTTTATTTAGGTGCATCCATATAAATGGCCCACCCTGTACATTATAAATCAGCACAGCACAAAGTCTGGGGGAGTATCTATTCTCCTCGGAGAGTATTCTGCCGGCCGGCAAATGAGGAGACTTTAAGCCGCAGTGCTCCTCTGGGAAATTGCATATGCAAATTGTCACTTAAGTAGACAAACTAATGCCACTAATAAAGGGAGAAATCCTAAAAGTCATAATTGACTCTCGAGTCATTTAATATGATTTAGGATTTGTGCCAGATCAGAACCCCAACCTGCAGATGCTGCATTTCGGGGTGATTGCCCCTCATCAGTGCAGTGTGTGGGAATTCTGATCTGACTGTATGAGAGGCTAAGACAAGGTGGGAGCAATATCTATTCTCCTTGCGGAGAGTATTCTGCCAGCCAGCAGATGAGGAGACTTTAAGCCACAATGCAACCCTCTTCTGCCACTCTTGACACACTGATAGCAACACAGCAGAAGAAATGCTAGCACAGGCTTCCAGTATCCGTTGTTTCAGATGCTGCACATCTTGTATCTTCACAGCATAGACAATTGCCTTCAGATGAGTGTTGAGGCAAACTTTTTTGTGAATGGTGAAGTTAACAAACAAAACCACCGCTATTGGTCAGACAATAACCCACAGTGGCTTAAAAGGCTCGTTTAAGAGTCAATTATGACTTTTAAGATTTCTCCCTTTATTGGTGGCATTAGAGTTTGTCTATTTAAGTGACAATTTGCATATGCAATTTCCCAGAGGAGCACTGCGGCTTTAAGTCTCCTCACTGCTGGCTGGCAGAATACTCTCCACAAGGAGAATAGCTGTTCCCCCAGACCTCGTCTCAGCCTCATATACAGCCAGATCAGATCCCACACACTGCACTGATGAGGAGCAATCACCCCAAAACGCAGCATCTACAGTTTGGGATTCTGATCTGGCACAAATCCTAAGTCATATTAAAAGTCTTGTTAAAGAGTCAATTATGACTACAAGGATTGCTACCCTTATTGGTGGCATTAGTTTGTCTACTTAAGTCACAAAGTAATGTGACCCTCAGGTCCCAGACTCATCAAAGGTCTCCCAACGACAGGAGACACCCAAGACATCAGCATATTTTTGGAAAATATTACTCTGTTCATTGTATAGAAAACCTAGTGTAACATTTAATACGTATTGCTGCATTAAAATGATAATTCTGCAGTCACTCTATGTGACGGCAGATTTATCAATCCTCCATTAATTCTCCCAGCGCAGGCACTGTTTCTAAGCTGGGAACGGACTGCAGTTATGCAGTATGCATGTTCCCGGCACCAACAAGACTAGTGGACTTGACCTTACTTAATACAAGAGTTTGGAATGGACACGGCAGACTAGTGGGAGAGGCCTTGCTTCATACACTTATATTGAGGCCGCACACACTACTAGTTGGGGGTTCTGGCCGCCGTGGCTGGGAACATGCATAACTGCCATCAGTTCCCGGTATAGAAACAGTGAATCCTCGCCGTGCACAGTGCGGGCGCTGGGAGGATTGATCATTCTGCAGTCACATAGAGTGAACAGAGTCGCCAAGCTTACTGTGGGAATAAAGTGGTGATTGCATGTTTTGTATAATGACTCCATTCATGCCTATGAAACCTAAGGAAGCAGCAGAGTTGTTAGTCCCACAGAAGTGAACAGATCAGTGGTCATGCATACACACTACCACACCATTCACGACTTGAAAATCCATAATATATTTGGTGACCACTTCATATTCGCAAGGTCAGTTTTTATGGTTAATCTCTTTTTATTAAATATAGAAGAAAAAAACAAAACATTACAGGTCATACAAATAAGTATAAATCAAACCAACAAACGAGGGATACACAATAGGACCATCAAAGCAAAGTGACAATCAGTGTACAATCACTTAATGATATACCCTCTTCAGCAAGGTCAGTTTTTAATCCTGCAATACACCCAGTTATAGTAAAGGCCCAGTCTTACATAACGACGCATCAGTGATCCCGATAACGATGTGCAAAGATCGCTGGTGCGTCGTTGACACAACGCTGGTAAGATGTTAAACGGGCATCTCACCAACGATGTGAAAAACGACGCACCAGTGATCCAGAGTTATACCGAGGTCGTTGTGAATTTTCACTCCATAGCGTTGGATTGAAGTTGCTCATTCTGTCCAACACAACGATGTAGCGTTCCCAGCAGGAGCACAACGATGCAGGAATGACCCAGAGCGGTGTGTAATGACAGCAGGGGCCAGATCATTAGTGCATGTCACACAGAACGACATCGCTGTTGCGTCACGAATTTCGTGACGCAACATCGATCCCAATAGCGGTCTCGTTAGCGATCTCTTTATGTGTGACAGGGCCTTTAGAGTTAAATGGACTTTTCAATAAACTTTGCAAAAATCAATAGTACAAGCAAACATATAAAACTTTGTAATACATCTATTCAGAGAGTTCAGGCTTTATCTATTCCCTGCTTAGAAGCCACTTCTCCCCCTGCCTCCTGAACTCATCACTCACTCTGAAAAACCTGAAAAACAGCTACAATCTAAAGAACAGGGTGTAGTACAAACCCACTGAGATGTGAGATTACTGAGTCTATGGATAGGGGAGGATGGGGAGCAGAGTGAAATGAAGAGGCACAGACACACAGACTGGTGTGGACGATTTCTGGTGTTTAACTCACCACAAAGCTGGATTCACAGCTACACTGCTCAGTATTACTGTATTAATGCTCACCATGCTGCTGCTCCTTCCTCATCATGTGCTACGTAGACACTGGAAAGCAAGAATCCCTTATGTCTATGTTTAGTATGTAGGAGGAGACATCATAACAGAAATAGTGTTATTTGTTATGTATACAAACAGCTTATTCTGTCATGTGAAACAACGGGTTGCTTTCTTTGTATATCGCTTGTAGTACTTCCCTATTACAGGGGCCAACTTAGTAATATACTTTCTAAGGGTGCCTTCACACTTGCATTTGGCACGCAGCACACCAAACGCAGCCAAACGCTTGCGCACATGCGTTCCTATGTTTAACATGGGAATGCATGTGCCTGCATTTTGGCTGCGTTCAGTTGCGTTTGTGTACGGATGCGCATAATTTATGCGCCCTCCTCTGCACTCTGAACGCAGCCCTGTTGCATTTTTTGTGCGTTCGCTGGCGCTTGTTTTATTCGCATGCGCACAAAAAATGCATGGAAGTCAAGGGATCCCCAGTGTCTTCCACATGACAGCGCAAAAGAACGCTGCAGATCTCATTGAAATCTCACCGGTGGCCACCGGGAGGTCAGCCAGAGCCACAGCTGATCTCCCGCCGCTGTTGGAGCGGGAGATTTGAATATACAGCTGATCTGACAGTTGTTTAAATCTCCCGCGCTGACTCCGAATAGGTGATGTCGGCGCGGGAGATTTGAAGCAGCGATCAGCTGTTTCTCATCTCCTGCACCGATATCACCTATTCGGAGTCAGCGCGGGAGATTTGAAGATACAGCTGATCTGACAGTTGTTTAAATCTCCCGCGCTGACTCCGAGTAGGTGATGTCGGCGCGGGAGATTTGAAGCAGCGATCAGCTGTTTCTCATCTCCTGCACCGATATCACCTATTCGGTGTCGGCGCGGGAGATTTAAACAGCTGTTAGATTAGCTGTTTCTTCAAATCTCCCGCACTGACACCAGCGGGAGATCAGCTGTGGCCGGGAGAAGATCTTCATTGCTGATCTCCTCCTCCCGGCCGCCCCCAGAGACAGCTGATTGGCTGCCCGGGCACCATACTAATATGAACACATGCTGAGATTCTCCGCTGCGTTCACATCAGTATGGGCTGTGTTGCACTGCGTTTGCGTCTGCATGCCCTCCGCATGTAGACACAAACGCAAGTGTGAAGCCAGCCTAAGACATTCCTTTTTAGATCTAGCAAGTGATGTCATTACAGAATGTCTATTTACTAAGTTTTCTTGTGCTTTATAGGGAAAATTGGTTGGATGGACAAAAGGCTTCAAAGCCACAGACTGTGAAGGACAGGATGTCGTTGATATGCTGAGAGAAGCCATTAAGAGAAGGAATGTAAGTAAGCCTCACTCTACTGCAAGATGTTGCACTACTAAAACTAAAATAATAAAAATTATAATAATGCAAGATCATACACCAACATGTGCTTTTTTTGTGGCAAAATAGATACCAAGTGATTCAGTTAAATATTTAGAGTTAAAGAAACACTCCCATCAAACTTTGAATCCTCTTAATATATTGCAATCATCATATTATATAGCATTGTGTTGTTACAATAGTTCATTCTGCCTTTCTATCCAGTTAATTATTCTGTTTTCTCTGTGTTTTATATCAGAAAGTCAATTTCATTACCTCTCTTCAACTCCTGACCAAGCAGCAACCCCTCCCCCAGCCACCCTTCCCCAACCCCCTCCCCACTAGAGACATTTTCTGTGAAGACTCATAGAGGGATAAGAGACTTCCTTTTTCTAGTTAGAGCTAAGAAAGATTCAGCTAGTCTGGTTTTTTTTTTGGTAAATCAAAATTTTTATTTTCAGACAGTAAACATGTAACATCTTCACAATAATGTGGCATAAGTCAATGGTTACACAAATACCTTGTGACATTTAAATCTGTATATCACATGATGTAGCCAAGGAATAGTGTACAAAATAAACATAGAAGTTTAGAAAAAATTAAAGGAAAAACTAAGGAAGAATGCAACATACATAATAACAATTTTATAGTGGCTTATGTGCAATTCTGTTCCTTGGCACCCCGTTTAATAAAAGAACTCCAACTTGTATGGGTGTCTTCCTTGTATCTGATTTATACCAACAAAGAGAAGTAGAGTAACAAACAGAGTAAAAAATGAGAATGATATTTTAAGGTATGTTTATAGAGTTTAAAGAGTTGAAAAAAGGGATGATGAGTGGGGTAAAGAAAGGGAGACAGGGAGGGGAGAGGGGGGAGATGGTCGTGTAGGCCCCTTATTCCATAACAAATAATGAACTGAGGCAGTATATTACAAAAAGGTCCTAGCCGAATAAACTTAGGCGGATTCAGATAACCATGATGGCAAGCCTGCGGTTTCCCTAAACATTATCCATGAGGCCCATATATTACAATGTCTTTCCATTGAGTCTGGATCTAGTACCGAAAAGGTCATCAATTCCTCTAATCTGCAGATCCGGTTTAACTCTGCAACCAACTCCTGATATGTCGGGCTGATAGAGCTCTTCCAATGTCTCGTGATCAAGTGCCTTGCTGCTGTAAGACAATGTCTCAACATACTTCTCTTAAATCTAGACAGGGACATACGCGAGCAGTTTAATAAGGCTACTTCAGGGGTGATCGGTTCCCCCTCCGGCTCAACTCTCCGATACAGGTCCCCCACCCCCTTCCAGAAGGCCGCTATAAGTGGACAACTCCACCATATATGTAAATATGTTCCTTCTCCTCCGCATTCTCTCCAACATAAGGTCGGAGCTGATGGGTAGATTCTATTGAGGTCCACCGGGCACCTGTACCACCTTGCCACCACCCTGTAATTGCGATCCTGTGCTTCCGCTGAGTCAGATGCCTTACTGGAGAATAGGTATATGTTTTCCCATTCTTCAGGGCTAAATGTCTTATCCAAGTCCTGTTCCCACCTGCGGACAAAAGAGGGGATCCCCGGGGTGACCTCCGAGGAGACAGAGAACCACTTATATAAAACGGAGATTGCGTGCTCTAGGGGTTCACCTTTCTTGCATCTTTGTTCTAAGACTGTCAATTGTCGAGATACCTGGGCCTGAGTGAGGGAAGCTAGTCTGGTTTTAATCACATTATGTCATAGACCTAATGGAAAAGAGAAGAACTAACTGGGTAAAAAGGCAAAATAAGCAATTTTAATGACACAGTGTTATATAATATGATGACTGCAATATATTAAAAGGATAGTAATTATGATGGGAGTGTGAACCACCCCAGGGCCGTGGGGTACCCAGTTCGGGACGTTAATTTGCTGGGGGATGTCATGGGCGGCCTGTGCCCGGTTCTGTGGCTCTGGCGGTCACTAAAAAGGGGTTAAAAATAAAATGAAAGAGTTCATGATGCCACCCACGGTATCCAGTAATGGTATCGGTGCTGCTGCAGACCTCCGGGGATGATGGATGGGGAAGCTAGATGATGATGCTCTCCGTAGGTGAAGCAGGATCCCCAGAGCAGAGAAGGATAATGAATAGAGAATTTCTACACAGAGAGGCGGCTCTGCAGGTGGAGATGCTGATGCAGTCTGCGTTAAAGGCAGGATGAAGGGCCGCAATGAAGGACACACACAATAGAGTTATTTCTTTACCTTTTACTGGTGTTGATGCAAGGTATCATCCAGGGTACAGTCCAGGTGGTCGGGTGGCAGTTCAGGATGTCCAAACCCGATGAGTTGTGACACCTCCTCTGTACTGTGTATGCGTTTATGTTCTGGCCTGACTGAATCCTGGCCCTGACCTCTCCTGTGTTCCTCACTTGCATGGCAGGCAAGATAAACCTTCTTCTGGGCACCACTAACTCCTCTGCGGTCCCTGGCTCTTTGTAGTTGCTGTGCCACAAGTGCTGCCAGGAGCCTGAAATCTCCCTGGTCCTCCGGTACTCTTTACTGGGCTAACTGGACCCGTGCAAACTCAGACTCCGGCATCCGGCTTGCTTCTGTCTCTTGCTGGAGTGAACCGGTATGGTTCCTCTGCCCCCACTCTGTTCCTCACCTTGCCTCCGACCCTCACTCTAGGGTTCCTTACACTGGCTAGGCTTCCTCACTGGCACGGGCCTGGCATGGCACCATTCAGCAGGATGTCTTCACAGTCCACCCTGAAACTGCACTGCCTAATCCCTCCCCGGGCCTGAATTTATAGGGGACCTTGCCTGAAGGTGACAAGTAGAGCTCCCCTTTCAGGTCTGGGGTGGAAGGTGCTGAGTATAAGTTTACCTGATGTGGAAATCCCTCCGTGCACCACATGTTCCTGTGGCAACGTACCCGCAGGGGTGCCACAAGTGCTTCTTTAAATAGTCAATGTCTTTTCAACAAACTTTGTATTAACTAATAGTTTAAGCATCTCTACAGACTTGTACCCTCTAATATGCTCAGCGTCCTGCCTTTTCATCTAATTTGGCATGCCCCTGGAAGAAGCCAAAAGGGTGAATTCCTGGGTTTGGAATGCTCAGCATGTAGTCTCGTTTTACGAAATAGAATTATATTCACGTGCTGACTATCCCATACCTTTTCATGACTCTGCTGATTGCGTTTAAAATTAAAAAAATCTGTTCATGGCTTTACACTAAAGCTCCCGTTACACCTAATGATGTCCCAGCGATCCGACCAACGATGTGGATCGCTGGGACATCGTTAGCTGATCGCTGGTGAGCTGTCAAACAGGCAGACTCACCAGCGATCAGCGACCAGCGAGAACGCTGGTAACCAAGGTAAACATCGGGTAACTAAGCGCAGCGCTGCGCTTAGTTACCCGATGTTTACCATAGTTACCAGCTCCCAGCGCTTGCTGTGTGGCGCTGGGAGGTCGTTGATCGTTGGTCTCCCGCTGTCACTCGTGGCGATGCTGGCCGCCCAGCGGGAGACCAATGATAAATTTATGGTCCAGGTTATTAACCAATGAACAACGATGAACGACCTCATCGTTGGTCATTGGTAAATGTCGCACACAACGATGTTATTTCGACATCGCTGCGTGGTCACCAAACCAGTGATGTTGCAACAATATCGTTAACGATATCGTAGTGTGTAACGGGGCCTTAAGTCTTTGCCACTCTGAGTTATAGAGCACCAGGCTGTTTATTTGGACAGGAACATCTTGGTTATTGAGAACAAGCTCCAAGTGTAATGGCGGGTTTACACGTCGCGATATCGCAGTACAATTTCAATGAAAAGTCACGTGATTCGATCGTTGGACCCGATATCGTTCCTGCGTTGTATGGTGTGAACGTCCAATACGATGCAGGAACGATGTCAATGCGATATCGGGGATTGAATGAGCGTGCTATTCAATGCCCCGATATTGAAGGGAGATTGGAGCAGATCGTGCTGTGTAAACGCCCAATTACGATGCGATTTGAAACGTCACCCATTCACTCCCATGTTAACTATGCGATCCTGGGTTGGGAGGCGGAGACATCGCACGGACGTTGTATTTCGATATCGCAGCGTGTAAACAGTCAATGCGATGCGGGAGGAACGTGCACTAATTGCGCGCTCCCGCGCCATTGAGTTGCGATATCGAAACGATATCGTGGCGTGTAAACCCACCATAAAGCCATAATCCAACATCTACTCTAATCAATGCTGCCCGATTAGAAGAATCAACTAAACAAATACTGATACAACAGCTGGTGTGAGTTTTTATGACACCATTCACACTGACATGTTGCCCTTTCCTAGCTTCGCATTTTTACTTTGCTTATACAGCAGTTGTTTTGCGCACTTTCAGCTCCAACATAGGACGAGCTGCACAGAACAATGATACAGAGATGACTTAGTATTTTCAACTCTTAACTAATTGGGAATATTTTCCACTCTTGTAATAATTTTTGCAGCTCTTTTTTCTATTGTGCTTGGATTATTTCATCATCTATTTCTGTTGTAACTTTCATACTATGCTGCTCTTGGAATTTAAATCGATCACCTATATAACAGATATACTCAGGCTTATCGTGACCCCCCCAATCCAAACTGAAAATACTACTATTCATGGCAACTCTATAGACACATATTTGTACTTCTTTATGAACAGTGCTTCAGTTTCCCTCCATTCTGGTCCCACTTTTTCATCTTGACATAATTGTCGTGACTCTCTGTGACTTCTCTGTGGGATGGAGTTTTTATACATTATCGATATGTCCCCGTCCTCTGCACTCTGATGGGCCAGTACTGATGGCATTAATCTGCATCCAATCCTTATGTCGCTGATGCTGGTCCTATCAAAGGGCAATGGAGGAGCCATATCTGTAACTTCAAAGAACGTTTTCCATAAAAAAAGTCACAGACTATGACGACCATTTTAAAAAGAGAAATAAAGGTAGGCCACAACAGAGAAACGTAGGCGAGGTAGTTCCTAAGGAAGACACAAGTACATTTCACATATATAGCCACATTTTCAATTTGTGCTGGATAGTTACTTTAAAGGAATTCCTATAAAGCAGGTTTTTGTTTTGTAATCTGAGCAGCTTGATGTAGGGCATGATACCTTTATTCCAGCAATGGGTCACTTATTGGGATGTGTGTTGTTGTTCCAATTAAATCACTGTTTTATCAGCAGGATATTATCAATTGAGCACCAGATGCTTTGCACCTTGCAGTCCTCCTGCTCTGTGTAACCCTGTCCCCACCACTGATTAACAGCTTGTTGGCAATGCACAATGTACCCAGAAAGTTTTAATCAGTAGTGTAGTTATACATAGCTCAGCATTCAGAGAACTGCAGAAGAGCCCAGAGACTGACTGTTTTATACTTCACAAACAATTTAGGAGCATACATACCAAATTTACCAAAAAGGGAAATGCTTAGAGCTTAAAGGGACACCATCACCAGGTTTTTGCTACCTCGTCTGAGAGCAGCATAATATAGAGACAGACTCCCTGAATCCAAAGATGGATCACTTAGTTTACTGGGAACAGCAGTTGTGACACAAATCAGAGTTTTTAGATGTAGCAGAGCTTATAAAGCTAACCCTGTCCACACCACATCTTTCTATACACATTGTATATTGACGATAAGCTGCTTATCAATACTGGGGACGTGGTCAGAACATGTCTCACATGGGCCCCTAGTTTGGGCACTGATAATCTCCTGCTAATAAAACACTCTGTGTATTGAAACATCAGCACACAGCCTAATAAATGACACATCCTTGAAATCAGTATCTCAGCCCCTACCTCATGTTGTCCTCAGATTTCATAGCAAAAACTTGCTGACAGATTCCGTTTAATATTGGTGTACGACATTTGGCTACTGTAGAATATTAAAATATACGTTCCTTAATAACTATATTAAACCGTTTATTAGACTGAAATAGAAAACATGAGTGCAAAGGATAAGGTTGTGCAAAGCCTGTTTAAACACAGAAAGACGGAGCAAAGAAAAAATATGGGCGTGAAAAGAGGGAGGTAGATAACTAATTTACAGAGAATATTAAGAAATGATACCAATGTTAATGTGTGAAATTTTCAGCCAAATAGACTCCTTAAAGGAAACCTGTCACTCAAATTGTGATTTGGGCAGCCTGAAACAGAACCTAACGGCATATCCAGGCATGCCTCACTCTGAAATGCCAAAATGTTTTAGAGAAAATCTAGTTTGAAGGCCGGCCAAGGATTATAGGGAGAGATGAGACTAGTCCGTCTCCTTTCGCCCACACTTCACTTTGAAAGACAGGTCTTTCCTTATATAAACTGTGTCTACAGAGAGGAAGAGAGCTTGAACTCTAGTGCCACCTATTGGTAGTTTCAATCCTAAAAGTCAATATCAACCCTTTAATGAGTATTGTCATATGACTTAAGCCCCTGTCACACTAAGCGAGATCGCTGCTGAGTCACAAGTTTTGTGATGCAACAACGACCTCAACAGCGATCCCGCTATGTGTGATACGTAGCAGCGACCAGGTCCCTGCTGTGAGATCGCTATCATTACAAACCGTTCTGGACTATTTTTTGGTCGTTGCGCATTGCGCTCCTGCTGGGTAGCATGCATCGCTGTGTTTAACGGGAACAACAACCAACGATCTCAACACTACGCCCGAGAGTGACAGGGCTCCAACGACTGCCATATTGTTGCTGCGTCGCTGGTGAGATCTGACTGTTTGACGTGGCCCTCTCCTGGATCTCCTCGTACCTAACAGACTGGACCTTCAGCGTCACCCACTCCCACACCTCCTCCTTACCCTACCCCTATCTGTTGGAGTTCCCCAAGGCTCAGTCCTGGGACTCTTATTCTTCTCCATCTACACCTCGGCCTAGGCCAACTCATCGAGTCCCACGGCCTCCAATACCACCTCTACGCCGACGACACCCAGCTCTACCTCTCCGGCCCTGTCATCACCTCCCTGCTATCCAAAATCCCACACTGCCTGTCCGCCATCTCATCCTTCTTCTCCGCTCGTTTCCTCAAACTCAACATGGATAAAACCGAGTTCATCGTCTTCCCCCCAAGTCGCTCTTCCCCCCTACCCGACCTAACCATCACTGTCAACGACTGCACACTCTCACCTGTCCCCCACGCCAAGTGCCTCGGTGTAATCCTTGACTCTGCCCTCTCCTTCAAGCCACACATCCAGGCCCTCGCCACCTCCTGCCACCTCCAGCTTAAAAACATCTCACGGATCCGCTCCTTCCTTGACCATGACACTGCCAAAACGCTTGTCCATGCCCTCATTATCTCCCGCCTTGACTACTGCAACCTCCTGTTCACTGGCCTCCCCGCTTCCTCCTTTGCATCCCTCCGAACCATCCTCAATTCTGTTGCCTGACTCATCCACCTGTCGCCCCGTTACCCCCCGTCTACCCACTTTGCCAAGCCCTCCAATGGCTCCCTACTTTCCAGAGATCTCAGTTCAAAACCCAACCTCTGACATACAAGGCCATCCACAACCTGTCCCCTCCAACATCTCCGACTTGGTCTCCCAATACCACCCCTCACGCAATCTGCGCTCCTCTCAAGAACTCCTTTTTGTTCCCCCCGCATCATCCACCTCCCATAACCACATACAAGACTTCTCTCGTGCATCCGCCATACTCTGGAACTCTCTTCCACACCACATCAGACACTCCCCTACCCTGGGAACCTTCAAGAAAAACCTGAAACCCACCTCTTCCTTCAATCCTATAACCCACACTGAGACCTAATCTGCTGCACCATCTCACCTCTCCCCCTCCTACTATCTCCCATCCCCTATAGACTGTGAGTCCTTGTGGACAGGATCTCTGCCCTAATGTACCTGTATGATTTATTTGTCGTTATTTATGTTCTCGTCCTTGTTCTGCCCTTACACATGTAAAGCGCCATGGAACCAATGCGCTATATCAATAATAATAATAAAAATCTCACCAGCGATCACGTAGTGACGCTCCAGCGATCCCTACCAGTCGATGTTGTTGGGATCGCTGGTGTGTCGCCAAGTGTGATGGGAACCTTAGAATAAAAAGCCAAACTAGAATGACATTGTGTCTGAAAATTTAGATTCTGGTATGGATTTTATCCTAAGTCATATAACGAGGCTTGTTAAAGGTAGGATATTAACTTTTAGGATTGCTACTTCAAATAGTTGGCGTTAGAGTTCAAGTCCTCTTCCTCTCTGAAGAGACAATTTGCATATTTAATTCCCCTGAGGAGCTTTGTAGCTTTTAAGTCTCCTCATACTGCCAGATCTGGCATGTTACTCTCTACAAGTAGGAACCTTACCCATTGGATCCTCTTTCCTTATATATACACACATAAGAGAGACTTGTTAATGAATTAGCGCAGCTGTTGGCCTGATGTTGATGTGTTTATTCAGCATAACTTGGTTCCAAAGGGCTCTAATTGCTTAGGGCTGAAGAGAATATTGCTTAACAAATATTTAATTTTATAGAACAATTTCTAATTAGTACTGCCATTTTTTTGGTTGAAGCCGCTATTATGGACAGCTGTAGTATTGTGTGTAGTAATTGCTGTACTAATACAAATTCTATGTGTTTGGCTTCTGAAATTTGTACTTTTTTTTGTATTCTGCTGTGAAGGAGTTTGACTTGGACATTGTGGCTATAGTCAATGACACAGTGGGAACCATGATGACTTGTGGATATGAAGATCCAGACTGTGAAATTGGCCTCATTGCAGGTATTTCATTCTATCAAACGTACTGTATACTGTGACCCAGTCATCAGTGCCAAATTCTATTTCAGATACCTTGTGAAAAGGTATTCCATACATAATGGAAAGGCAGTAAACCATTGTCCCAGCAATGTTACCAAGCTGTCAGACTTTATGGCCACTTTACACACACCAACTTATCTGTCCAACTTCTGAACAACTCACTGGTTGCAGTGAAATCATGGACACATTGTTCCATTGTACACAGCCACAAAATGGAACAATGTGTCCATGATTTCACTGCAACCAGTAAGTTGTTCAGAAGTTGTACAGATAAGTTGGTGTGTGTAAAGTGGCCATTACTGTTTCTTGGTTCCAAAAAAAGAATTGCGCTTGGGAGTTTACCCTTAATGAGTTGGGTGGTGAGTGCCAATGCAAGTTTTTTTTAAAGGAGAACACTGTTTGGCGCGGGATGAAACTGTAGTGACCCTGTGTCCACTATACACACCTACATAATACAACAAAACGTATAGTGTATGAGGTATGTCTTTCTTCCTCAGGTACTGGGAGCAATGTGTGTTATATGGAAGAAATGAAGAACATTGAACTTGTAGATGGAGATGAAGGGAAAATGTGTATTAACACTGAATGGGGAGGATTTGGGGATAATGGCTGTCTCTCTGATATTCAGACCCAATATGATATACATGTGGATGAAAAGTCATTAAATCCTGGAAAACAAAGGTAAAATTCATTAAAAAAAATTATTAAAAAAGTGCAGCATGATTCCTTCCTTTGGGCATCTCCTCTACTTTCCCCTTTTACAAGTTTTGACAAATCTTGCAAAAGTGTTGTCCAGTCAGAAAATAATGACAAGCATCCAGAGCTTCTAACAACTGATAGTTTTGAGTACTGAGTGTCAGACTCACACCGTTCTGTAATTAATGGACTACCCTAAGGGCCGCTTTCACACACCAACTTCTGTGACCAACTTCTGAACAGATCTCTGGTTGCAGTGAAATCATGGACACATTGTACACAGCCACAAAATGGAGCAATGTGTCCATGATTTCACTGCAACCTGAGATCTGTTCAGAAGTTGGACACAGAAGTTGGTGTGTGGAAAGTGGCCCTAAGGATATGTCATCTGTTATTCTGACCAGACAACCCCTTTAAAGCATAACCACCGTTTAAATTTTTATTTAATAATGTAGAGCAAGTGATTATTATAAACTTTCATATATACTTTATTAATGAAATCTGGTTGAAAACAATTCATAAACCTTCCAAAAAGTTTCCTCACTGCAGTATGCAGATTACATGCCCACCAGGGCCGTGGGGTTCTCGGAACCGGGCCAGATAGTCCTTTGGGAAAGTGACGGGGCTGTGACCAGACTCCGTAGCCTTGGCCGTGCCGTAATTGGGGAATGTTTATATGGGATTTAACGTGACGCCACCTGTGAGTTCGACAATGAATCGCCAACGCTGCTGAAAGGGACCGTAGGGGTAGATGGTGGTGCAGCTGGGATGTTCTGCTCGCCACAGGTGGAGTGGGGCCCGGGGTGACTGGTGTAGTCTATGGAAGTGATAGTAATGGTTGTGGTGCAGGACTGAGGGCGCAGGAAATGACCGGAGGACACAGGGATTGTAGTTTCCTTTACCTTTTACTTGGTAGTTGATGGTGCAAGCCAGGATACTGGTAACAGTGTAACGGAGGTCCGGACAGCCTGGAAGCAATTTTGGATCCACCTTGCTGGGTGGGTTTTGAAGCCTTCCCTCTGCGCTGTTCTCTCTGGTCCCTGATGCTTAAAGCTATGCTGAGGCCTTCTTCCTGTGTGTAAGTTCCTCACCCATATGACAGGCAGCTTAAACCTTTTACAGGTGTCGCTGCTCCGTGGCGGCTCAGGGCTCTGGTATGCTGCTGTGCCACCCGTGTTTCATGTGGACAGGAGATCTGCAGTTCCTGTCCTCCAGATTCAACTGCCAGGATTTCAGTACCCAAACAACCAAGGACTCTGGTGTCCTGCTTCTAGCGCTCTGCTCTGTACTTGGTCACAGCTCGACTCCCCAGGCTTTCCTCACCTTCTCTCTCTCTTCCCTATCACCAGCTCTCCACTGTCCTGTGATGAGCCTCTCAGTAGCTCCAGTCCCCAGGACATCTCTGCTGTTCTCTCGCCTGAACTGAACTCTGTTCTGTCTAATCCCACCTCCAGACCAGAATTTATAGGGAAGCTTCCTTGAAACTGGGTTAGAGCTCCCCCTTCTGGCCTGGAATCAGGACAAGTGTTGGATGCTGGTGTTACCTAGCATGGGGACCCCTTCTTGCTTCCAAGCATGACATTACCCCCTGTGAAGGAGGCAATGCCACTGTGGCAACCGGACTACTGGGGTGCCACACAGACATATGTTCATTCTCAGTCAGATCCGTCTTCACACTGAAGACGGCCACATAATCATATAAGGGAAAAGGGGTGCGGCCTACACTGCTGACTGCAGCTCATCAGGTGACATTGTATCAGATTACCACAGGCTACAGCAAAGAGCTAAGGGTGGTTTCACACTGCTGTGTTGCATGCATTGCAACGGGTTGTGTCCAAGTCTGGCTCCTCTCTTCTCTCTCTCTCTCCGTAGTAAATATGCAGCGCTGACATGCGTCGGTATGCATTCAGCCATTCATCTGCGTCACTACACACATCCTGATGTGTCCCGAACGCCAGTGTGAAACTAGCCTAAGCCATGTGAGGATCAGTGTAAATCTCCTCTTTCCTTGGCACATGCTTCTCTGACCTGTAATCTGGCTCCACACAGCTCAGTCACGATCTCTTGTTAACCCATTCTCTGCTGGCACATCACACTGCTCCCTATCAGCTTGCTCTCAGGAACTGTGGAAATACACACACAGTGGTGGCAGATGCTGGCCAGGCCCACACAGCCATAAAATGCAGTTTTTAAAAGAGCACACAAAAATGTGAGAAAATAAGTCATATAGCACAAAAAAAAGCATAAGTCAAAGCTGCTATGTGACCCATCATTAACAACCAGTGCAGTATTGTTTTTTTTTTCTTTTCAGTGACATGACATTTACGCTTTATGTGATTGCCTTGTAATATCTTTAAGTGAGTGGATCCAATACCTACTACAACAAACTTATTTTTTGCATGTCTTCTCTCTACTGACCAGTTTAGCAAAGAGAGTTCCACAAATAAGGCTGAGTAGAGTTGGGATGTTGTATTGTCTTATCTTCTTACTGCAGATGATTGGAACTAAAAAATAAATGCATGAAAATGATTCTTGTGAATGGTCAATGTAAAATTGATTTGACATATGTAGAAAATAGCACGCCATGTAGTGAATAATTAAATTGACTTGTACTCTAGCTTGATTATTACAGTTATATATATTCCATACAGATATGAAAAGATGACCAGTGGAATGTACCTGGGAGAAATTGTGAGACAGATCCTGATTGATCTTACCAAACAAGGACTTCTATTCCGAGGGCAAATTTCTGAGCGGCTGAGGACGAAAGGAATATTTGAAACTAAATTTCTGTCTCAAATAGAAAGGTTATATAGTTATATGTATATTGAGATGCAGTACAGAATAATGTCTAAGCATATGTAACAGGAAAATTGCACCTTTATAAAGAGTATTTAAAGAGGACCTGTCACCAAACCAGGCATGGTGATCTAATTACAGCACTGGATGCAGCATGTCTGCTGCATCCAGGCAAGGGGTCCCCCAGCCCTTGAGCAGCCTGTACCCCGAGTAAATACACTTAGAAAACTTACATCGTGCAGCCATAAGGAAGGTGGCTAGAGGCTGCAGCCAAAGGGCAGATTCACACCCCCTTCATGTGTAATCTGCCCACCGCTGCCAATCATTGTCTCCCTCTTGTGCAGCATAATAGAGTTTTGTTTTTTTCCCCCCAGAAATGACAATTTAGCCCCGCCCCCTGCGGTGACGTCACTGCTTATACCTGCCCTGCTCTATGGTTAACATAGCGCAGGGCGGGTATAAGCGGTGATGTCACTGCAGGAGGCAGGGCGGCCGGCCTCCTGCTCTGACATCACCACCTTTCCCCGCCCTGCTCTGTTAACCATAGAGCACGGCGGGTATAAGCGGTGACATCACCGCAGGGAGCGGGGCTAAACGGCCATTTCTACAATAAACTCTGTGTTATACTGCAGACGAGGGAGACAATGATTGGCAGCGGTGGGCAGATTACACATGCATGGGGTGTGAATCTGCCCTTTGGCTGCAGCCTCTAGCCACCTCCTTTATGGCTGCACGATGTAAGTTTTCTAAGTGTATTTACTCGGGGTACAGGGTGGCTCAAGTGCTGGGGGACCCCTTGCCTGGATGCTGCCGACATGCTGTATCCAGTGCTGTAATTAGATCACCATGCCTGGTTTGGTGACAGGTCCTCTTTAAGTGATATAATATGGATAGAGCATTATGGTACACAATTCTCGGTTTACAAGCCTTGTAGAACAGTTATTACATATCTAGAGTAGGTTTAAACAAAGATTTTTGAAGCGAAAAAATCAAAAGAGATTTTGAAACAAAATCCATGTCAGGAATCCACCATGTTCTTTTGCAAGGTTTTTGGGTCTGACACATGTTTTAATCAGTTTTTAGGGCATTATCGAGCATTTTTTCAGTGTTCTGACAGTGTCAGGTTGGGAGGAATCCTCATCAAACATGTGACGGGTCACTTCAGTTTTTCTTCTGCTTGGTGTTGAAAGGCTTCATCAGAAAAATACTAGCTGTATGATTAGCTATGTGAATTGCAAAATGTAATCAATAGGAAGCTAATTCAAAGGGCTCTTAAAGGGGTTTTCCAGTTTTACAATATCCCTGTCCATATTTTAAAAAGTAGCTCAGCTTTACTCCACCTCCCCAGGTCCAGCACTGACTCTCTGCCACTTCTTCCAGTGTCTGAAGAGGCTTTGCCTAGGAAAACCTCAGCAACTTTGCCCGTGTCTTACAGATGACGGGTGCACATGCACTTAAAGTGCTTGTCTTTTGTGTGGAAGTGTTGAATAGCCAGTTAGGACTGGATGGCCACACTTTCGTATGCACTGAGCAATTTTTAATACGATCATTCTACAAGTGCTTCTCAATAAATTAAAATATCAAAAAGATCATTTATTTCAGTAATTCAATACAAAAAGTGAAAGACATATATTGTATAGAATCATTACAAACAGAGTGATCTATTTCAAGTGTTTATTTCTGTTAATGTTGATGATTATGGCTTACAGCCAATGAAAACCCAAAAGTCATTATCAGAAAATTAGAATTATTAACACAAAACACCTGCAAAGGCTTACTAAGGCCGGCTTCACACCACGATTTATGACTTTCCGAGTGTATCCATGTCAAAAGGGATACACTCGGATCCAGTTTTTCCTCCCATGTATTGCTGTGGGGCACGAATTGTGCTCGGATGTGTCCTTTTTGCCATCTGATTTATGCACAATCTGAGCCTCATAGGGATATACAGTTGTGGCCAAAAGTATTGACACCCCTGCAATTCTGTCAGATAATACTCAGTTTCTTCCTGAAAATGATTGCAATCACAAATTCTTTGGTATTATTATCTTCATTTACTTTGTCTTCAATGAAAAAACACAAAAGAGAATGAAGCAAAAAGCAAAACAGTAATCATTTCACACAAAACTCCAAAAATGGGCCAGACAAAAGTATTGGCACCCTCAGCCTAATACTTGGTTGCACAACCTTTAGCCAAAATAACTGCAATCAACCGCTTCCGGTGACCATCATTGAGTTTCTTACAATGCTCTGCTGGAATTTTAGACCATTCTTCTTTGGCAAACTGCTCCAGGTCCCTGATATTTGAAGGGTGCCTTCTCCAAACTGCCATTTCTAGATCTCTCCACAGGTGTTCTATGTAATTCAGGTCTGGACTCATTGCTGGCCACCTTATAAGTCTCCAGTGCTTTCTCTCAAACCATTTTCTAGTGCTTTTTGAAGTGTGTTTTGGGTTATTGTCCTGCTGGAAGACCCATGACCTCTGAGGGAGACCCAGCTTTCTCACACTGGGCCCTACATTATGCTGCAAAATTTGTTGATAGTCTTCAGACTTCAAAATGCCATGCACACGGTCAAGCAGTCCAGTGCCAGAGGCAGCAAAGCAACCCCAAAACATCAGGGAACCTCCGCCATGTTTGACTGTAGGGACCGTGTTCTTTTCTTTGAATGCCTCTTTTTTTCTCCTGTAAACTCTGTTGATGCCTTTGCCCAAAAAGCTCTACTTTTTGTCTCATCTGACCAGAGAACATTCTTCCAAAACGTTGTAGGCTTTCTCAGGTAAGTTTTGGCAAACTCCAGCCTGGCTTTTTTATGTCTCGGGGTAAGAAGTGGGGCCTTCCTGGGTCTCCTACCATACAGTCCCTTTTCATTCAGACGCTGACGGATAGTATGGGTTGACACTGTTGCACCTTCGGACTGCAGGGCAGCATGAACTTGTTTGGATGTTAGTCGAGGTTCTTTATCCATCATCCTCACAATCTTGCGTTGAAATATCTTGTCAATTTTCTTTTCCGTCCACATCTAGGGAGGTTAGCCACAGTGCCATGGGCTTTAAACATCTTGATGACACTGCGCACGGTAGACACAGGAACATTCAGGTCTTTGGAGGTGGACTTGTAGCCTTGAGATTGCTCATGCTTCCTCACAATTTGGTTTCTCAAGTCCTCAGACAGTTCTTTGGTCTTCTTTCTTTTCTCCATGCTCAATGTGGTACACACAAGGACACAGGACAGAGGTTGAGTCAACTTTAATCCATGTCAACTGGCTGCAAGTGTAATTTAGTTATTACCAACACCTGTTCGGTGCCACAGGTAAGTTACAGGTGCTGTTAATTACACAAATTAGAGAAGCATCACATGATTTTTCTAACAGTGCCAATACTTTTGTCCACCCCCTTATTTATGTTTGGTGTGGAATTATATCCAATTTGGCTTTAGGACAATTCTTTTTGTGTTTTTTCATTGAAGACAAATTAAATGAAGATAATAATACCAAAGAATTTGTGATTGCAATCATTTTCAGGAAGAAACTGAGTATTATCTGACAGAATTGCAGGGGTGTCAATACTTTTGGCCACAACTGTATGGGAGGCAAAATCACATCCGAGTGTATCCGATTTAACACGGATACACTCAGATGCCTCAAAATCGTAATGTGAAGCCGGCCTAAGAGCTTAAAATTGTCCATTAGTCCAGTCTAGTAGACTACACAATCATTTCCAACAGGACTTGGCACCTGTCCACATTGCCAAAAGTAGCAAAACCTGGTTTACTAACCACGTATCAGTGTGCTTGATTGGCATGCAAACTCGCCTAAACCCCATGAATAATCTATGGAGAATTGTCAAGAGGAAGATGAGATACACTAGACCCAGCAATGTAGATGAGCAGAAGGCTTCTATCAAAGCAACCTGGGCTTCCATAACACCTCAGCAGCCACAGGCTGATCACCTTCATGCCACGACGCATTGATGCTGTAATTCATGCAAAAGGAACCACAACCAAGTATTGAGTGCATTTACTGTACATACATTTCATTAGGCCAACATGTATGAGTTAAAAATCATTTTTTCAATTAGTCTAATATAATATTCTAACTTTCTGAAATAATGACTGTTGGGTTTTTATTGGCTGTAGGCCATAATCATCAACATTTATAGAAATAAACACTTGAAATAGATCACATTGTTTGTAATGACTCTACATAATATGTTTCACTTTATGTATTGAATTACTTAAATAAATTATATTTTTGATGATATTCTAATTTATTGAGATGCACCTGTATGTGCATAGAGCATCATGTTCTCGACAGCACGTGCTCTGTTTACACCAATCATTGTGCTGCCCAAAACAATGTTTATTAAGTAAGCTTAAAAATCATTTCACCCATCAATCATGCATTTTGCTATGATTATGTTTGCCTGCTGCTTAGATGTTCTCGATTACACTGGGGAACAATTTGAAAAAATTTTCTGTTGTGTTAGGTTTTTGAGCTGATTTATACAAAAATTGGCATGCTGATTCCAAAAATGTAGTCAGTTTTTTTCTAGCACGTCAAGTTTTTCCTCCACAACTTACCTGGCAGAGAAGCACAATTGCACTGATATCTGTAATAAGACTTGTTATCTGATTACAATTCGGCTCATATAGAGCTACGTGGCATATGATAGTGTTAAAAAACATATTTGTCATGCCTATTTCTTATATATTTCATTTTTGTTCATATTTGTACTATTTAAAAAAAAAAAAAAAAAACTTTTTAGGTACAGTAGTTTACATATTTTTGAGAAGACAAAAATCCTATAGTTTAAAAACTTGACGTGATAGAGAAAAACTGAGATCATTTCTGGATTCAGCATCCAAAAATTAATTAAGAACAGTTGTCTGACCTAACTCCTAAAAAATTGTGTTCCCCAGTGTTATCGATCAGTGTAAATGGGCCTTACTCTGCAAATGGCTTGTTACAATTCCTCCACTTAGGCCGGCTTCACACTGCGTGTGTGATCCGATTTGGAGCTGTCCGCTTGAGGCAGACAGCCGCGGACCGGATCAGCACACAGGACTGGGGGCTATTATGCCCTCCGATCCTGTGTGCAGCCGCACGCAGTTCCTGCTGCTGATAGGTGAGGACCGTGGGTGCCGCGATCCTGACCTGTCAGCGGCTGCATCTGCGTGCGCTGCACACAGGATCGGAGGGCATAGTAGCCCCCCAGTCCTGTGTGCTGATCCGGTCCGTGGCTGTCTGCCTCAAGCGGACAGCTACGGATCGGATCACACATGCAGTGTGAAGCCGGCCTTAGAGTGTCTTGGACACAGTGAGAGGCATTTTGTTGTACTTTGGAATCAGGGTGTGCTTAGATGTGAGTTTGATGAGTGACAGCTCAGTTGTTCAAACTGGTGCTTTGGTGTGCTGAGCTGTCAGTGTGATGATTGACAGCTCAGCTGGCTAATCTGAGACTGGAAGGTGCTGGACTTCTTTAGGTGTTCCCTGTCTCTGTGATCGCCCAGCTACATAGCTAAGCAGTTAGTTCAAGATCACTGCCAGTCATAGCATCTTCCTCATTGGTGCATGTTGGCCTTACCTGTGCTCTGTTTTAATCCATTGCTATCAGACATTGGATCTACTCTGACTATCCATTTACCTTTCCTCTGATCCGCTATTCTCCTGGTGTTATGACGCTGTACTGTGACCTGTCTACACCTTTGTCAATCCCCTTAGTCAATGTGCTCTTCTGGTATCTGACCCCTGAATAATTGCCTACCCTGCCTCATCGCTTGTCCATAAAGTGACTAACGTCACATGGCATTATACATTATGCTTGTATATGGTCAAGGAACTCTTCTACTTATCTGTCCATTTTGTACATAGTTATCGCTAATTAATATTTTTTTTTTACACAGTGATCGTCTAGCTCTTCTCCAGGTCCGGAAAATACTTCAGCAGCTTGGTTTAGATAGTACATGTGATGACAGTATCATTGTAAAGGAGGTCTGTGGTGCAGTGTCAACAAGAGCAGCAAAATTATGTGGAGCCGGATTGGCTGCAGTTGTAGATAAAATCAGAGAAAATCGTGGACTGGACCATCTTAAAACTACAGTTGGCGTTGATGGGACCTTGTATAAATTACATCCACAGTAAGTTATTCCACTAATACAAAATAGATTCATTGAAAGAATTCAACCGAAGAACTCACACAATGCTGTAAAAATGATCTGTACAGTCTATCTATACCTACTGTGAAAAGTAATAAAGTAGTCAGAGTGGTTAGTGCTGCCTCCGTCCCACAATGCTGTCTACCGTCTACAGCTCTCTTGTGGATTTCTTCTAGACATTTTAAAGATTTTAAAGGAAAACTGTCAGCAGGTTTTTAGGCCAGCAAAGTACCTGTAATGATGATTACTCCCATATTCGTATATTAAATGTGTGCCTCCATTGTATCATAATCCATAGATAAATTCTTATGTATATGAGCTCTCAAGAGCAGCGGCTCGGACCACACTTACAGCTCTCTGGCTTCTTTTCCTCTTTCCCTTCCCTTCGCCTATATCTTGCAGGTCTCTCTTCTCTGTAATTTGTTTGGCCGGCCAAAATGTTGGGCAGGTGCCCTCATTCCTGGGCCGCACATTTACAGTAACTTTGTAATAACTTTGCAAGAGACGGACTACTTACGCATGCGTCGCCCCTAGGTATGACAGCGCCTTTAGAGGAACTCAGGTGGGGAATCAGGTCTCACACATACACTTTCACTCCCAGGGGCGGCACATGCTCAGATGTATATTCTGGCTCCTAGGATGTCAACAAGGGCTGTGGAGTCGAATCGGAGTTGGTGTCCATTTTGGTGGAGTTGGAGTTGGACTAAGGGACATTGAGGAGTCATAGTAGGATGTTTTCACAGCCCTGACGTCAACACAACAATCCTGCACATACGCCGCCCCTTGAATTACAGTGCTTGGGCTAGATAGTACGTGGGCAATTATATAGTGTGGAGGATGATGAGGGTTCAATCATGCTGTGTGGATGGTTTTGGTAGTCATTATATTGGTGGCTTTTGCATTCATGTTGTCGCCTTTTCTTACAATATTATGGAACAAAAGTTAAGAAAATAATAGAGCAAATATTCGTGTACCAGGTATGCCACAAGCAGATATGATTATTTTTAAACACTAGAACCTCCTAAAAATTGCAGTGTGACTTATGTGCACAAATGTTTACCATACAAATACGGGAACCACCCCTACCCCAGATAATCAACTAGAGGAGGGGTAAAGAGTTTCAACCATTAACTATGGTTTTACCACTGGAAAACAAGTTCTTTGAGTGGTCAGATCTTGTTAAAATATCTGTTATTGGATGGTCAACAACAATGTAGCTGTTTTGGGGTTTTATTTCAATATGAAGCATTTAGTGTCAAGCAAGTGTTGGTGATTGTTTATGTTGACCACACTTCACATGTACACTGAATGGTCTGTAATTAGCGCACATAGGCTGACAATCTTCTCTGCAGAGCTGATCCTGTTTACGTGGACAATGTGCTTTCGAGAATGATGACATTTTATGCACTTTGATTAAATCAACGAGAGGTGATCGGCGTCCTTTACCATGAACTAGCTTTCCGAAAAACAGTCACTGATGAAAATCTTGCAGTGTAAATGGACATTACATTTTAAATGTACATATAAATATATTTACTATAAAATATAATATATAAAATTGAAACAATGCATGTCATGTATATCTATAGTTGGCTACAACTTGTCCATATTCAATCTCCATCACAACTTCACACCAGACATCTTTCTTGTTCTTACAGTTTCTCTGGAATCTTACAAGATACTGTGAAGAAGTTGTCACCCCAATGTGATGTGACATTTATCCTCTCTGAAGATGGCAGCGGGAAGGGAGCCGCACTAATTACTGCAGTGGCCAAGCGGTTTCACACTCAAGAGGAAGGGAACAAGGGTTAAAGATGTCCTACTAAGGAAAATTATCAAGGGTGCTCAGAAGTTTACGATGAACTATTAGATTGTTGTATTGTATAGTATAATAATTGGATAAAGCGTATGGACACTTTCAGACTTGAATTTTTTTATATTGTTATTTTGCTTCCAAAATGCAAAAATTAACCCACTATCTAAATAGCCATTATTAAAAGTGTTATATCCTATTACTGCTGTAGAGTGTGTGTAACACTTTCACCTAGCCATGTGTCCTACTCTGTCTGACATAGATCTGACTGCTCATGGGTGTGCTAGTGTTCATTGCTTTCCCCTTGCTTCTTCCAGTGTTAGAGATCCAGCATGAAGGGGGAGGACTGTATTCAGGGAAGAAAACATGCTAGACTTCTGTGAGGACAGGTTACATGGGTACACATATGGTAGTATGCAGAGGAAGGGGGGAATATCACACAGGCTGTGCATAGGGGTAGAAAAAATAGGAGCTAACCCATGATAGACTCTTTAGGGGAAGGCAGGGAGAAATCACACCCTCTTTAGCTTTCATGGAGATATAAGAATTTGACTGTGTAAGAGGGGTCAGGAGGTGCTGCAGTTGCAGATGAGGTGTTCGAGGTTACCTCAGGCCCCCTGGCTACCTACACAGGGACGGTTGAGGGACAATGTGTATGAAGTGGAGCTTGACTGTTACCCTCAGGCCAGAAGTGTCCGCTTCTCCTCTTGTACACTAAATGCAATCCGGTTGGGTCTTGCCCTGACAGTAAAGAATCCACAACATACCATTAAACTCTTTTCTTTATTTACTTTACTAATAGATTTTAGAACTTTTTACAGCAGTAAGAACTCTTTCCAGCTCCAACATAGTCCGTTTTTTATGCAGACAGTTAAAAACTTGTACACTCCTTCTCAGAGGCTGCCACAGGGTGAGGAAGCAGACTGATGTCTATCACTATCACCTATCCGCTGCTGCAGTCACAGGATGACTGTGCAGAACACTGAACCTGTCCCGTAAAGGTGCTTTGGTTCTTCTCCCAGTGAGATACTTCAATACAGTCCTTCAGGGCTGCCCTAGAGCCCAAAACCCCTTTCCAGGAGCAGTCCTGCAACAGCCCGGTCCCACCTTATAAAGGTCACTTACTGATTGGTGCTGGCAGGGTCCAGTACGCCACATCTGTTCTTTGGGATACCTCATCCCTGACGGCTCTGTTAGATCCTGCCCACGCTTAGAGCAGTACTCTCCACCCAATTTGTCTACATTTTCCTCTCCACTGATCAACTACTTTCAGCTTCTCTCACGCTAAATGCATATCTTGAGCAGGAAATCCCTGTTCAACTCTCGCTACCTCACACTATCCCACTGAGACATACTAACCAGGTACAGTGACACCCAGCGGCAGCCTTGTAAATGTACACATATAAACAGGAAAAATGCACACATTAAAATACATGATCGGGGGGGGGGGGGGGCAAACCCTTCAGGGGGCACTGGTCACCCCCCTACAATTGTCTTCTTTTGAAACAGATTTTTCCATTTGTGTCTGTTTCCGACCTCGCTTATACACTTGCATTAAGCAAGGTCGCGCCCATCTAGTCAGCAGATGACCAGTTGTGCAATTCACATACTTGCGGTTACTCGCCTGCTACTAGCGTTATCACTGGAGGACTCACAAGTCAGATAAAGTGACTGCAGACTTGAAGCCTAACACCTGACAACCTCTTGAAATGTATCATTTAAAAAATAATGGGTAATATTTTTTCATCCTTTATCACAATTTTTATTACCAATAAAAATGAGAAATATTGTATTATTCACACTGGCCACTGGAGCATTTTACATTTTAATTTCCTCTTGTTTCAGGAAATCCACATGTACAAAACCACAATGGTCAGCCTCTGACCCTATCTGTTGTACTGAAGTGTGTAATGAGCGTGTGCAAAGATCACGGGAGCAGTCAGATGTGATCTTGCCTATTGTGATTCATGGATTCTGTGTGATCAGTGCAGAGCTGTTACTGGTTATTGTAATCCTGCTTCTGATGTTTAGGAAGACAGAGACCTTAGCACCGGAAGTATGATAAAGAAAGGATATTGATGCAAAAAGTGAATTTTTATTTTTATCTACTTTATGCAGAGATGTACTATGGGGGAGATATTATAGAAATGGGAATTTTGAGGAGGGCAATAAGGAAAGGGGTAGTATGGAGGACTATTTTAAAGAGGGGCAGTGGTTGGGGGGATATTTTGGAGAGGGGCAGCATGTAGGGGATATTATTGGGAGCATAAGTGTGTGCAGGGGATATTATGGAGAGGGGCTGTGTGTAGGGGATTTTATAGAGATGGGCAGTGCAGTGGGGGCATTGTGAAGGACAGTTGTGGGGATATTATGGAGAGGGCAGTGCAGGTGGGAATTATGAAGGACAGTGTGTGGGGATATTATGGAGAGGGGCAGGTATATGAGGGATATTATAAAGAAAGCTGTATGAGGGGAATATTATGGAGACGGGCAGTGTGTGGAGGATATTATAGAGAGGTGCAGTGTGTAAGGGATATATTTCAAGCAGGAAGCACCGTAATGGGCAATTATTGGTGCATTGGAGATATTTATATTTTTGGGACAATGTAATGATACTTTTATTTTTAAGGACACTGTGTCAGGATGTGCTGATGAAGATGGAGAGCAGGGAAATCTGGAGTGAATAGCTGTGGGAATTAAATCTCATTATGGTATCTGATGTCAATTATTCCAATCTGAGATGTCACCTATAAGTTATCAGGATGTAAATGCTTATTTCTGAAACTGCCGGCATTTCATTAGTCCTGTGCCTCCTGTCTGGTTCACAGTCTGATGATGGCTGGTAACAACAACTTCCCACATGTCCTTACTAATGCGAATTGTAGGTTCTATTAATACTATCATATATCGGCCTGACCTGACATTACAACTCATTTCTGTACTATGCTTGGTGCTGTATATATGTACTGACAGTGGTTCTGGTGCTGCATTCATATACTGATGGTGGTTCTGTGTATATTTGTGTGTATGTATGTGCTGTGTATATGTACGATATATACAGTATATGTATGCAAAGTCACAAGTTTACAGACATTTCATTAGTATTTGGTACCAGTGCCCTTAGTCTGTACGACATGGGTCAAACATTTTGGATATCCTTCCACAAGCTTCTCACAATAGTTGTCAGGAATTTGGGAACATTCCTTGTGACAGAATTGGTGTAACTGAGCCATGTTCATGCCTTTTCAGCTTTGCCCATGCATTTTAATTAGGATTGAGATCAGGGCTTTGTAATGGCCACTCCAAAACATTGACTTTTTTATTCTTAAGCCACTTTTTAACCAGTTTGCAGTATGCTTCTGTTCATTGTTCTTTTGGAAGACCCATTTCTGCCCAAGCTTTATCTTCTTGGCTGATGTCTTGAGATGCTGCTTTAGTATTGCCATATAATCTTCTTTCCTCATGATACCATCTATTTTGTGAAGTGCAACATTACCTCCTGCAGCAACAACAACCCCACAACATGATGCTGCCACCTCCATGGTTTACAGTTGGAATGGTGTTTTTAGGCTTCCAAGCTTCTCCTTTTTTTCTCCAAATGTAACGATGGTCATTTTGGCCAAGCAATTCAATTTTTAATTTCGTCAGACCACAGGACATGTCTCCAAAAATGTATGTCTTTGTTCCTGTGTGCATTTACAAAAAGTATTCTGGATTTTTTATGTCTCTTTTGGAGTAATGGCTTCTTCCTTGCAG
>JARQOC010000006.1:110179606-110266660 GCA_033576535.1 Allobates femoralis
CATCATCCTCCACTATCCCTCTGTAGTCCCCATCATCCTTCAATATCCCTCTGTAGCCCCCATCATCCTCCACTACCATATCCCTCTTTAGCCCCCCATCATCCTCCACTTTCCCTCTGTAGCCCACCATCATCCTCCACTATCCCTCTGTAGCCCCCATCATCCTCCAATATCCCTCTGTAGCCCCCATCATCCTCCACTACCGTATCCCTCTTTAGCCCCCATCATCCTCCACTATCCCTCTGTAGCCCCCCATCATCCTCCACTATCCCTCTGTAGCCCCCATCATCCTCCAATATCCCTCTGTAGCCCCCATCATCCTCCACTACCGTATCCCTCTTTAGCCCCATCATCCTCCACTATCACTCTGTAGCCCCCCATCATCCTCCACTATCCCTCTGTAGCCCCCATCATCCTCCACTATCCCTCTGTAGCCCCCCATAATCCTCCACTATCCCTCTGTAGCCCCCCATCATCCTCCACTAACCCTCTGTAGCCCCCCATCATCCTCCACTATCCCTCTAGCCACACACACACACACACACACACAGTCAGACACACACCCACACAGCAACACAAAAACAGTCAGACACATCACTGTAGCCTGCCAGAGCTTACCGCTGCCACCGCCGTCGCTTGATGTCACCCGATATGTACGTAGCGGGTGCCGTAGAAGTACGATGGTAAGCCATCAGCCAATCAGGTGGCTTCTGGCGTCTGATTGGTTGCAGCATTAACGTACATCTACGCTGAGCGGCGCAGATGACCTCCGTACAGGAGATGTACGGGAATGCCGCGGCCAATCAGACGCCAGCAGCCGCCCGATTGGCTGGTGGATTACCATTGTACATCTACGGTGCCCGGCTACACTGGGAGACATTAAGCGGCGGCAAGCTCCGGAGGACATGGAGGAACAATGGCGGTGGCAGCAAGCGGCAGCAGTGGCAGAGGTAGGTGAGTATCAATTTTTTTTTTCTGTCCACATCTTATTTTTTGGGGGGGGGTTGCCTTATATTTAGCACCCTAGCAAAAACCCCACTATGCCTTACTTTCAGGGGGCGCCTTATTTTCGGTGAAACACGGTAGTCTGATTGCGGTTTGTGGAATGAGGAAGGAATTTTTTACCCCACTGTGGAGCTTAGTGTTGCCACATGTGTTTTTTTTTTTTTTTTGCCTTCCTTTGGGTCAACATGTTAGGCTATGGGTTGAACTAGATGGACTTAAAGTCTTCCTTCAACCTTACAAACTATGTTACTATAAAGGTTGATGATTATGGCTTACAGCCAATGAAAACCTAAAGGTCATTATCTCAGAAAATTGAAATAGGGAGGATGTATTTCAGGACTCCCTGAAACGCTCTATAACCTAGCAATATGATATTAATTTGTCCTGAGGAAGGGGCCAGAGAGCCCTGAAACGTGTTGAAAAATAAATCAATATTATATTCACCTTTCGATATCTCATGGAATACAGCAACACAGTTTTTAACCCTTCATCCTCCCTACTCTATATGCACCACGCTGGGGACTGCAGCAGGTATGATATGCTTTTATAGTGGTTGTGACTCCCATAACCACACAAGGTGAGACTGTGATACCTACTTAGATAATATTTTATCTCTCACTCTTCATCCTCCCTACTTTAATTTTCTGAGATAATAACCTTTAAGTTTTCATTGGCTGTAAGCCATAATCATCAACATTAACAGAAATAAACACTTGAAATAGATCACTCTGTTTGTAATGAAGATGCAGATGCAGATAGTGGCAATATCGTGACATGGGGGATAGATGGCATGGTGGCCACCCCTGCTGTACAGGTATACACACACAAAAATTATGAAATTTAAGGACTGAAATAAGGGAGTACATGAGAGTGGGAAAAAACAGTCTAGGTCCAGAAGATGGACATAAAAGGTATCACAGCAGGAGATACACATAGGAAGATTAAGAACATAAAGTCTTATAGAACAATATGAAGTCAGTGCACAAGTAGCAAAGTATATGCACATCAATGGCAACAACAGTTATGACGAGTAGAACCATACCCATGAATGCGTTAATTACCACTGCTTTGTTATTGGAGGGGATTTGGATAAGGGTAATGGCCACTTTACACGCAGCTACAGGTAACAGGTTTTCCACAGGTAACTTACTGGCTGCAGTGAAATCATGGAGACATAGTTCCATTTGTACACAGCAACAAGATAGAACCATGTCTCCATGATTTCACTGCAGCCAGTAAGTTACCTGTGGAAAACCTGTTACCTGTAGCTGCGTGTAAAGTGGCCATAAGGGTACCTTTACACGCCGCTACAACAGGATGGATACAACCCGATACTTCACGTGCACGAGCACGCCCTAACGGTTACAAACGGGAAACGCACCACCTGTACACGCCGCCACAAGGTGAGCTACGCTACGTTACATCTACAGCTAGATACATCGCCGGGTGTCTCAAGTAGCCATCTGTAGCTTACCTTACCTCATTTACACACCGCTACAACAAGCTAATATGGGAGGACCTGGTGCAGCAGGGACAGCACATAGGCGTGCCACAATTGTGGAGTACGAGACGTCCGTACGCTGATAGGACAAAGCAATAACATGATGATTGGTCAGGCATCGCAGGAGGCTGTTTAATACATGACGCTCGACCAATTGTGTAGTGTGACTGGTCAGCTCCTTAAATATGCCGCCCTATGCAGCGTCTACCAATCGTAACGCAGGAGCTTCCACCAATGATCGCTGAAGGGGGGCGGTATCCCGGAGCCTGTGTCACGCCCCAGCTACATACCAGGTACATCGCCTGGTGTATAGACATCCCTTCTGTAGCTTCTTTACACGCCGATACAGCTCGCTGCAATCGGCTTTGTAGCCACCTGTTTCAGAGCAGTGCTCGGAAACAGATGTATCTGTTGCCGGCTGCCTCCTACCGTCTTCACACGCCGCTACTACGGGCTATATTGACGACGCAAGCTACAATCGTAGCCTGTAGCGGGTTGTATCCATCCTGTTGTAGCGGCGTGTAAAGGTACCTTAAGGGATAACTTACTAGTTGCTGACTGACCACTAGGACACACAGTGATCCCATGATTGGGGCTTTACAAATCTGAAAATGGGGCTGTGCAGCCAAGTTCTGAATTAGGCAGAGGTGTGCATGCTGTGCATGAGGGGGTCATATACAATACCTGCACCCAGACATCACCACTACAGGAGCGCCCCCCCCCCCCCGGGTCATAATAACACCTGCACCCAGACATCACCACTACAGGAGTGCCCCTGGGGGTCATATACAATACCTGTACCTAGACATCACCACTATAGGAGCACCCCCGGGGGTCAGGTATATATCACACTAAGGACTGGAATACTCGGCAACGAGGCAGTCGAGCTGATGTTACAGTGGCAGCGCCCTGGGCTGTGGCCATGGTGATCATTTGTAAAAGGGGAAGTATTTATATGGGGAGAATGGTTTGTAAAGTTTGTGCGCCAGCTGAGATGTTTAGCCAGGGATGGCTGGCAATGCATAGAGAGACTCCCAGGAAAAAGGTGTTATAGCAGCTAGGTGTTATACTCTCTTCAGCCAGAGCAGGTCCCTGGGGTATAATAGGTGATAGACGATGAAAGGAGTTGTAGTGAGATGTAACAAGGAGGTGGATGAATGCAGTCTTTACCTTTACTTGTAGTTGGTAACAAGTTAAATCCAGGGGTACTGCTCACCAGGTCCAGGGTCCAGTCAGTCTGGAAGAATCTGGAACGCCACTCCACCAGTTGGAAGAAAATGCCTTCTTGTAGTGCTCTATATGTTTGGAGTTTCAGGTGCCTGAGAGCTATCCTCCCTCCCTTGTTCCAATCTGTCCTTTACAAGCTGCCCTAATCTCCACAGTTCTGGGCTCTCTCTAATGCTGTGCTGCTGGGTCTACACAAATGCCCAGCAGACCTGCAGTATTTTGGTCTCTAGTTTCGTCTTCCAGGGTCTGTAATCCCTGGATAGCCCAGGGCTCTAGTACCCTGCTTTCAGTGTGGCTCTGCAGTGAGCTTCTTGCAGCTCCAACCCCAGACCTGTTCCAACTTCATCTGCCTCCTCTCCCTTACCTTCCTCACTCTAACCCCTCCAGTTACCTCCAGACATGGCACCACCACCGACTACCGAGGCGATACCACTGTGGTGGCTGGACCGTCGAGGCGCCACATATTTAACACCTGCACTCATACATCACCTCTACAGGACTGCCTCCAGGGGGGTCATATACCATTTCTATAAGTGCAATCTCCTGCTTTAACAATTGTTGTGGACATGAGGGAAGTGTTTGGGGTCCACCAACCAACTTCAGCTACCGTGACATTACCATCTACTGCCCGTGGAACTATATATCCCAGCTGGCCCCTCTGAAACATCTGGCGCCTCCCCCGTGGCTCACCACATAAGAACAGTGCTTTACATGCATCACAAAAATCACAGAGCACGTCACAAAAACACAGTGCATGCAACACACAATTAGACTGCACACGCCACACAAGCACAGAGCACACCTCAGACAAGTTCAGCAAGTGCGTTACACAAGCATAGTGCACATGTTACACATTCACAGCACATACATCATACAAGCTTAGTGAACGTGTCTCACACACCCAGAGCAAACGTTACACATGCACACTGGGCACATCACACAAGTACAATCCATAGACATCTCAATGCAGGAAGTTATATTACCTCTGTGGTGCCCCTGCGTCCAGGAGGCCACAAAGGGAACTGCAGACAGGCAGGTAGGACGACAGTTGCACAACAACACTCTCACAGCCCACACAACACACGGACAGATTGGAGACTCTAGGCAAGCGAGGGGTGGTGGATTTAGAGGAGTGGGTTGGGCACACACGTAGTCAGGTGACTTGACAGTAGAAATAGTGAGGGGGAGGAGGAAGGAGTTCAGTAGGCCAGAGGGTGCCGAACAGCAAAGACCAAGAACAGGCCGAAAGACAGCAGAAGGCTGAGCTAAGCTTAGCAGGAAGAAGGAAGCACACGTCCTGGCAAAGTGGGGTGTAAGGAGTGCAGAATCTGTACCGAGCCAGTGTGTGCCGGAGGAGAGAGAAAGCCTATCCGGAGCCAGTACCCCCAGGAATGTGACGGGAAGAGAGGGACGGTGATACCCGAGCCCTAGACTTACAGCTGAAGCGACCGACTGCAGGCGGAGTAGCCCTCCTATGATACTGAAAGACGCAGACAGAGAGAGCCTGGTAGAGCCTCACTTTGAGGACTGCTGGAGGCTGGGCTGAGTAGAGTGTCGGCTCTAGAGGGGACCGTAGTTTTACCCGGAATCCCCAAACAACACGACGGGGGACCACAGTTGCATACTAGGGTCCCTACCCCAAAGGACAGGCAGCTCAGTGACGACCAGGAGGACCTACAAGGGCCCGAGTCACCGCCATACTGTCCGGAGACACCCACCAAGTGTACAGAGAATGTAAACAGCCCGGAAAGGACACAGAGACTGTGTGAGGGGTCAGAGAGAGAGAGACCTGGCTGCAGAGTAAAGGGAACCCGGAGAGGGAGAGTGCGCCTGTGTACTTGACTTAAGACGTGTAAGAACTGTACTTGAATTGTAGTTGAACTGTAACTGCAGTGTAAAGTGACTTGAAGAACTTTGAGAGTAAAACACTGAGGAGAGATCCCTGCAGCGTTTGCACAGTAAGTGTACTGAACATTCTACAATAGACTTAACCCTCACTGCCCCGGGGAACACAGTTCTACCCACTGGAACTATCCCATCTAGCTGCTATTCCATCATCCCCGGAGGTTCTGCAGCATCACTGGCCGGAATCCCCAAACAACACGACGGGGGACCACAGCTACACGTTAGGGTCCCTACACCAAAGGACAGGCAGCTCAGTGACGACCAGGAGTACCCACAGGGGCCCGAGTCACCGCCATACTGTCCGGCGTTACACACACCAAGTGAACCCAGAGAACGTAAACAGCCCGGAAAGGTCATAGAGACAGTGTGAGGGGTCATAGAGAACGGAGGCCTGGCTGCAGACATTAAGGGAACCCCAGAGGGGAGGGTGAGCCCGTGTACTTGAACTGAGACTTGTAAGAACTGAGACTTGTAAGAACTGCAACTAACCTGTAAGCTGTATTGAAGAGCTTTGAGAGTAAATACGGAGACCCTGAACTTGCCTCCCTTGTCTGCTTCTACCTGCATGAATAGCATTCCCTCCATACAGGATTACAGCACATCCCCCACCTGCAGAGCCACAGCCTGTCAGCTCCAACGCAGAGGAAGGATTCCTGCAGGGTCTGCATAGTAAGTGTACTGCACACTCCACAATAGACTCTAACCCTTACTGCCCCGGGGAATACAGTTCTACCCACTGGAACTATCCCATCTACGCTGCTATTCCATCATCCCCGGAGGTTCTGTAGCAGCGGCGGCCCCATCACTGGCCGCATATAGTGGGGGCGTCACGACTGACAATCCCCTGTAAATATTCCCTTATTATTGCCAGGGACCGGGACACGGTCCGTACCAAGACCACCAGTGACTTCCCCCGTAGCAGGCCCGGTCCGGTACCGAGTACCCCGTCCCAGTGGGCTCGACACCTCCATAGTTTGTCTTATATAATCCATGTGAATGTACATGAGAACAAAAATGTAGCCAATAACAATTTAAAGGACTATTCCCAAATTGACAAGTTATCTTCGATCAATTGATTAGGGGATAACTTGCTGATGATGATCCTTGAGTGTTCTACCAGTGGGGAACCTAGCAATGCCAAGAACTCTTGTCTATGTCATGCCTCAATTTCAGAAACCGATTCAGTGACCTCCTGGTGTGTAGTCGATTTTCTTCTCTGCAGAGCCACAGCCTGTTTTGGTCTCTGTCTAATTGCTGATGATTTGTTTTTCTTTGTTTTCTTGGGTATGCTTCTATTTAAAGTGTCTCAACCTCCCTACTAATTTCTGTTATATTGCATCTTGGCTGGGGCTATTTATACTCACCACGTTCCACTAGGCTATATTTCCCGGGGATAGGTGATTGGAGTTCCAGCTCATTAGCTAGGGGTTTATCTTGCATGTTAAATCCCAGTTCTTTTTCATGCAGAGAATCTGTGAGTGATTTCCCTCCTGGCAACCCATCTTTACTCTGAAGCTACCATTAGACACAGAGATATATTGCTTGTATGGAACCCACTGGGACGGGATACTCGGTACCGGACTGGGGTATCACGGGGGTATCACGGTGGTCTTGGTCCAGGGAGTAATTCGTGACACCACCCACGGGTTGTGGTCAGGGTGACCACCACTGCTGCAGAACCTCCGGGGATGATGTTTAGCAGCCAGTGATGTAACGCCTCTCCGCAGGTAGAGCCTGGTTCCCTAGGGCAGTGATGATAATAGTTTATAGATGATGCTATGGATGTTGCAGAATAGGGGTGGTGGTAGAGGTGATGGCAGTTTGTGAGGGAAAGTAGGGCTTGAGCACAAGGATCACACAGACTCACAGTTTTTGTAGTTTTCCAAGTCTTTACTGCAGATGTTGTTAGCAGAGTACCATCCACGGAGTCTGTACTGGGGCCGGGTTGCTCCCACCCTGACCGGGTCCTTGGCTTCCCACTCCTGCGCTGTGTGTGTGCCGCTTTAGCTAGGCTGCCGGCCCTGTCTCTCCTCACAGGTACCCCCTTGCTAGGCAACTTGAGTCTTTCAGTGTGTTTCTGACCCCGCTGTGTTGCTTTGCTGAGGTACAGTGCAGATCTATAACCTCCACTAGTCCGGTGTTTACTGCGCTGCTTGTGTCAGTCACAGTTTTTGGATCCGGTATCCAGTCTTTGCGCTCCTCCGGGGCGAGTTATGAGGTAACTCAATCTCCCAGATGTGTTCTCCTGTTCTCTAAACTCCTCTCCTCAGACCCTGGCTAGGCCTGGAATTGAGCAGCGGACTGTGGGGAAGCCTGAGGCAGTTCCTTTACACCACAATCCTTCTTCCTTAGTGCTGCCCCGCACTGAACTGCTCACTTCCTCTCCACACCAGAATATATAGGGGAGCTGCTTTAGCTCCCCCTTCTGGTCTAGAGACGCTAGTGCAGTGTTAAGTGTTGTGTGGGGAGTGAACCCCTGTTGATGTCACTGTGGCACATTAACCCCTGGGGTGCCACACTTGCAACTCACTGGTTGCAGTGAAATCATGGTCACCTTCTTCCATTTTGTACACGGCAACAAAATGGAACAATGTGTCCATAATTTCACTGCAACCAGTGAGTTGCAAGCAATATATCTCTGTGTGTAACAGTACCTTTAGGGTGTCTGGGAGATTTCTCAAACACCATTTGGGTTTTTTTCTTCTTATTTTCTTCTGTCTGTCCTAGGTTACTATGTTACGGTACAATTAAGGACATTCAGGGTCGGTCAACAATGAGTGGGGTCGCTGATGCGTATTCTTTTGGTGGCAAGCTCAACAGTCAGTCAGGGACAAATCAGGGTCAGATTAGGGCCTATCTTAGTATGGAAAGGGACCTGTAGGGCACAGGTGTTGTGTTTGTCCTGATTTGTATGTAACCTGTGTGAATGTGCAGGCACAGGCATAACACTCTGCAGCCACGTCTTAAGGCCACTTCACACACACAGATATCTGAGTCCAATATCTGAACAGATCTCTGGTTGCAGTGAAATCATGGATACATTGTTCCATTTTGTGGCTGTGTACAACATGGAGCAATGTATCCATGATTTCACTGCAACCAGAGATCTGTTCAGATATTGGACTCAGATATCTGTGTGTGTGAAGTGGCCTTTAAACAGATCAGAGGTTGGCATGCTCAACTCTTCTTCATTCATTGTCTATTTCCTGAAACAGTCAAGCCCTGTACTTGTCTTTTTCTCACAGTCCCATAGACAGTGAATGGAGCGGGGATCGTGTGTGTGTGTACTTATGCTCTTTTAAAGATGTGGCTGCAGGTCACTGTTCTCATGATCTCAGGGGTTCAGGAGTCAGCAATGGTGGTCAGTAAATTATTCTCTATTCTAGGCAAATGGGATAACTTATTTTAGGAACCTAAAAACCTCACAAGCACACTCAAATATGTAGAATATCTACAGAGCAAATAGTGACTTAAATCTCAAAAATGAAACCTTAGAAGGGAACCTGTCACCAAATTTTCCCAGTATAAAGTACTGCTAGCACCTGTAAGCGCTCTTTTACAACATTCTGGTATACTAGGCACAAAGACATTATTTTACTAACAGACGGCGTGGTGCGATCCAATGGGTATCGGTGATTTTGATCTCTGTTTTCGAATCGCCGTCCTACTTCCCTGCATTGTGTGACCCTATATCATCCATAGAGTTCCCTACTGCACTCCTGCATAGGGGTACTTCTATCTACCCTGCCAAAGGCAGAGCAAAGTACTACAGTGCACATGTGACCCATAGGTAAAGCCAGATTAAGCATATTACAGTACTTTTCTCTTACCTCAGCAGGGCAAAGAGGAGTGTGCCTGCGCAGGAGCAGGATGGGGGACACGGTGTCGATGAAGTAGGACGTGTTATCCACATGAAGGAGGAAGGTGATCATAAAAAGAGAGGAGGCACTGTATCAAGACCAGTGATGCCCATCAGTCCGTACTGCGCTGCCTAGAAGTATAATGAAAAGTCTTTTTTGTGCCTTCCATTGTGGCTTATGGGCATACTTAAAACATAATATAATAGTGTAAAAGAGGGTTTAATGTTGCTGGTCATACTTTATATCAGGAAAACTTGGTGACAGGTTCCATTTAACAGCACTTATAGAATAAAACAAAACATTGATAGATAATATTTCCAAATAATGAGAAATGTTTATGATGCACCCAAGGGCCATGGGGTACTTGGAATCGGGCTTTAATACTTCTGCGGAATCACAGGGGTTGAGACCCAGCTCGGTGACCCTGGGAGTCAGATAAAAGTTCGGTGATGGTTGTCGTGACGCCACCCGTGATGTTCGGCTAATGGGGCCGACACTGCGGTATGGGACATCTGGGGATGATGGGATTGCAGCTAAGGTGGTATTGCTCCCCACTGGTGGAGCAGTTCCCCAGGGCTACTGGTAAAGTCTATGGCGGTGGTCGGCCGTTGGGATGCAGGACTGAGGGCGTGGAATAACCGACAAACACACAGTTCGTAGTCTCCTTTACCTTTACTGGTAGTAGCAGGTTCAGACCAAGGCACTGTCCACAGGAGATGTTGAGAATCCGGGAGGGCTGGAAGCAAGTTGGGCATCTCCTCACTAGGTGAGTTCTGAGGCCTCCTTGTTGCGCTACTCCTTGCTGGTCCTGGCTGCCTGTAGCTAAGCGCCGACCCTCTCTTCCTGCTTGTAAGTCTCTCAACCGTATTGCAGGCAGCTTGAGCCCTTCCTGGGCACCACTCCTCTGGCAACTGGCCCTAAGCACTCCGATCCGCTTGTGCCTCCAGGTGCTTTGCTGAGGCCAGGAGATGTGGAGTCTCCCGTCCTCCAGTTTTGGCTGCTGGGTCTGTAGTACCCTCACAACCTCGGCCCCCGTGTCCGTTTGTGGTGCTCTGCTCTGGGGTAAGCCGGTTTCAGGCTCCACTCCTCAGACCTGCCTCTCTCCTTTCTCAGACCCTCTCCTACGGGTCCCTCATGCTTGTGAGGCGCCCCCAGGCCATGGGTTACTCAGGAACCGGATTGCTGCTACTGTCGCTGTGGAGTCACGGAGGTCGTGACCCTGTCCTGTGGCCTGGGCATCAGTTGACAAAGGGGATATGTATAGGGGAGGTTGTCATTATGCCACCCATAGTATGTGGTCAGGGTGACCACCGCTGCCATATTCCTACTGGGGACAGTGATGAGGAGCAGCGTAGATGGTAAGCCCTCCATGGGTAGGGCTGGGTGTCCCCAGGGCAGGTGTAGTGTGAGGGCTGCGTACTCTGGAGGCTGCACTGGTTCCTCCTCTGCAGCTTCCTCCAGCCAGCACACAAGGGACAGCAAGGATGTGGCTCCGCAGGTGTGGCGGTGCGGTAAGGAACAGTCTCAGGCACTTTTGAGCTTACTGGGTACTTTACTGTTCAAGTTCTTAGCAGACAAGTTACAGTTCACAGTTCTCAGTCTTAGTTCTTACACCTATCCGGGGACCCGGGTTTAACTGCAGCTTAGACAGTTCCTCTGCATTGCTCCCCTCAAAGTACCTTTCAGGTCCTGCTTGTCACTAGCCCTAGTCCGATGGCTGTGTTTCTTCTCCGTGGCGGTAGGTAGGTCGCGGGTCATAGAGTCCCCGCACCATGCCAGTGTGTCTTGTGATTGAGGTCTTAGAGTCTCCTCGGTCACCTCTACAGATTCGGCTCTCTGGCTTTCCTGGCCTAGCCCTCCAGTGACCCAGGTGTGGTTTGGACTCACCAGGCTCCCTCTGTCTCTGGTTCTCAGCTCTGAGCCCTCCGGCCAGCTAGGTTGGTTGTGGCTGCCGCGCCCGTTGTCCTCCCGCTATCCTCCGTGTAGCTGTGGGGTGTTTCTGCTTGGGTTGATCTTCCCTCGCCTCTGTCTCAAGAGCGAGCTTTCTCCCCTGGGTATTCTGCCTCCAGGGTTCTGCGTCCTCCAGGGAACCTCTCCTCCTGGGAATCTAGTTCCTACAACTTAGTGTTCTTGTGGTTTAATATGGTTTGTCCACTTACTTGTCCAGATTTGTCCTACTCTCCACCCATACTTCTCTAAACTCCCCCCACCCCTTGCCTGACATAGAGTTCTGGGCGTAGGGTCGGTGTGTGGTGGTGTGTGTGTGTGCCTAAGTCAACCATCTTCCTCGTCTGGCTGCAATTCACCCTGTGGCTGCCCTGGTCGCAGGGGCGCCACATTCTCCCGGATCAAAACCTCAGAGCATCCTCGCACTGGTGGCACAGGTGGTAAAGCTCAATTTGTTTTTATGCATTTGTCAACAACAATAACATTAGTACATTCTTCCCTTTATGTGACGCTCAATCTTAAACGTTGCTAAACAAAAACCACTTCCTATTTAATGAAAATGCAAAAAGAGTCCAAGTCTTAAAGTTCAAGTCCTCTGATCAAAGTTCCACTATAAAACCAATAGAGAGCACACAGGTGTACTCAACTATATACATTCAAGTCCGGATTACACATAGTCCATAATCACAAAGTTCTTTTGCATAATGGGGGTGAGATCACACTCATTCAGGAAAAGGATGGGGATACCAAGGTAAAGCATCATTCACACTTAGTTCAATGCTGTCCGGATGCAGCACTTTCTTTAGCTTCTCTTCCATCTCCCACTGGGCCACACATCGTTTTAAGAACTCTTCCTGGGTAAGGATATCTATGCGGCCTCCACCACTGGACTCTACTGCTCCTGGGAAGCCCATTAGGTCCACTCCGGGATTCTCCGACCAGCAGGGGAGCACTTCCCCTCTGATCTCTCGTGTAGCCGGTACTGGGATCAATGGTTCCGACAAGCCTGGGCACTCCTCTTCCAAGGCTCCTAATGGGTCTCCTCCATGCACCGGGCCTGCACTTGTTCCTGTGTGCCAGGTCATCAAACTGTGGCCATCCCTCCGGGTGCCACTCTCCTGCTGCAAGGGACCTCACTCCGCTCCTCGCACGGGTTCCTCCACCGCCTCTGGCCGCCGTGGGCCCATCAGGAGCAGTTTCAGGATCTCTTTCCTGGTATCCATAACCAGGTTCTCAAAGTCTCCTTCCAAGGCGCTACCATCCAGCTCCCATGGCCGCCGCTTCTTCTCCGCTTCCTTTCTCTGGGGTCGCCGATTTTTTCTGCGCTGTCAGCCGACTCACCCCTAGGCGAAGTCATATCACTGTGTCCGGTCATATGGGACGCGAGGAGGCGGAGTCCGGATACTACTAGGAGTTGAGCGAGGATACCGCGAGCGCCCGGAGCTGCAGATTCTCGCTTCATTTCATAACACCCGGGTCAGGAGGAGGATCGTTTAACTCGTGTGGCTTAAACCATTGTTGTGCATAGACGGCGCAACTTGCATAGGTTAGTAAAATAAGCAGCTCACGGCTCTGTAATCTCATTGAGGATACTGCACCATTGCGCCCCCTATCTTTCTTTTGTTTCTACATATTTTTATGAGTGGTAGCGCGCTCCCCTGGAGCGAAGGATGGCAGGGGCGGGATCTTCATTTCCCGCTCTGTGCTAGCTCGGCCCACGATGAGGGCCTCTGGCATGCCCCGTAGCCAGCACATGGCATCAGTCTCTCTGGGCCGCCATTATTGGGGTTCTGTTCACAAAGTCCAAAACACAGTTTTTGTAGGCACACAATACACAATTTAACGAGCATGGGATCCTGTTCGTGGCGCCAGGAACTGAGGCGCCCCCAGGCCGTGGGGTACTCAGGAACCGGATCGCTGCTACCGTCGCTGGGTAGTCACGGGGGTCGTGACCCGGTCCTGTGGCCTGGGAGTCAGTTGAAAAAGGGGATATGTACAGGGGAGATTGTCGTGACGCCACCCGTAGTATGTGGTCAGGGTGACAACCGCTGCCGTATTCCTGCTGGGGACGTTGATGATGGCAGCTTAGATGGTAAGCCCTCCATGGGTAGGGCTGGGTATCCCCAAGGCAGGTGTAGTGTGAGGGCTGCGTACTCTGGAGGCTGCACTGGTTCCTCCTCTGCAGCTTCTTCCAGCCAGCACACAAGGGACAGCAGGGATGTGGCTCCGCAGGTTGGGGTACTCTGCAGTGGTGCGGTAAGGAACAGTCTCAGGCACTTTTGAACTTACCAAGTACTTTAAAGTTCAAGTTCTTAGCAGACAAGTTACAGTTCACAGTTCTCAACCCTAGTTCTTACACCTATCTGGGGACCCGGGTTTAACTGCAGCTCAGACAGTTCCTCTGCATTGCTCCCCTCAAAGTACAGTACCTTTCAGGCCCTCCTTGTCTCTGTCTCACTGTCCTCGCTCACGGGTACGGTCTGGCTGTCATGGGCTCTTTAGTGAAGATTCCCTCTGCTTTAGGGTCACTAACCCTAGTCCGATGGCTGTGTTCCTTCTCCATGGCGGTAGGTCACGGGTCATAGTGTCCCTGCACCATGCCGGTGTGTCTTGTGATTGGGGTCTTAGTGTCTCCCCAGTCACCTCTACAGAGCCGGCTCTCTGGCTTTCCTGGCCTAGCCCTCCAGCACCCAGGTGTGATTTGGGCTCACCAGGCTCCCTCTGTCTCTGGTTCTCAGCTCTGGGTCCTCCGGCCAGCTAAGTTGGTTGTGGCTGCCGGGCCCGTTGTCCTCCTGCTATCCTCCATGTAGCTGTGGGGTGTTTCTGCCTGGGATGATCTACCCTTACCTCTGTCTCTAGAGTGAGCTTTCTCCCATGGGTATTCTGCCTCCAGGGTTCTGCGTCCTCCAGCGAACCTCTCCTCCTGGGAATCTCGTTCCTACAACTTAGTGTTCCCGTGTTTTACTATGGTTCCTCCACCCACTTGTCCAGATCTGTCCTACTCTCCACCCACACTTCTATAAACTCCAGCCACCCCTTGCCTGACATAGAGTTCTGGGCGTAAGGTCGGTGTGTGTTGCTGTGTGTGTGCCTAAGTCAACCATCTTCCTTGTCTAGCTGAAGTTCATGAAGGCCAGAATTTATAGGGGAGCTTCCCTGAACCCGGGTTCAGAGTTCCCCCTTCAGGTCTGAAGTCAGGAAAGGTGTTGCATGCAGTGGGCTTATCTGGTGTGAATACCCTTTCTTGCTTCCAAGCATGAAATCACTCCCCAAGGGAGGCAATGCGATTGTGGCAACCAGACTCTGGGTTGCCACATTTATCACCTAAATGATTCCCTTTTTTTATCATGTAATGGGCCAATGTTTGGCATACAAGTTAAAGTGTGAATATGACCTTAACCGTGTTGAGATTGGGAACACAAAATATGTGATCAAATTTTATAAAAGAGCACAAGAAAGAATATTGTTTAAGTGATTTATAAAGTTGCTGTAACATTTTCTATTATTCAAAACTTTATGTCATTCAGCCATTCGATCTGCTTTCTTTTATTGATTTGGACAAGTGTCAATAAATCAATTTGCTTTGCATGCATAATTTACAAGTAACACTATTTCATGTGACATTGGTAATGAGAATACAGAGTGCAGCAGTGCAGGAGAGCCAGAGCACAGGAGAGCAACTACACTGGAGAGCTAGAGCACAGGGGAGCAACAGACATGGACAGCCTTAGCACAGGAGAGCAGCAGTGCTGGAGAGCCAGAGCACAGGAGAGCAACAGCACTGGAGAGACAGGCCACAGGATAGCAGCAGTGCTGGAGAGTCAGAGCAGAGGAGAGCAGCAGCACTGGAGAGACAGGCCACAGGATAGCAGCAGTGCTGGAGAGTCAGAGCACAGGAGAGCAGCAGCACTGGAGAGACAGGCCACAGGAGAGCAGCAGTGCTGGAGAGCCAGAGCACAGGAGAGCTGCAGCACTGGAGAGACAGGCCGCAGGATAGCAGCAGTGCTGGGGAGTCAGAGCACAGGAGAGCAGCAGCACTGGAGAGATAGGCCACAGGATAGCAGCAGTGCTGGAGAGCCAGAGCACAGGAGAGCTGCAGCACTGGAGAGACAGGCCACAGGATAGCAGCAGTGCTGGAGAGTCAGAGCACAGGAGAGCAGCAGCACTGGAGAGATAGGCCACAGGATAGCAGCAGTGCTGGAGAGTCAGAGCACAGGAGAGCAGCAGCACTGGAGAGACAGGCCACAGGAGAGCAGCAGTGCTGGAGAGCCAGAACACAAGGGGGAAGCAGCACTGGAGAATTGCACTTTTGTCACCATTTTCCGGACCCGTAGAGTTCTCATTTTTCTGAATCTGTGGCTATGTAAGGCCCCTTTCACACTAGTGTCTCTGTCCGGATGCAGCACTTGTGGTACACTTACGGTAAGCCCCATGCATTCTCTATGGGGCTTGTGGCAAGTGTGGCAAGTGCGGTATTGCAGCGATCCGGCACTTCTGGCCGCAAAAGAAAACGCTGCTTGCAGCTTTTTTTTCTCCGCGGCCGCAAGTGTCGGATCCAGCCGCACCGGACCACAAGTCCCATAGACAATGCATGGGGATTGTTAGATCAGGGCCGCAAGTGTGGCCATAAGGCAGATGCGGTATATATGCTGAATCTGCCGCACATCAGCGAAAACGCTGATATGAAAGGCCCCTAAGGCCCCTTTCATATCAGTGTTTTTCGCTGATTGCAGCAGATCCAGATTTACCGCATCTGCCGCCTAACAGCCGCACTTGCTGCAGGCTCCATGCATTGTCTATGGGCCTTGCGGCAAGTGCGCTAACTGCGGTATTGCCATGTTCCGGAACTTGCGGCAACTGCATTTTTTTTCACAGCCGCAACTGCCATAAGTGCCGGATCACGGCAGTGCCGCAAGTGTACCGCAAGTGCGGCTGTTAGGCGGCACATGCGGCAGATGCGTTTTCTCCATTCGCCTTCCACGACAGCATTGGAGGATGTCGTCCACGCCCTATTGGGGGACAGGAACACAGAGAGGTTAAAAGCCCCTCCCCTTCCTCAGTACTCCAGTGTCTTCCTGTCCCCCTTGGGGCATGGAGAGGTTCCAGTGCTGTCAGGCCGGCAGAGGCAGCATTGGGGTGTACTTACAGCCGGGCCAGGGATGGACGTCGGGGGCGGCCTCCTCCTCCTTCTCGGGGCTCCCGTGGTGGGACCATCCGGCCTTCCTGCGTCCTACGGGGCAAAGCAGGCCGTGTATTGCAACGCCGGAGGCCTGTTCAGCTCTCCGGCGTCTCCCTCCTCCAGCTGCGGTCCCTGGGGCATGCATCAGAGGTGCCGCGGAGGCACTTCCGGTTTCGGGGGTGGCACTTCCGGGTTCGGGTGTGGCACTTCCGGTTCCGGGATGGCACTTCCGGTTTTGGGCGGCGGCTCCTGTAAGGGCTGTAGCAGGCTGGGCGCGGCTCCAGGGAACCCAGCAGGACTTTCGCGCGCTACTGCCCGCGGCGGGTGACCAGGAGGAGGGAGGGAACAGGTGTTCCTCGTTGGGGGCACGGTACTTCTGGATAAGTACCCGCCGGAAGCTACACCCAGGTAAGGCTGATCCCTGACACATGGAGGGTGATAGGCTTCCACCTCTGCTTCTGCAGAGCCCAGCGTTCCCCCAGCTCATGTAAGTGTTTCTGGGGGTGGTCACAAGGGGTAGAGTTATTTAAGCCCTGCACTCACACTGGGACCCCCTTCTCTTCCCTTTTTGTCTATAGGGAGACAAGGGCCGTCTGTGAAAGGGAGCAATAATGTTGCTGCGGCACAAAATTTCCCTCTTCCTACAACAAGGTGTCGGCCATGACTGACAGGGTTGTCAGGATGGACTCCCCATCCTTGCTTGAGGAGCTCCAATCCGTTAGGGAAGAGGTGCAGGCTTCTATCTCGGCACTGCGGGGGTTTGCTGCAGCGTCCGGGCCTTCCCCTCCGTAAGAGAGGAAGCTCCAGGATTGTGACTCTGTGGATCTCATGGAGGCTGGCCAGAGCTCAGCGTTAGAGGACGGCGAGGATATTGCCGCTGTTGCCTCTGTCCAGACACGAGAATCTGGACACTACTATTTTTCCACGGAGTCCATGGGTGCATTGGTGAACACTGTCCATTGTACCATGGGAGTAGAGGTGGTGGAATCCCCTTCTGTGCAGGACTAAATGTTCAAAGGCCTGACGGCTAAGCGGATCACCCCATCCGAGTGGATTGGAGGGTGATGACTTTGTCTGGGAGGTCCCGAAGGTGGACATCCAGGTGGCCAGGGTAGCAATCAGCTGCTATTGTAAACCCATTGTGCATGCCCTTGACACACTGTTGAAGCTAAGCAGCAGGAGCCTCAGTCACGGGCTGGATGAGAGACCTCATGAGAGACCCAATGGGAATCTCTATGGAAGTCTCTATAAAGTCAATGGGACTTCTAACATGAAGGTCTATGGCAGTATTCCATTTGGGAAGCTTAGCCTATAAGACCGCGTTGCCTTTTGAAGATTCCTCCCGGTTGAAGGACCCCCTCGTTCGTAAAATGGAGTGTCCTCAAAAAATCCTGGGAGGCGGCAGCTATGTCTTTAACGGTGTACATTTCCTCTACATGTGAGCAGGTCTCTCTTTAAGTGGCTCACCCAGCTGGGAGAATTCATCCTGCAGGGTACTCCCAGGGAGGAGCTTTGGACTCCATTCCACTTCTGAGACGTGCTGCGGACTTCCTGGCCGATGCCTCTGCTGAGTCGTTCCGCGTTGGCGCCAGGTGCGCAGTGTTGGCTAACACAGCTCGCAGGGCAGTGTGGCTTACAAGGTGGAATGGGGAGGTCACGTCTAAGCTCCAGCTGTGTGGCCTCCCCTTGCAAAGGACATTGGATGACATCCTGGAAAAGGTGTCAGACCGGAAAAGGTGTCTCCCGGAACAGGAGCCCTTTCGGAGGCAGTCCTTTTGGCCTGAGCGCAGCCAACCCTCCCAGTCTAAAGGGAAGGTTAAGTCTGGTCGCTGGGCATTCCAGTACGGGAACAAGACCCGTAATATCTTGCTCCCCCAGCAGCGGCATCACCAGCCGCCCCTAAACAAGGTCGCCTTCCCCATTGCGGGGCGGCTCCTGCGGTTTCTGCCACAGTGGCAAGCAATCTCCTTGTGCCCTTGGATCCTCTCGACCATTTGGGAGGGTCTACGCTTGGAATTCGAGAGCCAGCCCCTCCGTGTCTTCGAGTCCTCTCCCTTCCTCAGGGGACTCTCGCACGGTTTTTCTTGTTGGGTCTGCGACACCTGTTGGATTCGGGTGTGGGGTCCCCGATTCCTCCTGGAGAGGAGGGACAGGGGCGCTACTCCAGGTTGTTGTGGACCTCCAGAACGCGTATTCTCATGTCCCCATTCACCCGTCCCACAAGCACTTTCTGCGATTCACGATCTCCGGGGCATGCGGGACGGTCCATTCACGGCTTAATGTGCTGCCCTTTGGGATTTCGTCGGCCCCAGAGGTTACCAAACTCATGGGGGAAGCGATCACATTCATCCAGACCCAGGGGATATGTGTGCTTCCCTATTTAGACGACATGTTGGTGGTGGCTCCTTCGGCAGTGCTTCTGTGCACAAAGGACTCCAACACATTGGAGATTCTTCAGTCCCTGGGATGGGTACCCAATCTTCAGGAATCGGAACGGGTGCTTGCAACCCGACGTCAATTTTTGGGAGTCTTGCTGGCCTCCTCCAGACAGACCTCGTTCCTTCCTGCATCAGCTTTTGCGCAGCGTGAATCTGACCTGCTTCCGGGCAGGGAGGTCGCTCTCCTTGCGGGAAGCAATGTCCCTGTTAGGGGCCATGATGGCCTGCATTCAGTCAGTAACATGGGCTCAGGCTCCTTCCCGACTGCTCCAGGAACACATACTGAGTTCCTGGGACAGACGTCAGGATTCCTTAATCTCGCGGGTTTGGACCCCGGGGCGGGTGGTAACCTCGCTTTCCTGGGGATGAATCCCAGACACCTTCCTGTGACCTCCGTTCCCACTGATGCCAGCGGTTCCGATTGGGGCACGATGGTAGTTCGCACGCCGTTCCAGGGGATTTGGAGTCGCTCGGTCAGTCGCCAGTCTTCAAACTTCTGGCAGGGGAGGAAGCGCTTCTTGCTGCAGCTCACGTTCTCCGGGGTCATCATGTCAAGGTCCTGTCAGACAATGTGACTACGGTTGCTTTCTTGCGGTACCAATGCGGTACTCGTGGCTTACACTTGCAGGGGCTGGCAAGACTGTTCTTATTGTGGGCAGTATGCCATCTTCTCTCCTCCTTGGCAGTACATCTGAAGAGAATGGCCAATGTACAGGCAGATTTCTTGAGCCGCACGGAGGTCCACCCAGGAGAATGGTGCTTCCATCCGGAAGTATTTCACTCTCTTACGGACAGGTGGGGTGTCCTTTCGATCGACCTGTTCGCTTCGGGCTCGAATACAAAGGTGCCAACCTTTTTCTCCCTGATGCGGTTAGACCGTCCTCGGGGGCTGGACGCTTTTGCCCATCCCTGGGACTTCCGGTTGGTGTATGCATTTCCTCCAATCCCGCCACTTCCCAAGATGTTGCAACGGATTCGGGCGGAGGGGGTTACATTATCCTGGTGGCTCCCCTGGGGCCCAAACTGGCGTGGTACGACGCCATCCGAGACCTGGGCCTGGAGGGACCGATTATGTTAGCCCAGTCTTAACCTGCTGTCCCAGGGTCCTCTGTTTCACCCGGGCCCTCAGTGGCTCATTCGGGCGGCCTGGCTGTTGCGGCCGGGATCCTGAGGACCAAGGGTCTCTCCCAGGCAGTGATCCGCACGCTTCAGCAGAGCAGGAAGCCTGTGACAAACGCTATTTACGGGAGGGCTGGAATCGGTTCCTGTCCTGATGTGCTCCTTCCATCCCGACCATGCATCATCCTACTGTGGCCCAACTCTTGGATTTTTGCAGCGTAGCTTGGATTTGGGGCTTCGGCCGAGCACTCTTTAAGTCCAGAGGTCGGCACTTGGGGCGGTTTTTGCCCAGGATCTTGCTTCCCATCCATGGCTCAAGCAGTTTTTTCTTCTGCTTGGGGGTGGCGTCCCCGGATTCGGCCTTCTGTCCCTCCCTGGGATTTGATGCTTGTTCTCCAAGGGCTTGCTCAAAGTACCTTTTGCACCCTTGTCTGCTGCATCCCTTACGTCTCTCTCTCACAAGGTGGCGTTTTTGGTGGCCATCACTTCTGCTCCAGAGTTGGAGAACTGCAGGCACTCTCTGTCCGGGCTCCGTGCCTCGTGGTGTCCGCACTCTATGTCCGGGCTCCGTGCCTCATGTTGTCCGTTGTTGGCATTACGCTTCGGTTGCATTCATCTTTTTTTCTGAAAGTTGTCGGCTTTCCATCGGTCCCAGGATGTGGTTCTGCCTTCAATTTGTCAATCTCCTGCTAATGCGGCTGAGGCCGTGTTTCACTCCTTGGATGTACGTCGAACTGTCCTCCTCTATCTCCGAGAGTCTGCTTCCTGCAGGTTAGATCAGAACCTGTTTGTTCGGTTTTTGGGAATAATACAGGGAAGAAGACTTCCCAGGCTACCATCACTTCCTGGATCACGAAGGTGATCTGTGAGGTCTACGTCGCTCCGGTCCTTGCTCCTCCGGTGGGGTTGAAGGCTCCTTCAACTCGGGCTGCTGCTACTCCCTGGACGGAGCAGGCTGGAGCTTCATCGGAGCTGATTTGCAGAGCGGCTACGTGGTAGTCTCTCCTCGCTTTTTCTCGCCTCTATAGGTTAGATCTGTCCTTCATTCGGGATCTGTCCTTTGGTAGGAAAGTCCTACAGACAGTAGTCCCACCCTGAGGAGTATCGGTGGTATTCCTCCAATGCTGTCGTGGAAGGCGAATGGAGAAAACTGAATTAGTCCTTACCGGTAATTCCTTTTCTTGGAGCCTTCCACGACAGCATCAGTTCCCCCCCTTGTTGGTGTTTGATTCCGGATTGTATCAGGTAATCCATGGCTACGTGTGATCTTGGTAAACACTGGAGTACTGAGGAAGGGGAGGGGCTTTTAACCTCTCTGTGTTCCTGTCCCCCAATAGGGCGTGGACGACATCCTCCAATGCTGTCGTGGAAGGCTCCAAGAAAAGGAATTACCGGTAAGGACTAATTCAGTTTTTTGTCCTTTCCAGGCGGATCCGGATAAAAATGCTGATGTGAAAGGCTCCTTACTTTTGTAGACCAAGCTGGGGGAAAAATTATGGATTCAGTCAATTCTGAAATATAAATTATGGAATCACCCTGTATATTTTCATTCCCAAAACTAACACCTGCATCAAATAAGATCTGCTCGTTAGCCTGCATCTAAAAAGTTTCAAAATGTTTGCCAAGAGTTGTAATGTTGAGCAAACCTTAAATGCGCTTGAACATGTTTTTTGTTCAGCAATGGAGTCTTGCATGGTGATCGTGCATAAGGCCATGGAGGGCATTACTTATTGCTTTCTTTGAAACAATTGTACCTGCTGATTCCAGGTCTTTCTTTAGCTCTCCACGGTGGTCCTTGGACAACACCTCTGAAATATCTTTTCACTCCTTTGTGTGAAATCTTGCGGGGAGCACCAGGATGTGGCCTCTGTATTATGAAATTATGTTTTTTCCACTTCTGGAATATGGTCCCAACAGTGCTCACTGGAACCTTCAGTAGTTTAGAAATTCTTCGGTAACCAATGTCATCAGTATGTTTTGCAACAATAAGGTTGCTAAGGTCTTGAGACATCGCATTGGTTTTACCCATCATGAGATGTTTCTTGTGTTGCACCTTAGGCATCTTTTATAGGCCATAATTTGACCTGGTGAAAAATAATGAGTGGCAGGATTTATGATATATTTCAGCTGGTCTCCTGACTTTCCATAGCTTTTTGCATCTCTATTTCTTCTTGTGTTCAATACTTTTGCTCTGTGTTTATTCTCTTTATTGCACATAACTAAATTGTTCGACATCCATGGTTTAATTTCTTTGCTTGTGTGAATTGGATGGGTTGTTACCGACATCTGGTGAGAAATTAATGTCAATAGCACCTTTTAAAATACATTTACTTAGAAAATTGGTGTTCAAGACTTATTTCACCTGCTGTATTTAAAAGGTACCTGTAAAGTAAAAAAACGCTGTCAAAACATGCAGATTTTGGGTTACTCTTCAGGGTAGTAGAGTTTGGAGACATGACAGGTTTCCATTGTTTTTTTTTCTTCTAAAGATGAAAGAACACACTTTAATCAACTGAACTACATTCTTGCATACATGTCTGCGAGTGTTGAATTGTTAGACTGGGTGACTGCTTCCTCTTAATTGACAACCTTGACAAGAAGAAAAAAACTCGAATATGATTCATGAAGATGAGAGCATGTTATAAATAGACTGAAGGTTATATTAGTAAAAAGTAATATACTCTTCAGACTTCCCGTTTAACCCAGACATACTGCAAAACCACATAACAATTGCCATACTTCCCCATTATTTCATCTATAGTTCAAACGTTTCATTTTTATACCCTTAAACCAAAGAGATGTCACACAAAATAGTTGATAATAACATTTCCCACCTGTCTACTTTACATTACCATCATTTTTTAAACATTTTTTTGATAAGGGTGAAAGGTTTATCAGCAATTTCTCATTTTCCCAACAAAATTTACACATCCAATTTTTTCAAGGACCACATCACATTGGAAGTCATTTTGAGGGGCCTATGTGACACAAAATACCCAAAAGTATCAGCATTTTAAGAATTACACCCCTCAAAGTGCTCAAACCCCCATTCAAGAAGTGTATGAACCCTTCAGGTGCTTCACAGGCATTAAAGACATGTGGAAGGAATAAACGAAAATTTTACTTTTTCTCACAAAAATGTCACTTTAGTCCCAATTTTATATTTTTACAAGGGCAACCGGAGAAACTGAATTGTATAATTGTTGTGTAATTTCTTCTAAATACAGCAGTATCCCATATGTGGTGGAAAACTACTGTTTGGGTACATGGAAGGGAAGGAGCACTGTTTGACTTCTGGAATGCAAAATCGTCTGGAATTGATAGCAGGCGCCATGTCGTGTTTGCAAAACCCCTGATGAGCCTAAACAGTGTAAACCCCTTATTGTACATTTACACGCGGCCACGGGAAGGTAGGAACAGGCTGGCATCGGACACAATTGTGCCTGTTGCCTTGAAAAGACCACGATGTGGCTGCGTGTAATTCAGGACTTTCCTTCCTGTGTCTTCCCTGAAGGAAGGAAAGTCCTGAATTACACGCAGCCACATCTAAGTCTTTTCAAGGCAACAGGCACAATTGTGTCCGATGCCTGCCTGTTCCTACCTTCCTGTGGCCGCGTGTAAAGGGACCATTACAGGTTATTCCATTTTGGAACCTAGACCACTCAATGAATTTATCTAGATGTGTTGGTAACACCTTGAACCCCCAGATGTTTCACAGAATTTTAGAACGTTGAGTCGTGAAAATAAAAAATTATATGTTCCCATAAAAATGTTGTTTTATCCCCCAATATTTTGTTTTCCCAAGAGTAATAAGAAAAAATGCACCATACAAATTGTTGTGCAATTTCTCATGTGAACGCCAATACCCCATATGTGGTGTAATATTGCCGTCCAGGTGCACAGCAGGGCTCAGAAGGGAATAAACCTTAATTGACTTTTGGAGCGCCATTTTGGCTATAATAGATTGAGGACACCATGGCACATTTAAAGATCCCCTAACATGCCAAAACAGCAGAAACTCCCACTAGAGACCTTATTTTGAAAACCACACCTATGAATTAATTAATCTAGGGGATTGGTGAGTATTTTCAATCCTTAAGTGATTCACAAAATTGTATAACATTGGGCTGAGTAAATTAAAATGACCATTTTTTTTCAAATAGTGCTTTAGCCTCTGGTTTGTCATTTTCAAAAGGGTAATGGGAGAAAATGAATGGTACAATTGGTTACGCAATTTCTCTTGAGTGCACCAATATGTGAATATGTGGTCGAAAAATACTTTTGAGGCACAGTACAAAGCTCAGAAGGGAAGGAGCAACATATTGGACTTCCGATAATGCTGGAATGGTTTGAGGGAGCTAAATCACACTGGCAGATCACCTCAGGTATCAGACAGCAAAACCCTCATAAGTGACTCCAACGTACAAACTACACCTCTCAAAAAAGTCAAGCAGGGGTATAGTAATCATATTGACACCATAGGGATGCCACAGGATTTTGTACTATTGGCCGGTGAATAAAAGAAAATTACAATTTTACCACAAAAATGTTGTTTTAGCCCCAGATTTTACATTTTCTATTGGTAAAAATGGCACTAAAATGTGTCACAGCATTTCTGCTGTACATGACAATACCCCATATGTGACTGGACAGTACTGCTTGCCCACAAGGTGAGACTCAGGAGAGAAGGAGAGCTATGTGACTCTTGGAGTACAAATATTTTACAGTAGTTTGAGGACTCCATATCCCAAGCCCCCAAGTGCCAGAAGAACAGAATCTTCCCTCAAGTGACCCTATTTTAGAAATTACACCCCTCTAGGAATTTATCTACCGGTATAGAAACAATTTTGACTCCATAGGTGTTTTACAGAAACAAGCAGCAATGAGCAATGGATGTTACTGAGTGAAAACTCTGCCATTGTAGTGCCCAGGACCACTACTGGGGGTACAGCTCTGCCTGGAGTCAGGGGCCCCAGGTCTGACTGCAGTGGGCATGGCCACTGGATCAGGGGCAGGGGGGCCCAGCCATGACACAGGGGATGTGGCCGTTTGGAGCAAGAAGGCCCGCTCCTCGGCCAGAACACGCTGATGCTGCTCTGCTGGGCCCATGCAAGATGTGAGTGGGTGAGCCCTGACCTCCTCCAGTCCCCGCCCCCTTAGGTCTTGCACAGGCCCCCTCTCCTGTCAATTACCACCAGGCCCCACCCTCTCATCTCTTGAGCAGGCCCTGCCTCCTGTACATCACCACTGCTGTAGCCCACAAACCGGAAGTCACGCGGGCAGTGGTAGAAATCAAGGGACTGGAGTCAGGACAGAGCTGCTGCTGCTGCCACTGCTACTACTAGTGCTGGTGGTGAGTATGCTCGTCTGTCTGTCTGTCTCTTTCTCTCTCTGTCTGTCTCTCTCTGTCTGTGTGGCACCCCGGCGTCCGGTTGTCACAATGGCCTTGCCTCTCTCGGGGGGTAAGGTCATGCTTGGAAGCAAGGTAGGGTATCCACACCAGGTAACCCACAGCAGACAACACCTTCCTGACTCCAGACTAGGAGGGGGAGCTCTAACCTGGATTCAGGGGAGTCTCCCCTATAAATTCTGGCTCGAGACAGGGTTAGTCAGTTCAGTTCCTAGGAGGACTGTAGAAGAGATCCTGCAGACTGGAGCGGTGTCAGGCTCGTCCAATGATACTCACTAGCCAGTGTGAGGGACCCATAAGCGAGGGTCTGAGCAGAGGAGAGAAGCAGGCCTGGGAAGTGGAGCCTGTTAACGGTTCACCCCAGAGTGGAGCACCAGAACTGGACACTGGAGTCCAAGGTTGCGAGGGTGCTCCAAGCCCAGCATCCAAAACCGGAGGATGGGAAATTCCAATTCTCCCGGCTACCAAATCACCTGGAGGCACAGCAGCGTAGAAGAGACAGTAGACAGTGGTCAGAGAAGTGGTACCTGGGAAGGGCTTGAGCAGCCTGCCATACCGGTGAGAGACTGTCCAGCAGGAGTAAAGGGTCGTAGATTAGCTACAGGCAGCCAGGACCACCAGATAGGAGCACAGCAGGGAGGCCTCAGAATCAGCTGGGTGAGGAGAACCTTAACTTGCTGCCAGGCCACCCAGATTCCTAACAACAACTGTGGACTCTACCCTGATGTCTGCTACTTCAGTAAAAGTAAAGGAAACAACCCCTGCGTGTCTGTCGGTTATTCAGCGCCTTGAGTCCTGCACCCCAAAGGCCTACCACTGCCATAGACTTAACGGTTTCCCCGGGGAACCGTTCCACCCATGTGGAGATGTGGAGCGCTAACACCATAGTTGCCCATCCATCATCCCCAGAGGTCCCATGCCGCAGCACCGTTCCCCAATAGCCGGCTACCATGTGTGGTGTCACGACACTTATCACCTAAATCCTATCCCCAAGAACTTTTCAAAACTGATCCCAAGGGTCACAGAGCCGGGTCTCCACCCCTGTGGCTACCCCGGAAGCGCCCTAAGCCAGGTTCCGAGTGCCCCACAGAGGTGAGTCATCACAGCAACCAGGTCATCACAAGAAGTGAATCATCACAGCATCCGGGATCTTCACAAGAGGTGAGTCATCACAGCATCCAGGATCATCACAGGAAGTGAGTCATCACAGCATCCGGGGTCATTACAAGAAGAGAGTCCTCACAGGACACCTAGCAGTCATGGTAACATATTGAGGACTGGTGATCGCATCACTGGGCTGCTGATGCTGGAGGTAAATAGCACGATCCCCGTCCCGCAGGGGATAACAGTGGTGAACAGATCACTGATCAGCTCACATCCGTTACCTGCACCTGCCGGGTGATCAGATTACCCCGCATGTGAAGGGAATGATGTGAACTCAGCGTGTGAATTTGCATCAAAGGGAAGGAGGCAACCAACAATGTAGAGATACGTAAAGGAGTTAAGAATTCAAGTATGGGTGCTAAACAACTGATTCACATAGCAAAGGGAGTGCACAAAGGCTCTATGGAATTACCCTGACATCTAATAGAACATTATGCAGCTTTATAAAAATAAAGGATCAAACAGAAATAAAACTCTGATGTGTTGGATGCTGATTCTTTGTTTTCCTGGGACATACAGTACATGCTGTTAAACATGTCTCACAGCTGTTATTGGCCTTAAAGCACCACTGCAGAGATTTTTGCTTATTTTATCATATTTTAGTGGTGGAGTGGTGATATTTACCTAGAGGAAGCTTAGCAACAATCCAAGTAACCAGAAACCTCTCTAAACACTATTGTAAATTATAATTGTTTATAGATATTGTACTACATAGTTACGTCCTCATTCAGTCACAACACTTTTTGCTTGTCTCTTATAGTTATGCATCGGGTCATCTCCTACAATTGTCCAACAGTAATCTACAAGCATTGATGTGTGGCGCCCCTAAGGGTCCAGTCACCACAGAGGTACTGCACCTCAGCTAAAGGTGTGGTACCCCACTCTTGGGTAAGGAAGTGACTCCACAGGCACCCAAACACCAGCATCCAACACCACACCAACCCAAGTTGTGGGATTTGGGCGGACCCTGTTGAGGGAGGGCCCCATCCCAGGCTGGAGGGGAACCGGATAGAGGTGCGGGTGGAGAAAATAGTTACAGGAACACACTAGGAAGTAGTGAGGAAGGAGGAACAACGAAAGGCATAGAGGACGTGATTGACGTCGGGGAGACGTAGAGAGAGAAAAAGGAGAGAAAAGCGACAGTAGAGAGTCGGTGTCAGGAGTCTGACACGAGAAGACAGATGGAGAGAGGTGAAGGGGGATTCCAGTAAAGTGTCCCTGAGTTATTCGAGAGTTGCCTGGAACCCTGACCCGGAGGGCATAGCATCCCGCTGGTAGCTGGAACCACCTGGAGGATTTTCTGAACTGTGAGTAAAACATTAAGGCTGCAGCTCTTGTGTCCTCCAGTCATTTGTCGCGCCCTCAGTCCTGCACCTGACCGTTCCCTATTTCCTATATGAAGTAGTTTCCACTGCCCTGGGGCCTCCCACTCTACCTGTGGAGAGCAGAACATCTAGCTGTGTTACCAACAGCCCCAGAGGATCTGACTACAGTGTCGGCTATCCATCTCCAATTGCCAAAACCCACGGGTGGTGTCACGTTAATACCATATAAACTAATAATCCCCCCATTTTCATGACACCGCCAGGGCCACGGAGCCGGGTCACAGCCCCTTGACCTCCCCAGAGAACTGCACCACTTGGTTCTGAGTACCCCACAGCTCTGGTGGGCGTGTCAGATGGATTCAATGTTCCTTGATAATTTTTCTTCACAGTCACAATATCTTGGTGAAATCTTTCACTGTGTTCATCGCTCACTGCTCTATAGTTTGGTGGAAAAAAATCTAGACTCAAATTTAAGAAATTAATCCTTAAGGACATGTTATAGCCAAGATCCTTATACACATTGAGGAGATTTTCCACCAACTCATCAGAGTTATCTGCTCTTGCATCTCCCAAAACATCCAAAACATTAGTTACCACTAATGCAAATGCGAAAATCCTCATCTTGACGAAGCTTATGAATCTGAGGTCCAGTAAAAGCATCATTTTTTTTTCTTCACTCAACCTTTTAAATTTATTAATGAGATACGTGATTCTTTTGCATTTTTATATATTGCCTTTACAAGATTCTTCATTAGGTCCAATTTTTATATACAATGCAGTTAATAAAGTCTTATGTGGGCCAACAAATGCTGGATGACGGACATTTTTACTCCCTGGCTGAAGTGAATATTGGAAAGATCAGTCTCTTTTATTGTAGTGATATTCTCTTGCACGACTGTTGCACTCAACCAGAAAGAGCAGTACTTTGTGTATCCAACCTGGGGAGCAAGTAAGAGGGAAACAACCTTTAAGTCACCACAGGGGGGCCACAAATGATAGTCAAAGTTCAGGTGCCTTAATAGCTGTTTCATGTTGTCATAGGTTTCTTTCATGTGGAATACATAACCAACTAGAATTGAAGGTACACCATTGCCATTATGCAGCACGATGGCTTATAGGCCTGTTTTAACTGAATGGATAAAGAACCTCCATTCTTCTGGATTATGACTTCTCTTCAGAGCTTCCATTAAAGTGTTGATGCCACAAGATCGCCCTCCATAAAGGAGTATAGGACAATAGCTTCATCATGCCTGCAGAACAAATAAAGCTGAACATCGCCTGTTAGAAGATTCCACTGCTGGAGCGTAGAACCTAAGAGCTCAGCCTTCGGCTAGGGCCACATTAGCAAAAATCCGATGCAGGACATATTTCCACAGCCTTAATGCAGCGTTAATGCAGTCTAACGCTGTGTTAACACTAACATTGAATAATATGGGTGACGGACTCTTCAGCGCATGTTATCGTGGGCACTAACTGATCCGTTTTTCTAAGGGTGCCAATAGTTTCTCCTGAGGTCCAGGACGTTTTTTTGAACTTTTGGGACTTAGTCATTTTTTCACCAAAAACTTATGCAAAAACTGCCTATATGTGCCATGCCTTAACGCATGCGTCCCCCATAGGGCCTCATATTAAAAAAAGCTTGCGTTTTTTTAAATTCCCCCAAAAGCGCTGCTAGCAACGTTTTTGGGATGCTGCACAAAAACGCATGCGTTTTTTTAAAGCACACATGCATTAACCCATACGCGCTTTTGGACTTTGAAAAAAAAATGTCCAAAATGTTCCCAAAAACGGATTTAAGGCAAAAACGGATTGTATGTGTGACCATGGCTTTTGACAGATATGTCCTGTGTCGGGTTTTTGCTAATGTGGCCATAGGCATACTCTAGGGCAGACCCAAATATCTAATAAGAGCGTTCAGTTCACTTTGTATTATTAGGTGTGGTTCAGCTGAGGTTGCTGATAAAGTTTGGATCATGAAAGGAAGATGTGATGCACCCAAGGGCCTATGGGGACTCAGTACCTGGGCGTGGAGTCGTAGGGATGTCACCAGTGACCCGCCCGGACCCGTGGCCCTAGTGAACAGCCTAAAAATTGGGGGAGATTGTTGAAAAGGGAATAAAAGAATAAAGTTTGTCGTGACGCCACCTGTGGTTTCTAGTGAATGCACCAGCGCTGCTGTGGGCCTCCGGGGATGATGGTCGGGCAGCTGGGTGGTATAGCTCCCCACAGGTACCTTTACTGATGGAATTGCAGGTAATGTCCAGGGTACTCTCCGGTGGTCGGGAAACACTTCTGGATCTACACGGTGAGTGAGTTTAAGGCCTCCATGTTACTTTTCCCTTGTTGAAGCCCCTGTCCCGTGTAAAACTAGGCTTAGCCTCCTCTGCTCTTCTGTCACCTGTGTGTTTTAGTGGGAAACCTTTTTGTGGACTGCCGCTATATTCTCTCCTGCGGTGCTTGCTACACAGATGCCCGGGAGACTGGAGTCTCCTCGGTGAACCAGTTTCTCTGCTGGGCTAGATGTTCTCCTGCAGACTCGGACTTCGGTGTCCGGGTGGCTTTTTGGGGTGAATCGGTACAGCTCCTCAGCCCCCAGTCTGCTCTCACTTCGTTCCTCATCCTTACCCTCGACCTCACTCTTAGGTCCCTGCACTGGCTAGGCTGTTAACTGCTCGGTTGTCAACTGGCTGGGCCTAGCACAGCTCCAACACACCAGGATGTCTTCACTGTTATCCTAGCGACTGCACACTCTGACTAACTCCGCCCCCAGCAACGGTATTTATAGGGGATCTTGCTTAAAGGCAGCAAGGTGGGCTCTCCCTACAGGTCCGGGGTGGAAGGTGTATGTGTTTGGGGCACTCACTGTGTAAATCCATCCATGTTTTGGGTATGTCTGTGGTTACCTGTACTGGCAGGGCGCCACAGATGCTTCATGACACCAAACACCCTCTTCTTCATCACTTGACTCAACTGAAAATGTTTCTGGTGCTTTTGGAATCGGTAGTTCTTCTGTATGTGGCACTGCGTGTATTGTAGATGAAATCTTTGGATATTATAAAGTCCTCTTCTTCTTCCTTGAAACTCCTTTCCTAATGGGAGGCACCATGTAGACATAGCAACTAGCAGCGTGATTACGTAATACCACATTGGTGTGCGGAAGTTGCCACTCTACCATGGCAGTGACGAAGAGGAAAGGATGTGTGATGCCAGGGTGCACTTAGTTTACCTCTGCTTCATGGTGATGTGATGTTGTGCACTCCATTAATCCAGAGAACAGGGTGAATTGCAAACATTTAGGCCAGGGTCACACATACAATCCGTTTTTGCCTTAAATCTGTTTTTAGGAACAATTTGGAAATTTTTTTTCAAAGTCTAAAAATGCATATGCGTTAACGCATGTGTGTGCAGTAAAAAAAGCATGCTATTTTTTAACATGGGGCCCTACGGGAGACGCATGCAATAATGCATGGCACGTATAGGCACCATGCGTTTTTTTGAAAAAAATTACTAAGTCCAAAAATTCCAAAGACCAGGACCTCAGGGGGCACTATTGGCACCCTTAAAAAAAGGGATATTTTCCTAAGGGCTTAAAAAGGCAGATTGGGATGTGGAAGCATAACAGGTAAGGCTGGTTTCACACTGCCGTTTTTCGCCATCAGTGTGAATCCGTCACAAACTGGATGTACCTGCATCGTTTTTGGCCCCGTTGACTTTCAAAAACATTCAGTTTCCATTCTGCTACACAAGCACAGTTAGTGTGAAGTGAAATGGCGGCTCTCGCACACGGTCCTGAGTCTTTGCTGTCCTTATTTGTATGATTTGAATGATTCTGCTACATGCTGTCTGCAGCTTCAGACCTTGGTTCTTTATCTACAGGGGTTTTGGACTCTCTCCTACCTGCTCCTCAGTTTCTTTCAACTTATTCCTTGCAATGGATTAGGAGGTTCAGATACAGGTCTTGTCTCCTCAGCAGCTCTGTCTCCACACAAAATGTTTACATGGCCTCTCCATCCTCAGACACTTCTGTATCCACCCTGAGATAACAGTTTAAGGCTGCGTTCACACGCTGCGTATTTGTCGCGTTTTTTACGTGCGTTTTTTAAGGGGAAAAACGTGCGTAAAAAAACCCGCGACAGAACAACTTCAATTGCGCTTATTTACGCGCGTTTCTTCCAGTGCTTATAATGGGGCCTATGGAAGAAACGCGCATAAAAAACTGGAAAGAATTGACATGTTCATTCTTTTTACGCACGCATTTTTTGCTCCAAAAACGCTGCATAAAATTACGCGACGTCTGAATGGCACAAAGTGAATGCCCATTCACTTTGCAGGGAAATGCAGACGCACATGCATTTTTGGAGCAAATACGCTCGTAAAAAATTGCGACAAATATGCAGCGTGTGAACGCAGCCTAACATGGTATTAACCCAATAGTATCTTGATCAATTTAGTGTGTTCATGACTCCGTTACCAAGCAGTAGAAGACATCTGCAACAATAATACCCCCTTCAATACTGGTCATGTACAGATATTTGTGTTGTAAGATAACAGTAAACATTCTGCTGTATCCTGCTTTGGGGTGCCCCAATTAGTTGGCTCTTTTCAGATCACTGGGAATGCAAAAGGCATTGATTGCACCTCCTCCCATACAACCACTAGGTAATGGCCGCCTTACACGTCCCGATATCGGCGTCCAACTCCGATAAAAAGTCACGTGGTTCATGCGTTGGCGCCGATATCGTTCGTGCGTTGTATGGTGTAAATGTCCAATTCAATGCAAGAACGATGCCAAAACGATATCGGGGAAGAATTGTGCAGGCTCTCCAACTGCCCGATATTGGATGGATGATCTGGCCGGATCGTTCTGTGTGAGAGCCCAACACCGACTTGGAGAGCAACGTCCCCTATTCACTCCCATGTTAAATGGTCGTTCCCTGGTTTGCGCGTACAAGGGGGCGTAGACATCGCAGTTGTGTTGCCTGCCGATATCTCCCTGTGTGACAGCTCCTATGCGATCTTGGATTTCAGCCAAAAAAGTGCGCGCTCCCGTGCCGTTGTATACAATATCGAAATGATATTGGGACGTGTAAAGTGGCCATAAGATGTGATCACATCTATTGTACAATGTGTGTGTTGTCCAGTCCAACTCTTGTCCTGATCTCTTATTGTGCAGCCAAAACATAGGATGTAGGCTCTACTTATGGGAGTCAATTTTTACCTTTGTGATGCAAAAGTGACTTCTCTGCATATGTAACAAAAACTATCCACTTAGTTAATGCAAGGAGAGTCAGATCTGAAAAAACATATAGAACCATGTCAATATGGTGAGAAAATAAACTAAGAAATTCTAATACTGTATACCTTACACAGAGATCAGTTATCTGAGCTGGTGTATTTTAGGATTGGTCACCCTAAGATGATAGAATAGTGAAGGTTCAATAGACTAAATAGATGATGTAATAGACTATATAGGAACAATACAATAATGAAGATGAAATTATAAAGATGCACTTTTTCTATAAGCCTGTATGAAAGGTGTCATAAGTAATTACAGCCTCCTCTGGATCTTGAAAATTAGAGCCAATCAGCAAATGGAAGCATTATATATATTTGTTTTCAGCACCACAAAATCAGTCAAATGTAAGTGTTTTAGTCTCTGAACCAGTTTGGGTGTAGAGCAGAGCTATCAGAGCCATGAGATCTTTCTATATCCTTGTGTAAATCTTTCTATATGGCCTTTTGCTGATTTGCTTTACATGTAACATGATGATGTATATAGTGCGGTCTCCTGCCTGTTCTCCCGTTATCTAGCATGCTTAACGACTGCACCTGGGGCTTATTGAATAAAATGTTGGTAGCCCTGCAAATATGTGGGGAGGGGATGCTGTGTCATAGCCGGCTGTAAGAAGTCACCATGACTTACTAATACGTAAGGAATGCCGGCTTCTTGTTTGAAGCAATCATGCCCCCTCCCCTGTTATCTGTATACTAAATACAGCACATCTTGTCTTGAACTTGATGTGTCAATGTCATCAGGGTCATATATCCTCCTAGTGATCTACTGCTTATACTATATCGAGATGTATAGTGAACCTAGTAGCCAATGCCCTTGGTACATGCCCAGGAAGTGATGGTGTAGGCGGTGGGCATCGCAGGAGCACTACGTGATGAACGTGCCATAATTACATATTTAGTAGATGGAGTGAGTACACCTCCCCTCCAGAAGTTGCATCCTCCTCACTCTTTCCTACTCTGTAGAGCCTGTTCCTCCCTCCTTGTGTAATGTAGACTGGTGTCTTGCACACCCTTCCCCCTACACATAATTGTGTGCACACCCTTAATACACCATCACACTAGAACCTGGTGAAGGAGACGGTGAAAAGCATGTTCTAGTGAGGTCTGGGTCATGAGAAAAAGTCTACTAATGCAATCGACATAACTGTGGATTTCATAGAGTATGATAGATACGATATCCAAGAAGGCACAGTGCTCGCCTCCAGCCCTACAGCCAGCCCCTCACAGTGCTGCACCTCAGCCTACAGTCAGCCCCTCACAGTGCTGCACCTCAGCCTACAGTCAGCCCCTCACAGTGCTGTACCTCAGCCCTACAGTCAGCCCCTCACAGTGCTGCACCTCAGCCTTACAGTCTGCCCCTCACAGTGCTGTACCCCCAGCCCTACAGTCAGCCCCTCACAGTGCTGCACCTCAGCCCTACAGTCAGCCCCTCACAGTGCTGCACCTCAGCCCTACAGTCAGCCCCTCACAGTGCTGCACCTCAGCCCTACAGTCAGCCCCTCACAGTGCTGCACCTCAGCCCTATAGTCAGCCCCTCACAGTGCTGCACCTCAGCCCTACAGTCAGCCCCTCACAGTGCTGCACCTCAGCCCTACAGTCAGCCCTACAGTCAGCCCCTCACAGTGCTGCACCTCAGCCCTACAGTCAGCCCCTCACAGTGCTGCACCTCAGCCCTATAGTCAGCCCCTCACAGTGCTGCACGTCAGCCCTATAGTCAGCCCCTCACAGTGCTGCACCTCAGCCCTATAGTCAGCCCCTCATAGTGCTCGCCCCCAGCTCTGCACTCAGCCCCTCACAGAGCTGCACCTCAGCCCTATGGTCAGCCCCTCACAGTGCTGCACCTCAGCCCTATAGTCAGCCCCTCACAGTGCTGCACCTCAGCCCTACAGTCAGCCCCTCACAGTGCTGCACCTCAGCCTACAGTCAGCCCCTCACAGTGCTGTACCTCAGCCCTACAGTCAGCCCCTCACAGTACTGCACCTCAGCCCTATAGTCAGCCCCTCACAGTGCTGTACCTCAGCCTACAGTCAGCCCCTCACAGTGCTGCACCTCAGCCCTACAGTCATCCTCTCACAGTGCTGCACCTCAGCCTACAGTCAGCCCCTCACAGTGCTGCACCCCCAGCCCTACAGTCAGCCCCTCACAGTGCTGCACCTCAGCCCTACAGTCAGCCCCTCACAGTGCTGCACCATAGCCTACAGTCATCCTCTCACAGTGCTGCACCTCAGCCCTACAGTCAGCCCCTCACAGTGCTGCACCCCCAGCCCTACAGTCAGCCCTCACAGTGCTGCACCTCAGCCCTATAGTCAGCCCCTCACAGTGCTGCACCTCAGCCTACAGTCATCCTCTCACAGTGCTGCACCTCAGCCCTACAGTCAGCCCCTCACAGTGCTGCACCTCAGCCCTATAGTCAGCCCCTCACAGTGCTGCACCTCAGCCCTACAGTCAGCCCCTCACAGTGCTGCACCTCAGCCCTATAGTCAGCCCCTCACAGTGCTGCACCTCAGCCCTACAGTCAGCCCCTCACAGTGCTGCACCTCAGCCCTACAGTCAGCCCCTCACAGTGCTGCACCTCAGCCCTACAGTCAGCCCCTCACAGTGCTGCACCTCAGCCCTACAGTCAGCCCCTCACAGTGCTGCACCTCAGCCCTATAGTCAGCCCCTCACAGTGCTGCACCTCAGCCCTATAGTCAGCCCCTCACAGTGCTGCACCTCAGCCCTATAGTCAGCCCCTCACAGTGCTCGCACCTCAGCCCTATGATCAGCCCCTCAATAGTGCTCGCCCCAGCCTTGCACTCAGCCCCTCACAGGCTGCACCTCAGCCCTATGTCAGCCCCTCACAGTGCTGCCCTCAGCCTATATCAGCCCTCACAGTGCTCGCCCCCAGCCCTGCACTCAGCCCTTCACAGTGCTGCACCCCCAGCCCTGCACTCAGCCCCTCACAGTGCTCGCCCCCAGCCCTGCACTCAGCCCTTCACAGTGCTGCACCCCCAGCCCTGCACTCAGCCCCTCACAGTGCTCGCCCCCAGCCCTGCACTCAGCCCTTCACAGTGCTGCACCTCAGCCCTATAGTCATCCTCTCACAGTGCTCGCCCCCAGCCCTATAGTCAGCCCCTCACAGTGCTGCACCCCCAGCCTTACAGTCAGCCCCTCACAGTGCTCGCCCCCAGCCCTATAGTCAGCCCCATAGATGATCAGCAAGCTGCTCTCCTCAATGCAGCAAGTCCATGTACAGCCAATCCCAGGGCAGGAAGTGGGCTGGATCTAACATGTCACTGACTGTAGGAGAGGAAAGAAAAAAAGACATCTACATCTCTGAGCTCGTAGAGCAGTGAGAAGAAGAGAGCTCAGCTGCTGTCACTTTCTATACACAGACACTACACATTGGGACTATCAGCAGCACAACAGGGGCCCAAGACTCTACCAAAGCCAGTCTGCAGGATGATAGCTGCCCAGCTCCTGGCCTATTACTTCACAGAGCTCAAAGATGATCAGGTCAAGAAGGTGAGCCCTCACCCCCATATGCCAGCCAGCGTGTGGGCACTGCTTGCCATGTGTACCTGCGATTATATCACTAGCACCTGTCATTTGTTCTGTGTGGTTTAATAGGAAACAGGTTCAGCTTGTATGAGAAGGGAAGATTGTATCCATGGTGAAGGCTGCAGTGTCCTTGAAAGCAGGATGTAGAAGACATTGTATGCCTGATACTGTTAGGCCTTTCTGTAGATCCTGTCCCCTCTTGTAATTGAATATAGCACGAGACTGGGAAAACGACTTGTAGTAATGTTACCTGTAATAACACCTGGTGTAACCGCGCGGCAGTGGGTGTGATGCCGGATATACACGATCTAACCTTCAACATAAGTGGGTATGACCCTAGTAATATTTCATCTAGCTATAGATACATAGTATAGATAGATAGATACCCCTGGGTTTATTTCTTACCAAGGACCACATCTGCAGCAGTTTGCATGATCTCCCTGTGTTTGCATGGGTTTCCTCCAGTTTCCTTCCACACTCCAAACACATACTGATAGAATGTTTAGATTGTGAGCCCCAATGGGGACAGAGTTGCTAATATATGTAAAGCGTTAAGGAATTAATAGCACTATATAAATTAATAAATATTATTATATTATTATTCATAGATAAATAGTAGCTTTCATATTTATGTTTATCTATGCAACTTTCATAGTGTCTACTATCTATTAGATAGATAGATAGATAGATAGATAGATAGATAGATAGATAGATAGATAGATAGATATCCTGTGGGTCATGTCGGTATTCCATGGACACCGGACGGGGGCCCTGCAACCTGAAATCTCAGGCGCCGTGTCTGATTAATAAGCCTGGTGCTATAACATTGTTGCAGGGTGACACTGACATGACGTCATGTGTCATCAGATTCTGTACTAATCAGAAGACACATCAGCAATGCCGGTGGCCACAGGGCTTTTGCCCATTGATCACACAATACCGAGGTGGCCCTTGGAGCACGGTCTTTTAAATTGATTCATTCATTTCTAATCTTTTGATTATATAAAAAAAGAGTAGTTATCAGGTACTCTGAAAGTTGTATAGAAGATATAAAGATATGAGATCAAATATCTATCTATCCATCTTAGTATGATTGTCATAGAGTCACAAAGCACCCCCATATTTCATAGCTCAGTACAATACATTAAATATTCATATATAGAATGTATGAGCTGGCGGAAGGTAACATGACAGTTTAATGGCAGCTGGCGATTTCTTTAGTTAACTGTGTCCCTGCTAATCCTCCTCCTGAGTATACACAGAAGGGAAGGCTGCATTTATCTACCAGGACACACCTTAGTGTAGGAGTCTTCATTACATGTCAGGTCACCTCTCCTCATTCAACATCACTCGCCACCATTAAACCAATTCATGCCAGTTATCCAGTCACCAGCACATAGTGAATGGTATGGTTCAGGCATGTGACCTCTGCTGCCGTCTACATGTCCTAGAAATATCCCGAGGGGAGGTCAGACCACTTGGATCATTTTATAGAAGGCAGCCATTACTGACATTCTTTTGCGGTTGTTGGCTTCTGACATATTTTCTATTTCTAGTGTGGACCACGTAGCCCAATGTATTAATTAGGTAGAGATTTGGTTATTGGCTGATGTAAAATACATCAAATCAATGTCACTTTGCTTTGTAATGAATGTCCCACCCTGTTCCTACAATGGTCCTAAATAGATATTGCAGATGGATGTTATAGTACCAGGCTGATTATACTGGGATGCTGACATCCAGTTGTATGAACCCTTTAATGGACTTGTACGCTGTAGCATGGCTGGGCATCACAGGGATAGGCGTGGAATGTAAAGTGACTGAGAGCATCTTATCTGTTCTCCTTGTGACCTTGTATATGTCAATCTAGCTGCTCATTAATGGACGATGTTCTGTGAACCACCAGAATAAGAATATGATGATGCTGCATAAAACAAGTATTGGAAAGGATTTAATGACACAAGGCTGGCTGTTTACTACTGAAATAAGAGCACAGCAATACGTTTGATTGCAAGGAATCATTACCATATAGGTTACAAACCTTAATACAAATAAATGTCATTGAGTCACCCTCTTCCTTGTGCTATGTATCAATTCAGCCATTCTTTGCTGTTTCGTTAGTTTAGATATATTTGGTGATGTTCAAGACATTTCTTTTTACATGTTCTCGGGGTCTTTAGCCCCCATTTCCATGGTCTCCTACAGAAGGGTGAAATGTAACAGGGCCTCAACCATGCATGGCTTATTTTCCTTTGACCCATGGTCGTCTCTCGTTCTCCTGAGGATCCATCGGTGGAGAAGTGCCTTGTCATGTTTGGCTTTTTTACTTCTGTATGAGTAAATTGATTGTTCAGGACTAGCAGATTGCTGACATATCCAGGGGGCGTAACTACAATAGGTGCTGGGGTTACGATCGCACCCAGGTCCTGCAGCCTAGGGGGGCCCCAAAAGTCCATTTGGCCTATAGAAAAAGACTAATGCTATTAAAGATTAGCAATTATTGGAGCCCCATAGGAGCTTTTGCATCGCGGCCCCTGGGCCTGAAGTTACACCACTGGACCGATCCATCCACTCACCTGATACCGCCACTAATCCTGGCAGCGACTGAGAGTGTACGGAGCTGTATTCTCTTATATGTCTGATTACGTGATCACTTACTTTCCCTGGGCAAACACTATAACTGTTAATTTTACAGACGACATTTTTAGAAGGATCAGCAATATGTGTATTGTTATGGTTTCAGTGCTAACCATAGACTAAGGGATCCTACCAGTCTTCTAGTATTTGTCACTCCCGCTGCTGCTGACATTGTTCATGATTATAGCCGTTCTTGTATATTCCCTCATTCATCTTAGAGATCACATATTACACCAGACGGCTTCCTGAATAGTGCTGTAACCATGACGACACACAGAAGGTGTGACAGGAAGAAGCGTTGTATCCGTGCACTGGCGGGGGGGTCCGTATAATGCTGGATCAGATGACGCTCCGTGACACTGCTGTGATGTTGGAGCATAATATCTGTTATACAAATGAGACCATTTCTTGAAAGTATGAAAGCAGATTCCACAATGTGTGCAGTCTGCCCTAGTGATGACGGAATGTTCTGAATATAATCTATAATCATAATATCATAATGGGGTTTGTCGTGTTCTCGGGGGGGGTTATCATTTTTCAGGTTTATCAATTAATCTGTGAAGGGACCTTCAATGCAGATGTGAATTTAGTTGCAAAATTCCTGGGGCTGAGTAAAAAAAATACATTTGATAGTGTGCTTCTTAGTGATGAGCGAGTAGTAAGATACTCAGGTTCCCGAAGCTGTAATACTTTTAACTGTTTAAGTATTCGTCACGAGTAACGAATCCAATGCAAGTCAATGGGGAACTCACTCGAATAGCTATGCTGAAATAGTTATAAGTATTCGGTTAGCACTATCTGAACCCAAATATCATACTCATCTATAAAGAAAGAAGAAGGCGGCACTCATTGGACCGGTGAAGACAGGTATGTTTATTCCAGTCGCAGTATTACATCAGGTGGAGGGTGCGGGGAAGGAGGTGCAGGGATGACGGAGCCCGTTTCGAGTAGTGCTTACTCTTCAACAGATCCTGTGTCCAAATATCATACTATTCGCTCATCACTAGTGCTTTTGTGTTTCTGGGACAGAATAAGGCATGCCCCATATGTGTTGTCTTCACAACCATTAAAACCATAAGCAGTGGTTATATGACAGGTAGAGCTGAGAGGACCAGTGGGGGTTTGGGTTCTCGTGGTTCAGCCAGACATGATATAAAGTTCTGTTCTGGACCCATACCTAACCTGAACCTCATTGATTGAGGCAGTTCGGCTCTCCATCCACGTACAACCAGACATAAGCAAAGCACTTCTGGGGGAGGGCGGGCAGTGTTTTCTCATTGTCTTTTTTGGGTACACACTTCATCTGATAACGCTGATTTTACCCCAATACGAGCAATTTAAACACTGCAAGAGGCTCACACTAGGCCAAGCACTGAGTGTACCCAAGCACTGAGTGTACCCAAGCACTGAGTGTACCCAAGCACTGAGTGTACCTGAGCTCAGCGATACTTGCTCCAGTGGTTTGTGCACATAAATCATCAGAACTCCGAATCCGAACACTGTAAATCTTGAATCTGCTTGAACTATGCCTCTATGACTGCAATGGCCTTCTTATTTTACATTTTACATTACATTTTACAGCATTCAAAGTCAATATCCAGGGGTCAGACTCTCATCGAGCCTATGTTACTCTGACCTGAGAAGCCTTATCCCCTGATTGCAAGGAACAGAGGATTCATTTCTCTCAATTCTGCACACTCAGGCATTGAAATTGAAAGGGACCATGTAATCAGGAAATTACCTATAGTTATATATATATTATATATATATATATTTTTTTTATATATATATATATATATATATATATATATATATATATTTTATATATATTATATATATATATATATATATAATATATATATATACAATATATATGCAGGGAGGGTTATCTATATGGATACGCCTAAATAAAATGGGAATGAGTGGTGATATCAACTTGAAATAACTCATGAAAGAATAAAGTTACATTAAAACCAAGCACACCATTGTTTTTCTTATGAAATTCTCAATACGTTTGATGTGTCACATCACCCTTTTCCCATTAAAGAAATAAAATTGGATACAAAATGGCCAACTTCAAAATGGCCACCATGGTCCGCACCCATCTGGAAGAGTTTCCCCCTCCCATATACTAATATGCCACAAACAGGAAGTTGATGTCACCAACCATTCCCATTTTATTTAGGTGTATATATAATATACACCATATATATTCTGAAATCTTTGCAGCGGCCTAATTATCATCACAGGTAGAATTGCAGTGACAGATAACGATTCTGTACACAGCTGATTAGACAGGATCTATCATTTACAATAGGTGACATCACTGATGACACTGCTTCTCTTCCCTTCGCAATCACATTTGCACATACTCATTAGATGCCTAAAGAGCTCTCATTATGTTTTTTTCACTAAACATGTATGTAGTGTAGTATATGTATGTTAATATTCTCACCTACGTCTATCTTCTCTGGTACCCACCTGGCACTCCTCTTCTTGAATGCTGTTAAAGCTGTTCAGACTCTCCGGCTCACTATATAATAATAATATTTATTCATTTATATAGCACTATTAATTCCATAGCACTTTACATACATGAGTAATGCTGTCTCTCTTGGACAAAGACATCCTATCAGTATGTCTTTGCAATGTGGGAGGAAACCCACGCAAACACAGGGAGAACATACAAACTCCTTGCAGATGTTGTCCTTTGCGTCCTTGGTGGGAATTGAACCCAGGACCTCAGGATCCCAGTGCTGCAAACTCTTCAGAGAGATTTGTCACCTCCACTATTAGCAGGTGTCTTTGCTTTGCTGCCTTCTCAATTTATTCAGTGTTGAATCGCCATATCGACATATGGTACATGCTCTTACATACTTATCAATGAGGTTATTAATGGTTGTCTGAGGGACACACTTGGGCACATTATTATTACCATTGCTGACAGCTTCCTTTTTGATTACCAACTAATGATACTGTATCACAGATGTGCTTGATGAGAGACAAGTCCAACAATGCTGCTAGGTATGGTAGCTCTCTGCAGGGTATGGTAGCTCTCTGTAGGGTATAGTAGTGCTCTGCAGGGTATGGTAGCTCTCTGCAGGGTATGGTAGCTCTCTGCTGGGTATGGTAGCTCTCTGCAGGGTTTGGCAGCTCTCTGCTGGGTATGGTAGTGTTCTGCAGGGTATGGTAGCTCTCTGCTGGGTATGGTAGCACTCTTCAGGGTATGGTAGTGCTCTGCAAGGTATGGTAGTTCTCTGCAGGGTATGGTAGCGCTCTGCAGGGTATGGTAGCTCTCTGCAGGGTATAATAGCTCTCTGCAGGGTATGGTAGCTCTCTGAAGGGTATGGTAGCACTCTGCTGGGTATGGTAGCTCTCTGCTGTGTATGGTAGCACTCTGCTGGGTGTGGTAATGCTCTTCAGGGTATGGTAGCTCTTTGCAGGGTATGGTAGCTCTCTGCTGGGTATGGTGACTCTCTGCAAGTATGGTAACTCTCTGCAGGGTATGGTAGCACTCTGTAGGGTATGGTGGCTCACTGCATGTTATGGTAGCTCTCTGCAGGGTATGGTAGCTCTCTGCAGGGTATGGTAACTCTCTGCAGGGTATGGTAGCTCTCTGCAGGATATGGTAGCACTCTGCAGGGTATGGTAGATCTCTGCAGGGTATGGTAGCTCTCTGCAGGGTATGGTAGCTCTCTGCAGGATATGGTAGGCCATACAAAAAACTTTTATTACCTCCATTGTTCTTATGAAATTTGGGCCTTTGACGAGTTGAAGGGGCATTTTTTCCCCAGACTATTTGGCCCTTTTTCCATGTCATCATTTCCCTGTGTGCTTGATAACTTGGTTTCCATGAGTTGGCGTCATGGCCAGCTCTTGGAAATCTTGTGCATGCGCGTGGCTCATTTCTGCAGCATCATTGAGCCTCTGAAGCTGGGTGTACACGTCCTGGCCTCAGAGAGGCACACTGCACATGATCGTAAGAACGGATCCAGTCATCCGTATTGCACCCTTGAAGCCGGGTATATGTGTCCTGGCCTCATGGAGGTGCACTGCGCATGATTGGGAAAACAGTTTCTACAAATCTGATCATACACAGTGTGCCTCTCTGAAGCCAGGACGTATACACCATTGCTTCAGAGGCACACTGACACCTCTGAGATAAGATGCGCATGTGCGCAAGCTCATTGAAATCATGTTAACAGGGGCATGAAAACATAGAAAGAGGCCAACTAGCCTGGGGGAACAGCGCTCCTCTGACTAGTCAAATGTCTAAGTTGCATACGAAAAACTGAATTAATAAATGCTTTTTTTACAATGTTGATTTTAGAGAATGATTGTCTGTAGAGCTTGTTAGGAAGGAGAGTTCTGACGTACAAATGTGACCACTGCTGGCCTGGATGGCATAAGGGACCTGAGAGGTTTCCATTTAAATGTGTTACTATGGCCTGCAGCATCTCCGGACTTGTCTTCCATCCAGTACCTCTGGGATGTCATTGGTCGGCAATTTTAAAGGATTTTTCCTACAGGGCAATCGACAAGACAGAGGCAACTCAAGAAACAATTAATACCCTAGAGGCCTGTAAGTACGGGGATTTGTGTGAGTGCCACTAGACACTAAGGCTTTCACATCAGCGATTTTGCCCATTCGTGACAGATCTGGCAGATTTGCCGCATCTGCCGCGGAACGGCTCACTTGTGGCAAGCCCATTTATTCCCTATGGGACTTGCAGTGATGTGTGACAAGTGCAAATCTGGCTGCCAGCAGTGTTTTTTTGACTTGCCGCATTTGCCGCACATGACTGCCAGTCCTATAGGGAATTAATGGGGCACAAAACGCTGATGTGAAAGATGCCTAATACTAGATGCTAGACACTGAATATATTGAGATGATTTTACATTTTTATTTCCATTTTTTATCATTTGTATATTGTTACCATTTCTACCCATTCTGTGATTTTCAGGATTCCACAATGTTTCCTTCTTTCTGTTGCAGTTTTAATGTTGCAGATTGTGTTAACAAAATTATACAGATACTGACAATTAAAGAGGACCTGTCACCCCCCCTGGTGCTATGCTAACTGAATGCAGCACTGAATGCAGCACTGAATGCTGCAGTTTTGGCAATTGCGGCAGATGCGGAAGTTGCGGCCGCGAAAAAAATGCTGCTGACCGCGAGGTTTTTTCGCGGCCACAAGTGCCGCATCTGCCGCAACCGGCAAAACCGCACTTACCACACCTGACCACAAGCCCCATAGACAATGCGTGGTGCTTGCCGCAAGTGCGCCGCAAATGCGGCCATTAGGCAGAAGATGCGGCAGATGCGGTAAATCTGCCGGATCTGCCGCATTTTCAAAAAAACGCCAGCTTGAAAGCAGCCTTACAGACAAATGGTAAACAATTACAAAGACTTTTTTTTGGCAAACTGTCCATAATACGGTAGTTGACAACAAATATATCATTCTCACATACTGTGCCATTTCTTGTCAGAAATCCCATAGAGGTATGCTGTAACAGACTGTATTGAACTGTATAGAATATCTTGAGAATAGACTTTGGACAAGTAGGCTAGGCACATTTGTCTTTAAAACGATAAATATCATGTGCTGTGTATTGAATTTTTTCATTATTTTGAATTACGGTATATTTTTAGTATTATCCTGCATTTCCCAAGATTATATAGCAAATCTGTATATGCAAACATTGGGCGCCTGTTTTACAACATTCTTTTCTGTAGCTGCAATATCTACACAGAGGATCAAGAATCCCAAGCTTCATATAACAGGATTTCCCAAGAGAGTTTTCAAACTTCTTCAGACATTTTATCTATGTGGTCATGTCTAAATTGGTGCCATCTAGGCAAGATTGTGATACAGTAATAATATATTTAGCACAGTTTTTTTTACAGCAGTAAGAAATGTTCAGATAGAGTGAATTAAATTTTATTGTCTGATTACATTTCCCAGTGATCATAATATTACATTAGGAAAGCTGTAATAATGAGTTGTAATAAAATTACATCCATTATCAGGGATATATATGTTTATACAGTATATGTAAGTATCAGAGACGCATATGTTTATACAGTATATGTAAGTATCGGAGACGAGTATATGTATATACAGTATATGTGAGTGTCAGGGACGAGTATATACCGTATATACTCGTGTATAAGCCGACCCGTGTATAAGCCGACCCCCCTACTTTTGCCCCCAAAAACTGGGAAAATTTATTGACTCGCGTATAAGCCGAGGGTGGACTCCAGCACAGGGTATACAGGCCCCCAGGCACAGGGGGGGCACAGGCCCCCAGGCTCAGGGGGCACAGGCCCCCAGGCTCAGGGGGCACAGGGTGCACAGGCCCCCAGACTCTCAGGGGGCACAGGGTGCACAGGCCCCCAGGCTCTCAGGGGGCACAGGGTGCACAGGCCCCCAGGCTCAGGGGGCACAGGGTGCACAGGCCCCCAGGCTCAGGGGGCACAGGGTGCACAGGCCCCCAGGCTCAGGGGGCACAGGGTGCACAGGCCCCCAGGCTCAGGGGGCACAGGGTGCACAGGCCCCCAGACTCTCAGGGGGCACAGGGTGCACAGGCCCCCAGGCTCTCAGGGGGCACAGGCCCCCAGGCTCAGGGGGCACAGGGTGCACAGGCCCCCAGGCTCAGGGGGCACAGGGTGCACAGGCCCCCAGGCTCAGGGGGCACAGGGTGCACAGGCCCCCAGGCTCAGGGGGCACAGGGTGCACAGGCCCCCAGGCTCAGGGGGCACAGGGTGCACAGGCCCCCAGGCTCAGGGGGCACAGGGTGCACAGGCCCCCAGGCTCAGGGGGCACAGGGTGCACAGGCCCCCAGCCTCAGGGGGCACAGGCTCAGGGGGCACCGGCCCCCAGGCTCAGGGGGGCACCGGCCCCCAGGCTCAGGGGGGGCACAGGCCCCCAGGCTCAGGGGGCACAGGGTGCACAGGCCCCCAGGCTCAGGGGGCACAGGGTGCACAGGGTGCACAGGCCCCCAGGCTCAGGGGGGGCACAGGTCCCCAGGCTCAGGGGGGGCACAGGTCCCCAGGCTCAGGGGGGGCACAGGTCCCCAGGCTCAGGGGGGGCACAGGTCCCCAGGCTCAGGGGGGGCACAGGTCCCCAGGCTCAGGGGGGGCACAGGCCCCCAGGCTCAGGGGGGCACAGGTCCCCAGGCTCAGGGGGGGCACAGGTCCCCAGGCTCAGGGGGGCACAGGCCCCCAGGCTCAGGGGGGGCACAGGTCCCCAGGCTCAGGGGGGGCACAAGCCCCCAGGCTCAGGGTATGGCGGCCCCCCCCCCTCCATGCTGCCGCTGCTGTACACTAAATACAGTGTTATTATCTCACCGGCCGGTCTCAGTGAATCCTCCCTCCTCCCTGCGAGGCTGCGTGTCATGTGACCGGCCGGTGACGTCATCGGCGTGAGCCCCGGTCACATGACACGCAGGGAGGAGGGAGGATTCACCGAGACCGGCCGGTGAGATAATACCACTGTATTTAGTGTACAGCAGCGGCAGCATGGAGGGGGGGGGCCGCCATACTGTGAGGGAATGGGGGGGGGGGGCTGTATACCCCGTGCTGGGGGGCTGTAATGGGATATGCACTGCTCCCCCCGCGGATGGGCGGGGGATGCAGTGCATATCATGAATAAGTTATGAGCGGCTCCACGTCACGAGCCGCTCATATTGCAGCCTTCCCCCCACCTCCTCCTGCCTCCTCCTGCTCCCGGACACAGCCCCCACCTCCCACAAAAGTATATACTCGTGTATAAGCCGAGGGGGACTTTTCAGCCCAATTTTTGGGCTGAAAAAGTCGGCTTATACACGAGTATATACGGTATATAGTATATGTAAGTATCAGGGACGTGTATGTATATACAGTATATGTGAAATGTGTATATGCATATATATATATGTATATACAGTATATGTAAGTATCAGGGATGTACAGTGCCTACAAGTAGTATTCAACCCCCTGCAGATTTAGGTGGTTTGATAAGATGCAAATAAGTTAGAGCCTTCAAACTGCAAACGAGAGTAGGATTTATTAACAGAAGCATAAATCTTACAAACCAAAAAGTTATGTTGCTCAGTTGAACTGTAATAAATTTTAAACATAAAAGTGTGGGTCAATTATTATTCAACCCCTCAAACCACCAGCATTCTGTTTGGTCCCCCTAAAGTATTAAGAAGTAGTTCAGGCACAAAGAACAATGAGCTTCACATGTGTGGATTAATTATCTCTTTTGCCAGCCTTTTCTGACTATTTAAGACCCTCCCCAAACTTGTGAACAGCACTCATACATGGTCAACATGGGAAAGACAAAGGAGCATTCCAAGGCCATCAGAGACAAGATCGTGGAGGGTCACAAAGCTGGCAAGGGGTACAAAACCCTTTCCAAGGAGTTGGGCCTACCTGTCTCCACTGTTGGGAGCATCATCCGGAGGTGGAAGGCTTATGGAACTACTGTTAGCCTTCCACGGCCTGGACAGCCTTTGAAAGTTTCCTCCCGTGCCGAGGCCAGGCTTGTCCAAAGAGTCAAGGCTAACCCAAGGACAACAAGGAAGGAGCTCTGGGAAGATCTCATGGCAGTGGGGACATTGGTTTCAGTCAATACCATAAGTAACGTACTCCACCACAATGGTCTCCGTTCCAGACGAGCCCGTAAGGTACCTTTACTTTCAAAGCGTCATGTCAAGGCTCGTCTACAGTTTGCTCATGATCACTTGGAGGACTCTGAGACAGACTGGTTCAAGGTTCTATGGTCTGATGAGACCAAGATCGAGATCTTTGGTGCCAACCACACATGTGACGTTTGGAGACTGGATGGCACTGCATACGACCCCAAGAATACCATCCCTACAGTCAAGCATGGTGGTGGCAGCATCATGCTGTGGGGCTGTTTCTCAGCCAATGGGCCTGGCCATCTGGTCCGCATCCATGGGAAGATGGATAGCACGGCCTACCTGGAGATTTTGGCCAAGAACCTCCGCTCCTCCATCAAGGATCTTAAGATGGGTCCTAATTTCATCTTCCAACAAGACAACGACCCAAAGCACACAGCCAAGAAAACCAAGGCCTGGTTCAAGAGGGAAAAAATCAAGGTGATGGAGTGGCCTAGTCAGTCTCCTGACCTTAACCCAATTGAAAACTTGTGGAAGGAGCTCAAGATTAAAGTCCACATGAGACACCCAAAGAACCTAGATAACTTGGAGAAGATCTACATGGAGCAGTGGGCCAAGATAACTCCAGAGACCTGTGCCGGTCTTATAAAAGACGATTATTAGCTGCAATTGCAAACAAGGGTTATTCCACAAAATATTAAACCTAGGGGTTGAATAATAATTGACCCACACTTTTATGTTTAAAATTTATTAAAATTCAACTGAGCAACATAACTTTTTGGTTTGTAAGATTTATGCTTCTGTTAATAAATCCTACTCTCGTCTGCAGTTTGAAGGCTCTAACTTATTTGCATCTTATCAAACCACCTAAATCTGCAGGGGGTTGAATACTACTTGTAGGCACTGTATATGCATATACAGTATATGTAAGTATCAGGGACGAGTATATGTATATACAGTATATGTGAGTGTCAGGGACGAGTATATATATAGTATATGTAAGTATCAGGGACGTGTATGTATATACAGTATATGTGAAATGTGTATATACATATATATATATATGTATATATAGTATATGTAAGTATCAGGGATGTTCCCCATTATCTGCTATGAGGGACAAATTACAATGAATTACAACTGTAAAGTTATTGTTAAAAAGCCAAAAATTATTCTGTTTAAGTTTTTATTATGGTATAGCAAATTATGGAATTTTATGAGAAGTCATTGAACATATATACAGCATTTATCTCACAGGGCATAAGTAAGGTACAATTATGGCAAACTTGTTATCAGTCAATTAGCAATATCAACTCTGAATTACTATATTATTATTAGTAGTAGTATTATTCATTATTATAGCACCATTTATCCCATGGCGCTTTACATGTGAAAAGGAGCATACACAGACAAGTACAATACACATGAGCAATACAAGGCACACACAATTACAGAAGGAGAAGGGACCCTGCCCGCGACAGCTCACAGTCTACAAGGGATTGGTGAGGATACATTAGGAGAAGGTAGAGCTGGTCGTGCGGCGGTTCAGTAGAGGATTATTGCAGGTTGTAGGCTTGTCGGAAGAGGTGGATATTCAGGTTTGTTTTGAAGGTTTCCATGGTGGGCAAGAGTCTGATGTGTTGAGGTAGAGAGTACCAGAGTATGGGGGAAGCACAGGAGAAATCTTATATGCGGTTGTGAGAAGAAGAGATAAAAGGGCAGGAGAGAGGGAGATCTTGAGAGGATCAAAGATTGCGTATAGGTAAGTACCGGGAGACCATGTCACAGATGCATGGAGGAGACAGGTTGTGGATGGCATAGTTAAGGTTTTGAACTGGAGCCTCTGGAGAATAGGAAGCCAGTGAAGGGATTGGCAGAGAGGAGAGGCTGGGGAATAACGGGGAGACAGATTGATTAGTTGGGCAGCAGAGTTTAGGATAGATTGGAGTGGTGCAAGAGTGCTAATGGGGAGGCCAGAGAGTGGGAGGTTGCAATAGTCAATGCGGGAGATGATTAGGGCATGCACGAGTGTTTTTGAAGTTTCTTGGTCAAGGAATGTACGGATCTGGGAAATATTTTTGAGTTTGGGGTTGGCAGGAGGTGGCAAGGGCTTGGATATGTGGCTTGAAAGATAGGGCAGAGTCGAGGATCACCCCGAGGCACCGAGCATGTGGGACTGGGGGAAGTGAGCAGCCATTAACTTTGATGGATAGGTCTGGAGGAGGGGTAGAGTGAGATGGGGGAAAGATGATGATTACAATGCTGAATTCAGGCCACTCTCTAGTAACAGACTCATTTGGGGAATTTTTGAATCTAAAAATATTTAATAAGGTGGCAGAGAAAAAAAGAGGAAAAAGAGATGGAATTTTTTGTTACAAGCGTTATCTACTGCTTGATCAAACACTTCTCAATTATCGTATTCCTCCTATATAAAATAAGAGCAGCTATACTCACCTCTGCGTCTGCTTCCCTCGCACCTCCCTCAGATGTAACTGACATCTGGAGAGGGTCAGAGAGTAGCAGCAGCTCTCAGTTCTTCCCAGTGTTAGCTATTATCTCGCATGTGGGCAGTAAGGTGATTGAGAAGGCGTTGTCCAAGTAGTAGACAACCCCTTTAAGAAGACAGTGCAGACAGGGGTTGGCTGAATGCTTGTGAGTCGGGCCGGCAGGGAAGGGGTTACTCAAATACAGGGACGGTGGCTTCGGTGGGGATCACAGCTGGTCGGGTCCCGGTTCCGTGTCCTGGACACTCAATGGCTGATGGGGGTGATGATTGGGGGATTATATGTGACGCCACCTATGGGGTCTGGTAAGCAGTTACCAGCGCTGCAGCCGGTGATGGTTAGGTGCAGCAGAGGTAGTATAGCTCCCCACAGGCGGAGCTTTTCCTCGGCGGGGTGGATGAGGGGAGTTATAGTTGCGGTCCTGCTGTGATTGCTGCAGGCGTCGGCGGGGAATCAGGCTCACCTCACACACACACACAATAGTCTCTGTTTCAGTCACTCTGCAGGTACGGACCAAGAGGGTAACCAGGTAGCCGGTGAGGTTTGGGATGTCCACCTTGGAGAGTTGTGAGGCCTCCTCTGTCTGTGTATGCGATGATTTGGGTAGACCTGCCTGAATCTAGTCTGCCTCTCTCTTCTCCTCAGGATGCTCCTTCCACAACTGTCGGTGAGGACCTCCTCTTGGGATCCCTATTCTTTCTTTGGGGTCCCCGGTCCTAAACTGGTCGCGTTTGGGCACTGTGGTTCCTGAGCTTCAGGGGGAACTAGATCCTCCTTGTTCCTTCGGGGTTTCTCTGCTACAAGTGGTTAATGGCAGACATGGACTCTGGCATCCGGGTGAACTATAAGGGTAACCACTATGTTACCTTCTTCTTCTTCCTGTGCTCCCACTGGCCTCCATCTCTCTCTCTAGGGCACTGCACAGCTGGGTCGGTCTTGCTCTGGTTCTGGGCATAATTCTCAGCACCCAGCTCCTCTAGGCTCTTCAGTCCTAGCTGACCTAACTGTCTGACTGACTTGACTGACTTACTGACTGACTACTCCCTCAGACCTGGAGCTTAATAGGGTATCTGGCTAAAGGGCAGACAGTGGAGATCCCCCTACAGACCTGGGGTGGGAAGTGGTGGGTGCTGTGTGTGCCAAAGTGTACATCCCTCCCTGCACCGGTGAGTCCTGTGGCAATCCCCGCAGGGGTGCCACACTTGTTCGTCTGAAAGCTATCTTTCCTGACTCCCCTATACATGAAAGCAGGTCAAAGTTCCGAATGAACGGACCTCCTACCTGCACAATAAGGGTTCCTTCATAATTGCAGGTTTTTTTGTTATCTGAAAAGATCAGGCAAAAACCTCATCTGACTGGATACGGTTTTTGCCCGTAGCCTCCCTGGCGGTCTGTTTAGTTCTGGAATTTGTTGCTAAAAGCGGGCTACCCGCGTTCGCGGTAGATGCGGTTAAAAAACCGCATCTACCGCATCTGCCGCACTTGTGCCGCACTTGCGGCGCGGTTGCGGTAATCTGCATAGGAACCAACCACCTCTGATGACCCTCATACATTGTTAATATGTGCCCCTGCACCCTAGTAAACCATTAGCAGCACTGTTGTTGTGTGCAAAGTGGCTGCAGTAGAAGTGCGATAATGATTTTAGACACTTACATGCCTGGTACTTGAGGCCATCTCCCTGTGTGTGCTGGGACTTGTGGGCTGTGCTCATCATGTCTGCTCGCCCCCTCCCTTATGCACGCCCCCTCTCAGCCTGCTATAGTGCTGTGAGGCTGATTGCGTCATAAAGGGGCGGGGCTACCGTGATGCCGCGATTTAGCCCCGCCCCTTTATGACGCATTCAGCCTCACAGCACTATAGCAGGCTGAGAGGGGGCGTGCATAAGGGAGGGGGCGAGCAGACATGATGAGCACAGCCCACAAGTCCCAGCACACACAGGGAGACGGCCTCAAGTACCAGGCATGTAAGTGTCTAAAATCATTATCGCACTTCTACTGCAGCCACTTTGCACACAACAACAGTGCTGCTAATGGTTTACTAGGCTGCAGGGGCACATATTAACAATGTATGAGGGTCATCAGAGGTGGTTGGTTCCTATGCAGATTACCGCAACCGCGCCGCAACCGCGCCGCAAGTGCGGCACAAGTGCGGCACAAGTGCGGCAGATGCGGTAGATGCGGCAGATGCGGTTTTCTCACCGCATCTGCCGCGAACGCGGGTAAGCCCGAGCCTGACTCGGAGTTAACGCTTCTGGTAGTGAATGTTAACCCCGAGTCAGGCTCGGGAATAACGCTAGGAAGGTTAAGCTGAGTGAAAGCTTACCGGTATTATACTGTATCAGTATGCTCCGTTACAATACCAGTACAGTTTCATCCGGCTGCATCCGTCACCATCCAGTATTGTCCAGATCCGTTTGCGTGTTCTGGATCCATACTAAACACCTAAGTGTTTGGCACGAACGCTGAACAGGGACTTAACGTGATTAAAGTATTATACTCACCTGTCTTGCCACTGCAGTCACTTCCAGGTCCGCTCTGCACAGCCTGCTGAACAGCCAATCACAGACGCCCAGTCTCTGTGACAGCATCCGTGATTGGCTGTTGTACCACACACATTGCGTCTATGATTGGTTGCTGACACAGTGGGTGGGGTGCAACAGCCAATCACAGACACTGTCACAGACAATAGGAATTTGTAATTGTCTGTTCAGCAGCCAATGCAGTGAATATTAGATTAGGCTAATGAGCGGGACCCAGAATTGTCTGCACAGGTGAGTATAATGCTTTAATCACGTTAAGTCCCTGTCAAGGTCCGTGCCCTAACCCTCAGGTATTGGGTACAGATCCTTTGCTTTATATGTGTTACGTTACCACACATGGTCAGCAGGCATGCTGGATCCGGTTCCACTGGATCATGAATGATCTGGTACAACCGGATCCGGCACCCGTTGACACCCATTATAAATCATGCCGCAGTATGCCAGAAGTGTTTTTTTACCGAGCCCAAAAAATACTACATGTTCCGTTTATTGGGCTTGGTAAAGAAACCTGTGCTGGATCCGGCAGCAACAGGATGTAAATGAAAGTGCTGGAGTTGACCATTGAAAATCAATTGGTACAAACCGGATCCAGTTTGCATTCCGGTTTTAGAAAAAGAGCCCGGATCTCTGCCAGATTAAAAAAAACACATATGTGAAAGCACCCTAACCCCTGCACAAATCACAGAGCATGTCTAGTACACTCTCCCCTAGAAATGAATGAGTCCACACACCAAACCTCCAATGCCATAGGGCTACCTAAAACATATTTTTGAATGCTGATAACATAGCAGCAGATCAGTCAGAATAGCCACCAACACAAGTACAGAAAATAGACAAAAAGGCAACAAGTCAGTATTCTTCCGGGATGGAGATAGAATGTTCATGGCATGTATGATTACAGCACAGTTTTTCAAATGTTAAACATTTCTTAGCCCGTGTCAGTCTAGTTCTTAGTTACCAGACATGCTCAATCTTGCATGTTAGTTGTCTGAAAATTCTTATATTATCCTTGAAATATTTTGTAATAACTCACAATAATTGTGTGTTAGTAAGAACACAGATCCCTGATAGAACACAGGAGGAGCCAACACGTTTCAATGCTCTTTATAGGGGATATCCACTACTCAGACAACCCCTTCTCATTTCTCATGTTTTTTTCCATGTTTTGCTCAATATAATGTCAGGTTCCCTTTAAAATATAGTAAAAAATAAATTCCCACATGAATGAGTGAAACATTGTTATAAAGTGAAACGTAAAAAAATCAATGGGGCCCTTTTCCCATAGCATTTACTTTTGTAATATTGAAGAATTGACTAATCCAAGATAATGTCTGTGGCGGGTGGGGGGGGTCAGGAAAGATAACTATGAGCTAATTGCTCAGTAATTTATGGTGTATGGGCTCTTTCATGGAAAGTTCAGATATCAAGGACTCTTTGCTGTGGTTATACCTTGAAACATCACATTTGGGTCATTTTTGTCCCATTCAGATTTGGATTGTTGTTCAGATTTCACCATTATCTAGCCATACTCATAAGGGTACCGTCACACTTGGCGACGTTCCAGCGATACCGACAATGATACGACCTGGTAAGGATCGCTGGAACGTCACTATGTGGTCGCTGGTGAGATGTCAAACAGTCAGATCTACTCAACGACGCAGCAACGATACAGCGACCCGTATAACGACCTCGGCAGACTTTGAGACCCCTGTCACACAGCAGCTAGTCTGACGACTCAGACCTACGTGGCTGAGTTCTGAGTCGCCAACGAGGTCATTGTTAAGGTGTCAAACACACCAATGCATGCTGCCCAGTGGGAGCCCGATGATTAAAAAATGGTCCAGGCCATTCCGACACGATTAGCGATGTCACAGCGGGGGCCTGGTCGCTGCTACGTGTCAAACATAGTGAGATCGCTGGGGAGGTCGCTGACTGCCTCTGCCGATCTGTGTCATAGAGCCACCGCTAGATTCCTGTGGCAGGAGCTTATCTCAATGTTTTTTTCTCTTTACAGATTGATAAGTATCTGTACGCAATGCGACTTTCAGATGAGACATTATTGGATATTATGTCCAGGTTCAAAAAAGAGATGGAAAATGGTCTCTCGAGGGACACCAACCCAACAGCAATCATCAAGATGCTTCCAACATTTGTGAGATCCATTCCCGATGGCTCAGGTAGGCTGGGTGATATTATTCTGCTCTCCTATGGTTGCACTAATGTCCGCTGTCCCACATTTTAGCTCAGGTTTGTCCAGATTATTTGTTTAAGCAGATTTATTTGAACATCTAGGTATTATCACATTGAGATTATTCATAAGGGAAAATATTTTCTTCTACTACTGACAAGGTTACACACTATGGGGCACATTAATAATATACTGTACACCTTTCAGGTCTCTTTCACATAAATGTATTTGCTGTCTGTATTTCATCCAGTTTATACCTATAGAAATACGGTGCTACTCACATGGATGTTTTCTTCCACGTATGTTTTCTAAAGCACAGCATGTGCTATTCTCAACTAATTTACTAATGAAAAACCCCATTAAAGTTTATGGGCTTCATCACAGATGTATCAGTATTGCATCCACATTTAATCACTTTTTGCATTTAATACTGTTACTTTCTATTAGGAAAAATGGATCTGTTTTTAGTAGTTTACGGTACTTTTTGCCAGATATTCGAAAATTTTCATGCATTTTTTGAGTCACACATTAAGCCGCACTGCCTGAAAAATGCTCAAAAAGTGTCTAAAACGCATGATGAATATGGTGCACATTGAAAAACAATGTTCCATGTTTAATTCCATAGTTTCACAGTATTAAAGAAAATCTGTCAGTGGGATGAACCTTTCTAAGCTGTTTATTAGGACATGTAGGTCATTGGAAGTAGAATAAACTGATACCTTCATATCTGTGATTCAATGTCTTATTCCATCAAAAACAAACCCACTCCATATTTTCTTATATATACGAGGTAAAAATGAGCTTGCTTCACGCGAGGCCTATCGTAGACCGGCGACACTGATCTCCCTGAGAATCTGCCTCAAGAGCTTATTTGAAATAAAAAGGATAATTACCAGTGTGAGACATGTATCTAACACAGGACATGTACATAAAAACAGTTAGTATCTGCAGCTGTCACAGCTCTGCTGTATTGTAACAATATTGTATTGGTGTCCTGTGGATGGAAGCTAAAGCTGAGAGGAACATTACATATCACACTGGCATTATATATAAAGTCTGATGGCAACATCTGAGGGAGATCAGTGTTTGGCCTGTAGCACTGCTGAGTGGCATCTATTTTGTCGATAGCACTCAGTCCTGTATTATATTATGGGATAGTGCTGATCAGTGTTTTTTTTCTCATGCCACAGATACAAATTTCAGTATACACAAATCTGATAGCACACATCCATTCAATTCTAGAGGTGCGTGGAAATCATTGGACTGGACACAGAAGATATCGGGTTTCCACTGATGGAGAAGATGAGGAAGGGTTATTGTAAATCTTCTCCTCACCTGTGATACGATTCTTTCCTCTGATTGAATCAGATCACACTAAGCTGTCATCCGGATCAAACTCAGATTAGAGTTCTATCCAAGTGTCCTTAACATAATCAGTCCGATTCACTCACATGAGAGAACATACGTTCATGTGAGCGCAGCCTCAGATTGAAAGAAAACTTGAGTCCATTGAGCAGGGTCTGTTTTAGACAAAGTGTGGACAAAAGTTTAGAAAAGGACCCCAACTGCAAACATATTGCATCATGATACACAAACATTTAGATTGTATTTACATGCCCCACTCGACATTAATGAGCATGACGGCAATAGTTGAACTGTTGGTGCTTGTCTGCTCTTTACACAGAATGATGAAGAAATGACGGTTAGAACGATCACATAGATCAATCGTTCCAGGTTATGATTCATCAGCAGCACATCTCAGTTTGACAGCAATGTGCTGCTGAGAACAAGGATTTTTGTTGACCATAAACAATCCAATCATCTGATAAATGATCAGCATCTTGCTCGCTTCATTGAGGGATTACGAATCTTTACACCTATGAGCTATCTTTGCACCTGGGATTTATAATAGATGCTACAATAGACAATACTGGCACAAACACTGTATGATATACAAACATATCATAGCACACACACATATATAGACCAAGAACATACATCTCACACACATATATGTGTATACAAAGAAACACATACATGAGACACAGATATAACTTCCAGGAACCCATTCATTCTGAGTCTTCACTAATATTTATATGCAGCAGTCATGGGGCCAGGGTACTCGACTCTCCAGGGGTTAACAGTTCTGGGATGTCATGGTGGCCTTCCGTGTAAGTTGTGGCCACGACCGGTTGTTGAAAAAGGGGAGTTTAAAGGGGAAAAGTTTGTCGTGATGCCATCTGTGGTTTCTGGTCAGGGATGACAAGCACTGCATATGGTAGTCTCAAGGGGATAGGTGGTAAGGCAGGTAGTTGGAGCACTCCCCTCAGACGAAGCGGGCTCCTGGGGTGTAGTGAAGGGAATTAGTGATGGTGGTGGTTGTGATAGCTGAAGGTACAGAGGTGCAGACGACACAGGAAAGAGTAGACAGACACAGGGTACTTGCATTTCATACGGTCACCTCTACTTGAGTACAGTGCAGACACAACCTAGCTGAGATACTGTATTCCCAAAATTGCAGCCTGGCCAGCTCACAAGTAGTCCAGGTCCACTCTGCTGAGAACAAGTGAATATGGCCTTCCTTGCTGCCCTTTTCTCCCTCTCTGACACTGCTACCCTTGTCCTCCTAGTGTCCACTGGTTACAATTCCCAAAGGCAGGCAAATATGAGTCCTGTGAGCGACTGCCTTGCAAGTCCTCTTGACACTATACGTTCCTTAGCCTTGGGAGAGTCCACCGTGGTAGTTACTGTAGTTGAAGCTCATGACCTCCAGTTTCTCGGCTAGGTCCTGAAGATATCCAGACCAAGTTGGGGCTAGTACCCAGGGCCGGCTCCAGGTTTTTGTGGGTTCCGGGCGAAAGAGTTCCAGTGGGCCCCTTTAACATATACCACAATTCATGATGCACTGATATGGCATAAAATATAGGTATAGTACAGTGCCTAATCCTTCATAAATATAACTCTCCTCCCCAGGACCCAGCCAGCACCCTCACCCTATATATATATATACTTTATATTACTCCACCCCAGAACCCAGCCTATTAGACACACATAGCTCTGCTAAATGCACATAAAGACACTATATACACATACACACAACCCTGCAACATGCACAGTTATTACACATACACACACACCCCTGTATCAGGCAGTTATTACGCTAACACACCCCTGCAACAGGCACACTAATTACAATAACACACACACACACACACTGTACATTACCATATCTTGCAGTTCCTGATCGATACCCAGCAGGAGAGGAGCCATTGGGACCTGCACGGAAGCACAGAAGCTGTAACACTTGAGCAGCTGCAGGACCTTTGAATGTAGGTCACATGACAGTCAGGAATGGAGGCTGCACATAGAGTGGAGGCTGCACATAGATCAGTGCAGAGCTGGAGAGAGAGGGCAGCTGTCTGTGAGCGGGTCTCTTCACTGCTTCTGCTCACAGACAGCGAGTGGACCCTCTCACTTCTTCAGGGCCCGGCACCTGCCCGGATATGTTGGTTGCTGACGCCGGCCTGCTGCTACCCTGTGCAGCTAGTTCCTCTGCTTGGCCTGGCAGCCGGCTGCAGATTCAGGTCCTCAAGCTTGGGATTCGCAACTGACCCGCATGTGTCCTGCTCTGTTCCTAGCTCCTGACTTCCCTTGAACTTACTCCTCTCTCTTTTCCTCCTACCCCTAACCTAACTCCTCCCTCCAGCCAGTAGATGGGGACTGCACTGAATGTGAGTCTCTTCCGCCCAGCATCTCCCTGGCCTGGAGTTTGGATAGTGTTGGGTGTGTGTTGGGTGTCTCAGCAAAGTTTTCCTTTATGACCTGTGAGCATGATGCCACACCTATTGGATAGGTGTAGCACTATAGTGGCAGCCAAACCTCATGGACGCCACATATACAACCAGGAGCCCATAAATTCTGATATCCTCACTAATATATACCACCAGAAACCAATATATCCTGATGTCCTCACTGATGTATACCACTAGGAGCTCAAACATTCTGATGTCCTCACTTATATACCACCAGGAGCCCATACACTCTGATGTCTTCACTATTATGTACCACCAGGAGCCTATACATTCTGATTACTTAAAATGTTGATCCAGAGGAAGGCAAAAACCCCATGAGGCAGATGTTAATTTGCCCCAGATTATGAGAAAAATTCCTTTCAGACTCCAAATATGGCAATCAGACTAGTTCTCTATATCAACGTCTCATCACAGAATCTTGTACCATAACCTATAATAATATATTCCTCAGGAGAGGCATCCAGGATCTTATTGAACTTGTTTAGTGAAATGACCATGTCAATATCATGCGGCAGAGAATTCCACATTCTCACTGCTCTTACAGTAAAGAATCTCGTCCGTGAGTGATGATGATGATTAATTCTTTCAATGGAAAGATCTGTGCCTGTCCCTTTATATATCTGTATATTGTAATAAGATAGCCCTTAAGCCTTTATTTTTCCAAGCTGTGTAAAATCACTGCCATATACAAATACCAAGTACTAAACCTCCCCGCCGCCTGAGGCGAAGAGCTGGGGGGTGGGGGTGGGTGGGTGCTAGCAGTCCGGCAGCAGGATTGAGGAGCAGGGGAGGGGTGCTAGCAGTCCGGCGGTGGGATTGAAGAGCGAGGGGGTGCTAGCAGTCCGACAGCGGGATTTAAGAGTGGGGGGGTTTGGGTTGGTTGGTGGGGGGTGCTAGCATGCCTTCTTCTTGTGGAGGCAGGAGGTGGCCAGCAGGCAGGAAGGAAGCCGCCACTATGTGCAGGGCGCCGCCCACCTGCAGCATTGCCGCTCCCTTACCGCCTGAGCTGGGCCCTGTGTGTGCAGCTCTGTGGTTTGGACAACACAAAACTTTTTTTGTGACGTTATACTTTATGTAAAAATGAGGTCGATATGTTTTATGTTTATTTATAAAATTATCAGAAATTTGACATATTTTCAAAATATTTTCCCATTTTTAAACTATGATCGATTTTCCCTTTGATTCAGATAATCACACCAAACAAAATAGTTAATAAATGCTCAGTAAACCATCAAAATGCTGTAGTCACAAATGACAGCATGTAAGGGGTTAAACAGCCATGGTCGGTGCCAACATCAATCATAACTGATGAAGCCGATTGTCAGCTATAATGTACTGCCGAGAGCTGCTGCATTCTCACCTGTCAGAGGATGCCATTCACTTTTATCTCGGGTCAGTTTTAAGTTCGCATTGGTGGTCACTAAGGGGTTAAAAAAATATAATAAAAAAGCCATCCACCCCCTCCCAAAAAAAAAAGCCTACACATATTTGGTAACACACAACCTTTGTAACCTGAATTAATAATTTAAGAGGATTTCTTGTAAAGCATGAACAGTAGGAAAAAAAGTACAAACCTCTATTTCTTCTACATTCTACACAGCCCCCAACAGTGCAGACAAATAATACAATTTCCCACTCATAACACAAGGCATGAAAAGCGAAAAAAAATTACCGTATATACTTGTGTATAAGTCGACCTGTATAAGCCGACCCCCTACTTTTGCCCCCAAAACCTGGGAAAACCTATTGACTCGTGTATAAACCGAGGGTGGACCCCAGCACAGGTATACAGCCCAGCAGTGTGGTATACAGCAGCCCAGAGGTATATACAGCAGCCCAGTGTAGTATACAGCAGCAGCGCAGTGGTATATACAGCAGCAACCCCAGTAGTTAGTATACAGCAGCCCCAAGGTATATAAGCAGACCCAGTGGTAGTATACAGCACCCAGTGTATACAGCAGCCCCAGTGTATATACAGCAACCATGGTATATACAGCCCCAGTGGTAGTATACAGCAGCCCCAGAGGTATATACAGCCCCAGTGGTAGTATACAGCAGCCCCAGAGGTATATACAGCCCCAGTGGTATATACAGCCCCAGTGGTATATACAGCAGCCCCAAGTATATACAGCCCCAGTGGTATATACAGCCAGTGTAGTATACAGCAGCCCCAGAGGTATATACAGCCCAGTGGTAGTATACACGCCCAGAGGTATATACAGCCCCAGTGGTAGTATACAGCAGCCCCAGTGGTATATACAGCCCCAGTGGTAGTATACAGCAGCCCCAGAGGTATATACAGCCCCAGTGGTATACAGCCCCAGTGTAGTATACAGCAGCCCCAGAGGTATATACAGCCCCAGTGGTATATACAGCCCCAGTGGTAGTATACAGCAGCCCCAGAGGTATATACAGCCCCAGTGGTAGTATACAGCAGCCCAGAGTATATACAGCCCCAGTGGTAGTATACAGCAGCCCCAGTGGTATATACAGCCCCAGTGGTAGTATACAGCAGCCCCAGAGGTATATACAGCCCCAGTGGTAGTATACAGCAGCCCCAGAGGTATATACAGCCCCAGTGGTAGTATACAGCAGCCCCAGTGGTATATACAGCCCCAGTGGTAGTATACAGCAGCCCCAGTGGTATATACAGCCCCAGTGGTAGTATACAGCAGCCCAGTGGTATATACAGCCCCTGTGGTAGTATACAGCAGCCCCAGTGGTATATACAGCCCCAGTGGTAGTATACAGCAGCCCAGAGGTATATACAGCCCCAGTGGTAGTATACAGCAGCCCCAGAGGTATATACAGCCCCAGTGGTAGTATACAGCAGCCCCAGAGGTATATACAGCCCCAGTGGTATATACAGCCCCAGTGGTAGTATACAGCAGCCCCCAGGGGGTATATAGCAGCCCCCAAATGCTGGCACTCACCCCCCTTGTAAGGGTCCCCCCCGCTGCTTATCTTACTATCCCGGTCTTCTGCTCAGCGCCGCTCCTCGGTGCTCCGTTCTCCATGCTCCGTCCTCGCTGCATCCGAGATCCCCGGCCGTCGCGCGATGACGTCATATGCCTGCGACGGCCGGAGATCCCGGATGTAGCAGGACGGGAGCATGAAGAACGGAGCACCGAGGAGTGGCGCTGTGCAGAAGACCGGGATGGTAAGATACGCAGCGGGGGGGGGGGCCCTTACAAGGGGGGAGAGTGCCAGCATTTGGGGGCATATATGCACTGCTTCCCCCTGCCGCTGATTGACAGGGGGAAGCAGTGCATATATAATGAGCCGCCCCGACTACCGTATTGACCTGTGTATAAGCCGAGGGGGAGACTTTTCAGCCCAAATTTTGGGCTGAAAAACTCGGCTTATACACGAGTATATACGGTAGCTAAAAGGCGAAACTTTAAAAAAATACAGTGTTGAATGTCTTTCCAGACCTGATCTTTAAAGGGAACCACTAGAAAAGCTATATACCTGCAAATATAGTGGTAGAGTGCATATGCATAGCATATAAATCCTATGTAGCCGGGTTACTGGAACAGCAGCTAAAGAGAGAAAGTTACGTTTTATTCTCCCTGTAGTTGTTTGTTTACAGTAATCAGAAGGGAGCAGTGCAGGAAACGGTTACAGTTACCACTTACTACACCGTAAGCATACTGTAATCACTCCATGACACATTGATTGACAACCTGATGTGTACACACACTGCACAGCAGAGGGTGCAACTGGGCACCTTGTAGGAAGTCCAAGGATGCACGAGGACATTCAGCTGATAGGTATTGCGGCGCAGAGACCTGACAGATCCATGTACTGCAATACACAACAACAGCCAATCAGAGGCCGGTAGTTGGCACCATAATGCCATACCCAGGCAGCGCATTGCGGTAACGTCATGCATTGCCAATAACGGACATGTTGAAGTCAGCTGCTGACCTCCGTTGCTGTTATAGAAGAGGATGCTGCACATCCTGGGAGTAGGGAAGGTGAGAATAATTTTTAACTTTTTTAAAATTTGTTAGGAAACAGCAGCAGAACTGGGAATATTATAACAGGATGGGCCTAGGAGAGGGGACATTATTACTGGAAAAGGACTGGATGGGGACGGGGACATTATACCAGGAAGGGGTCCAGAATGGGGGACATTATACCAGGATAGGAGGACAAGGATTGATGGAAGGAGCCCAGGATTGGTGCATATATTAATGGAAGAAGCCAGGAATATTATTACTGGAAGGGGCTCAGGAGGCAGGACATTCCTACTGGAAGGGGCACTGGATGTTGGACATTATTGCTGAACGGGGCAAAGATGGGGCACTATTATTTTAGAAAGGACCTAGGATATGTGACATTACTACAGTATGGGGGACATTATTACCTTATGGGTGGGGGGCGCATATGTTTTTATAGGATTCCGGATTTTAGTTACGCCACTGACAACAGGCTGTCAAGCAAAGTGCAGAGGAGGTTCCTAGTATTAGAAAGGGATAGTACTTCTGAACCCTCTTTAGCTCAATCTTGGTTGCATAACTTCATTTTCCTAACATTTCAATTTTTGTGCTAAAACCCAGGTAAATATAGCAAACTTGTGTATTGCAATGTGTGTATAAAGATGCAGCTTTACATAGACATTACTGACTGTGGTTTGGACTTGGCTTCCTGTCACTTATCAGTATATATAGGAATACCAGCTTTCCGTGACCTTATCCGGGTAGGAATGACCCACTTTCTCCTCTCCTCCTAAGTAGCTAGAGCTATTGCCTTTAGAACAGGAGCTAATCTCCTTTACAAGGTGCAGTGGAGCAGTGTTATTGCTGTATATGTTGCCTGACTAAAGGATTTTACAGCTTTATATAAGTAGAATATTCATATATTTGTCTTTTTAAAGTGTATCGCATTATTTTATATACAAAACAAATTAATTATTTTTCAACACATAAATGGATGCTAGTTATGTTACTTAAGGATGCAGTTGGCATCCATGTATCTAGCGTTCATCTAGAGGTCAGACTGAACTTACAAATGGGTCCTCCATGTTTGCCCATTAGAAAGAAATAACATTTATTTTGAAATCTATGATCTACATATTATTCATGCAGAATTCATGCAGATCCATGATTCTCAGTGTAGTCCTCCTGATTTTATCATTCTGGAACCAATACAATGACATGGGAGATCGCATTAGTACTAGAACAACTAGAGAGTCTTCAGGTTGTAGAGAATAAGACCCAAGTAATTAATGTATTCTCAAGTTTCCTATAAAGAATCCTACTGGAGCCATATCATAGATATAAAATATAAGCAAATAATAGCCTGCAGTGACTGTTCACCATGACTGCATTTCCCTTCTTTTAGTAGTTGGGTGAAAAATACTACAATCTGTAGATTCCTTATCCTAAGGGCTCATTCACTTGTTAGTTTGTTTCATGTACAAGAAAAACTGACTGAGTTTCATTAGTGATTTCAGTCAGTTTCATCAGATTGTGGTCCAATTTCGGTCCTAATTTTATCAGTATTTCTTGTACGTGGAAAAAATATGTTTTCCTATATAACAAATTGCATCTGAGGACTGTCTGACCCATACACTTGCATTGCTGATTTTGATCCAACACTCAGGTCAAAATCAGACATGCCTCGATAATTTTGTGTGGACCCCCTCGTCCCAAGGAAAATCATGGATATGTGAATGCACCCATTCACTATTAAAGGTATGAGTGCTATCCATGAAAGAGAAAAATGGCGGTACTCACTTACATGTAATGAGCACAGGTGCAAACCGAACATGACACATTATAACAAAAAAGATAGCTGCACTTTATATACTAAGCTATGCAATAATGAATGTACAAGAAAATGGTCTAGCATTATAGCTAAGGAAATATATATAAAAATAGAGACACTGCATATAAAGATGGCCATATCCATAACCACCCAGTAGCTACGATGAGGCATGTGTCTTTACTGGGAACCTACGCCATGAGTCACTGCCTCTCTTTGCACTAGTACACATTATATGCAAGGGAGTGTCGCAGTTTTTCTATGGTTTAGTTTATGGGGTGTCATGCCCTCTGCTTGTGCACCTTTTCCCCAATATCCTTAGGCCGGCTTCACACCGCGGCAAGATCCGATCCGGGGCTGTCCGGTGTAAACCAAACAGCCCCGGACCGGATTTTGGAGCCAAACTATCCTATGGGGCCGGGTGGAGCTGGTTGGCAGCTTCGTGCCATCCAGTTTCCATCTCTCCGGAAGAATCCGGAGGAATCAGATTTTTCTCCCGGACACAAAACAGTTGCTTGCAATTGTTTTGTGTCCTGGGAGAAAAATCTCTCCAAATTGGCTTTTCCCGGATCCTCCTGGATCCGGTGCAATCCAGCGCCCCCTAACATGGGAGCTTATGGGGCCAGATTGCCCCTATCCGGGAGAATCCGGGAGCCAGATACCTATGCCTGCACGCCGCTGTTATTTCGGGATTGCGGCTAGCTCCCCGCAAGTTGTGGTCCTGAATCATCAGCATCTGCAGCTGCATCAGGCTGCACACTGGACTGGAGGGCATATTTGGCCCTCCGGTACTGTGTGCTGATCCGGTCCAGGGCGGTCAGGTTCATCCCTGACAGCCCCGGATCGGACGCTGCTGTGGTGTGAAGCCGGCCTTAGGCGCTATTGTCCAAATTCCTACTAGCCCATTCAAGAGGAGATTTTTAAATACAAAGAGAGGCAAGTGACCCTTATTGTGGCTACTAGGTGGTTATGGATGTGGCCGTATTTATATGCTAAGTGTCTGAATTTATTTACAATATATATATTTTCTTAGCTATAATTCTAGTTCATTTTCCTCACTAACAACCGCCAATTAAACGACATTGCAGCCCAGATGAATGAAAAAGTGATATTTTATTAATTTAATCAGGGGATCACAGAGGAGAGGAGAGGGGTCACAAGATACAAATAACAGGACACGGTATGTCAAAAAGGATTGTAAGCATTAAGGTTACCCGTGTAACATGTATTCTATTATATTTACGGGTATTACTTCAATAACCCTAATGATGGTATGGATTGTATAGTATACATAAAGTGCTATAGTGCAGTATTAATTTTTTAATCCTAGATAATTATGATTACTTGGGATTATATTACAGTTGTAATATATCCCTAAGTGGTAACAGTAACTTTAATAATCCATATCATATATATATATACCACCATAGAGAAGTTACTCCACACATAGCCAATTCATACATAATTGCAATACCACAGTATATAATGTAACAGGTGCATAATTAGACCACAGCAAGCTGATATCATACTCTATGGACCTAGCCTTACCCAAAAGCAATACCACAATATATAGTGTAGCAAGACATAAATAGTCTAGCCAGTTGGTAACACACTCTATAAACCCAGCTTTAGCCGCAACCTCAAGTCCGGTGGACACAGGAAGATAAGTTAAGCACTATGGCAGCATTAACAATAGGTCACCAGATATGTGCACAGCCAAGGTCCGTCATTAATAAGCAAGGCACACTGCTACATATGAAAACCGCTAACAATCCTAAACAATAGAGCACATATTTACCTCAGCGTCACTGTCAGAACAAGGACCAGCCCAACATGTGTTTCGGTAAGATACCTTCGTCACGGGGCGTGAAGTGGTGCAGGTGTTTCTATTAGACTTTTCCTCTGATTGCTCCACTCCTGGTTTTGTCTACAAATCCTGAGGTAAAAAACTCATCAAATACTCAGCGTGTGCACATGGTCCTACAGTAGTATCCATATTTTTCATGAATAGCAACAAAAAAGACAGCTGCACTCTGGATACTAAGGCCACGTGTCTTTTTGTTGCTATTCATGAAAAATATGGATACTACTGTAGGACCATGTGCACACGCTGAGTATTTGATGAGTTTTTTATCTCAGGATTTGTAGACAAAACCAGGAGTGGAGCAATCAGAGGAAAAGTCTAATAGAAACACCTGCACTACTTCTGTATTTAATCATCCACTCCTGGTTTTGGCTACGAATCCCGAGGTAAAAAACTCATCAAATACTGAACGTGTGCACGTGGCCTAACACAGTAAATGGATATCTTAGGCTGCCTTCACATTAGCGTTTGTGTCTGCATGCTGATGGCATGCAGACACAAACGCCGTCAAACGCGGTGTCATTTTGATGTGTCCGCAGCGGAGAATGTCCGCCTGCGGACACATCACTGTGCAGCCCGGCAGCCAATCGGCGCTGTCCGGGGGCGGAGATCAGCGGGGGAGATCTCCTCCTCCCGACCGCCGGTAAGCTCCGGGACATGTCGGCGGGGAGAAACAGCTGATTTGACAGCTGTCAAATCAGCTGTTTAACCGCGCCGACACCGCTAGGGTATTACCGGCGGCGGGGAGGAGGAGATCATCAGTGGATGAGCTGATCTCCCGGTGGCCGTCGGTGAGCTCCTGTGACATCACTGGCGGCCACCGGGAGATTTTTCAATGGGTCCGCAGCGTTCTCCTGCGCTGTCAAGCGCAGAACACTGCGGACCCATTGACGCCAATGCTTTTTTTGTGCGCTTGGGGACGCTTGCTGATTTTCCAAGGTCCCCGAGCGCACAAAAAATGCAACATGCTGCATCCCGGGTGCGGATGCTGGACCCCGGAAGGAGCAGATATCGTCCGCATCCGCACCCGAACGCAGCAAACGCTGCCAAACGCAGGCACTATGCGTTCCTATGTTAAACATAGGAACGCAGTGCACATGCGTTTGACTGCGATTGGGAACGCAGCATAAGCTGCGTTCACATACGCTAATGTGAAGGCAGCCTTAATGAGGCCTTTCAGTGATTTTTCTCAGACGTTGTTCATCAGTGGTTATGGACGTAAGGTTCATCAGTCTTTGGTCATGATGCCAATTTTTACCACCAATGTTTCAACATTGATTTTACATGTAAAAAAAAATTATCAAAGCATCTCCCATACATTACAATGTTAATAATGGCAAGCACATGGATAGCACACTGATCCAATCCAGTGCATGATTTCCACAGAGTTGGTATGGCTTTGAATTTCGATCCATAAATCATATAAAAAACAGACATGTCTCTGAGATTTTTGCTGACCACTCCGTACACAAATACATAGATATATGAAAAAGCCAAAAAAGACTTTACATGGTATGTGTTCTAGCCATTAAAATAACTTGACTCACATAAGTCTGTCTGAGTCCTAAAACCCACAGAATTTAAATACACTGCTGAGTGACAATAGAGCTCATTGTACATTAGTACGATGTGGTGGTAGACTGGACTCTACTTCTTCCAACAGTTAAGTTGCTATAAGGTTATGCTCATGCAGAGCTTTTTGAGGAGTTTTCTGGAGTGGATCTGCTCCAAAATCCTCTTTAAAAACATCTTAAACAACAATTTTCAACTCGTCCAAACCATTTCTAAAAATATTGCATTTTGCTGTTCATATGAGGAGTTTTTAGATGTTTTTGAAAAACAAACGGCACACGATAATAAGTGCATGTCATTTTTTTTTAACCTTATACTTATGGAATCTGCTCCAAACTAGGAATTGTCAAATAAAAAGACTGAACAAAAAGTTTCAAGAAAAAACTCTTCTTCAGGAAAGAAAAAAACTCCAAAAGAGTGTTTCCTGAGGTAGTTTGCACTTGAAACCGTTCTCGTATTTTTTAACCTCAACAAACTTCATGTGAACATAGTCTAGTTCCTTCTTGAAATGTTTTTGTGTTGTCTCTCAGGTGATCAGAAGGTGGAATCTATACATTGGCCGGAGACAATAGTAAAGTGTTGTGTGAATTATGCCCTGGGTCAGTGTGAACTTTCGTGCTGTGTCTTCTACGTTTATAGCTCTGAAGTGACTTAGTCACATTACAGAGGGGAACATCACAGCCCTCAAAGGTTTCTAACTACAAACTTATGGACAGGAAATAAGACGCTCTGACATTAGCAGCAAGTTGTAAGCCCTGACACTAAAGTTCACAAGCTTTGAAAAGTGACAAGTAAACAACCAAGGCCTTTCTTAAGCTAGGTTCACACTGCCTTATGAGCTGATTTTCGGGATGTGTAATCCTGAGCAATGCGGTTACCGTATGTTTTGTTCATCTCGGCGGCAGGGATGAACAAAGTGTTAAATGTGTATTAAAACATTAATTATTCATATTAACTGTGGGCAACATGTCTCTAGGGGGTGCCCACCCGCCCTAGAGACATGCTGTCCACTCCTCTCAGCATGTTAGGGGTTAAGTCATTTACAGTAAGCCGGCTATTGTCGGCTTTGTACTAGTTTATGAATGAAGCCGCGGCTCCCCTGACAGTAGAGCAGATACTGTACGTAATGTACGTATAGTATCTGCCGCTGTCCTTGGTCTTGTAACCATTAACATTAGGTTTATGGGCAGCGCACCGACATAGACCTAATGTTAATGGTTACAGGACCTCGGACAGCGGCAGATACTATATGTAGATTACATACAGTATCTGCTCTAGTGTTAGGGGAGCCGCGGCTTCATTCATACATTTCTAGAAAGCCGACAATAGCCGGCTTACTATAAATGCATTATTAACCCCTAACATGCTGAGAGGAGTGGACAGCGTGTCTCTAGGGGAGGTGAGCACCCCCTAGAGACATGTTGCCCACAGCTAATATTCATATTTAATGTGTTAATACACATTTAACACTTTGCTTATCCCCGCAGGGATGAGCAAAGTATACGGTAACCGCATTGTTCAGGATTACACATCCTGAGCAATCCAGTTACCGCATTGCAGTTGCCAGAAGCACTCCGAAAACTGCAGACTGCATGATTTTTAGCACAGGCTGCAGATCTGGAGTCGGTAACCGGATTGCATGTAAGGGTACCTTTACACACCGCAATTTTTTGTGGTGATAGGAGGCGATGTATCGTGCACGTGCACGTTTTTCATGGTCGCCTCAGATCGCCAATGGCGCCATTACACACCGCAATTTCGCCCTCAACCTAAAGCGATGTGTCGCCCTGGAAATCGCCACACCAACAGCGGTAAACATCCGGTAGACTCCTCTCGCCGCTTCACACGCCGCAATCTCCAAAGGAATATGGGCATACATATTCAGCGCAGCGAGAACATAGGCGTGCCAAATTGTTTTACACAGCTCCCCAAACACGCTCATTGGACAACACAATAGCGTTATGATTGATCAGCCTGCGCTGTAAGGATGGCTAATACATGACGCCATTGCCATTGTGCTGTGGTGAATGGACAGCTCTTCAAATATGGCGCCCTGTGAAGTGACAGCCAATGGGAACACAGTAGCCACCACCAATCATCGCAGACGGGGCGCGGACTCCAGCACGCTGTGGCATGCCTACGGGAAATCAATAGGCAACGCTGATTCCATCACTATCGCCCGTTCACACGCCAAAAACAGTGAATCTCGCCTTCATGATTGCCTCTGATTTTGGAGCAGTGCTCTGAAATCGAAACCAGGTGACAGGTTGTTTATCGCCGACAAATTCCCAAATTACACGCTGCAACTGGGAGGCAATTTGATGGCGATGGTGCCAGGACGACATATCGCCGGACAGATTCCTCACCGTGGTTGCGGTGTGTAAAGGTACCCTGATGGGCTCCTAAGGGGAGCGTTTCCTGATCCAGTTTTGAGCTTTTTGGAAGCTCAAAACCAGATCAGGTTTCCAATATTGAGCCACAAATGTGACCCTAGCCTTAAGCTATATTCACACTGAACGTGACTGATCCATTTTTGGTGCTGCGTTTTTTTTGTTTTTTTTTTAAACTACATAAAAAATGGATCAGTCACTGCATCTGCCAGGAAAGTGAATGGTATTTTAATTTTACTGATCGGATGCTGCCTTTTTTTACTGCTGCGTTAGTGATGCAGAGAGTGCATCCAGAAAATAACGAGCATGTCAATTTGTGTGGTGTTTTTCTACTGCACTTTCTGCACCACTAACATCCAATTACTTACCTTCCTCTAGATTCCACTGTGATCTCTAGTTATGTCTTCATCCCGGGCAGCGGCAGGACCTGTCTGTGAGTTGTTCGGTGCTTCTAGGACCTACCAATCGTGACTCACCATGTGACTGAGGCACATGATGCAGTGCAAGGTCCTGGAAGCAGCGAACAACTTACAGACAGGTCCTGCCACTGCCCAGGATGAAGACATCATCAGAGATTGTTAGGGTGGGATTCTAAGGACCCCAGCTATTTTCTTATCCCTTGTCAAATTAACTTATTCAAGTGCATGCAAGTAATAATATCAGACAAAGTCAGATACAAGACTTCTCTTGTTCAGAGAGAGAGCAGAAGTGTCTTTATTATTTTCAATATCAGTTCTATCCCACACAAAGGAAGGTAGCAACTGGACGTTGCTCTACAACATTCGACCAATCAGCATCCGAGTCTTCACATAAATAAAATACTAATTAATCGTGTAACATTCTCCTTACATTCCAGAGCGTTCCTCTGAGAGATACTCCTTTGTTCACTGTATAACTGGTTTTAGTTGGTTCTCTCAGGACATAAAGTAACACATAGTGCAGATAATAATAATAATGATAATAATATTTATTCATTTATATAGCGCTATTAATTCCATAGCACTTTACATACATCAGTAATTCTGTTTGAGTTTCACAATCTAAACAAGATATCCCACAATATGTATACCGTATATACTCGTGTATAAGCCGACTTTTTCAGCCCAAAATTTGGGCTGAAAAGTCCCCCCTCGGCTTATACACGAGTCATATACATAGTGTGGTGTGGTGGGGGCTGTGTCCGGGCACTGCAGGAGGCAGGAGGAGGCGGGGGAGGCTGCAGAATGAGCGGCACGTCACGTGGTGCCGCTCATTAATTATGCATGGGGAGCAGCGCATAGTATATTGCTGCTCCCCTGAACAGTATAGCCTCCCCCGCTGTCTCCCTGCCCCCCCTATGTATACAGAGGCCCCCCCCCTCAGCATTGCTCCATCTCACCCCCTCGGTCTGCACCCAGGTCCTCCAGCTGCTCCGTCTGCGTGTCCCGCGGCTTCTAATACCGGCGTCCTCCCGCTCTTCCTGCTTGAATGTAATCATGTGACCCGGTCACATGATCGGAGTCAAACAGGAAGTGCGGGGAGGACGCCGGTATTAGAAGCCGCGGGACACGCAGACGGAGCAGCTGGAGGACCCGGGTGCAGACCGAGGGGGTGAGATGGAGCAATGCTGAGGGGGGGGCCCTCTGTATACATGGGGGGGATGTATTACCACTGCTGGGGGATGTATTACCACTGCTGGGGGCTGTATTACCACTGCTGGGGCTGTATTACCACTGCTGGGGGCTGTATTACCACTACTGCGGGCTGTATTACCACTGCTGGGGGCTGTATTACCACTGCTGGGGGCTGTATTACCACTGCTGGGGGCTGTATTACCACTGCTGGGGCTGTATTACCGCTGCTGGGGCTGTATTACCGCTGCTGGGGCTGTATACCCGTCCTGGGGCCTTTATACCACTGATGGCGGCAACTGTATACCAGTGATGGCGGCAACTGTATACCAGTGATGGCTGCTATATACAGGGATGGTGGGCTATATACCAGTGATAGGGGCTTTATAACAGGACGGTGGTCTGCTGCATTGGTAGTTTACTGTTTCTATTTAAAATAAAAGTTCAACATTTTATTCGTATCTATTTTCATTTTTAAAATTTTTCAGTACCGGTAGCTGCTGCATTGTCCACCCTAGGCTTATACGCGAGTCAATAGGTTTTCTCAGTTTTTGGGGGCAAAAGTAGGGGGGTCGGCTTATACACGGGTCGGCTTATACACGAGTATATACGGTATATCAAGTTTTAAAAATATATACATCAAGGTGCAGGCATAGATAACTAGTATAGCATATAATATAATACCAAACAAAGGGACTGCAGCACTCCTTATTTTTTTAATAATCTTCCTTTATTGGGCCATCAGGTGTATACGCGACGTTTCTGGATCAGACTCCATTCCTCTTGCAGCTAGTCATGGCTCAGGCAAGACATTTTATTCGCTCCATCTTTGTTAATGCAATTATCTATTATTAACACCATTTTTCCTTACATATATCCCCATATATTAATCATATGACCAAATACAGTGTTATAGTTACATTTATCCTATTCCTCATTTTCTACACTATCATTTTTCTCCATGTTCTCCATCTGAAAAATTCAAGTAGCCCTGTTGATCCTAAGACTAGCGGATGGGGTTAGCAGGTCTGTTAAGCAGCCCCCGACCTTCTCCACAAAGCACAGCCCCAGCAGGAGCTCCAAATCGGGTTGAGCCCCTTAGGGTACCGTCACACGTGGCGACGGTACCGCTGATTTGTTAGGCGATGCAGGGGCGTGGCCAATCGGCACCAATATCGCCCCTACATTGCCTAATGTAATTATGAGAACAAATATGAACCCAGGTTTGACCATGTTAAGGGCAGACTACTCAAAAGGCATAGAAAACAGAGAGAACGAGAGTTCTATTGCCCATATAGCTTACACGCATTTACTGTCCACACTAGTTTATATTGCAAAACTAAAAATTTTATTATAATAAAATTCTTATTTTTGCAATATACACTAGTGTGGACAGTAAATGCCTAATGTAATTAGGTGATGGTGACGCCTTTTACTTGTCGCCTGGTTTCAGAGCAGTGTTCCGAAACCAGGCGGCCGATCTGGGGCAATGTGTACACATCGTCCCATGTAAACGGCCGCCGGCGACCTGACAGGCGATGGGAGCCATAGGCTCCCATTGTACTGCATTGCCACTGGGGTTTTGAGACACCCCGGCGGCGATGCCACCTGTCAGCTCACCGATGCATCGCCGGAGGCGTCTGCCTGGGTAAAAGGGGGGCGGCGACGCTGGCGGGGCGGCAAAAGCGTGCCCGCTCCCGCCAGTCGCCGGCGACATCTCCGGCGAGTTGGCATCATGTGACGGGCCCCTTAGAGAGAGAAGGATATCCTCATTACAGCCAATGGGCCTGGTAGGAAGAGGGTTCGTGCAGGGCATCGCACGGATAGGAAGGAGAGCGCAAAGAAACACGCAGAGGGACTGAAAGTAAAGAGGAAGGAACATCCTAGAGAGCCTTAGGCAGATATAGCATCCTTCGGTGGCTACCCGGCTAGCTACCCGAATCTGTGTGACTATATACCTGAGAACTATCATGACCAGTTACCAGTAAACACCGTACAGAGCCAGCAAGTCTCCAGTGTTTCAGTTCTACTAAGCTGCAGAACAGCAAGTGTTACCAGACCCTGTCCTGGGGACCCCGCTCCGCCTACGGGGAGCGACAACATCTGGCTGCCTACCCATCGTCCCCAGAGGTCTGCTGGCAGTGCTGGTGCCATCACTAGGTACTGCAGGTGGCATCATGAGACTTTATTCTTTTTCTTTTGTTTATAAAACCTCCCTTTTTAAGCGACCACCAGGGCCATGGCCCTGGGCAGGCCACCAGTGACATCCCCTTACAGTAACCGCCCAGGAACCGAGTCCCGACGGCCGTGGGGTGGGTCACATCAAAAATACGCAACTTCAAAAACTCTCTGACAATCTCAACTTGTGCGCACAGCCTTAGTGAGATGTCTCCAGATCCCAGTATTTGACTGTGACTGTGAACTTTGCTGGGAAGGCTTGAAAACAGAACATTCTTTTTCATTAAAAAAAACTATGGGAAAAACTACAGTTTCTGTTAAAGAAGCACTCCTATCAACGTTTTTATGTTCTTTTTGTATAGCAATCATCATATCATATAGCACTATGTACTTACAATTGCTTATTTTGCCTTTCCACCCAGTTAATTCTTCTATTTTCTCTGCTCTATGTAGAAACAAGAAGTCACTTTTCCCTGCATGAATCATTCCCTCTTTTCAATTCCTGACCCAGTCAAAAACATGATGAAAACCCATGTAAATGCAAGTAACCTGATTGACATAATACTATAGGTGTAAAAATGCTGCAAAATATCTGTAACAAAAAAACGCACCAAATACTCATCGTGGGAATGTAGTCCAAAGTTTGACCACGGTACAAATTCCACACCTTGTAGTTGTTCTTTTCCTGTTGCAAATTACGGTAACAGTCAAACTGTTGGGGCTATTATGTAGTAAGACAAAGAAAAGATTGAACCCATGTAGACATCTTAACCTGTTCGGGTTGTATACTAATTTAAGCAGTTTGATGTTATCTACTCTGACATTTGAAAGGTGACATTTCTGGCCAGTGTTGTCTGCATCTCTGATTTCTTGTATCCCTATATTTAGCCTGGATGCAATAACAGCTGAGCAACAGGGGCTAAAAATACAGGGCACTTACAGGAGGGCAGAGAGGCCCAGATTGAAGGTCCGTCTGTGACGTCTGAACATCTGCCCAGTCATTGTCATGGCTTAGCAATGTATAATATATTCTAGACAGGGTCCCGACTCTATTGCATCGTGTGATTCTAAAACATGCGCAATTATATATTATTTAAAGTGTGTTGTTAATGTTTTAAATTACAAAATTAAATTAAAAAGAGGTGCATTTAAAGCTCAGTGATAGCAGTGCAATTGTATAACATGCAAACAACAAAGTAGGTATGTGTATGTTACATATCATGAATGCTTTTATAGATGAAAATGCTGCTATTCATGATGGAGTAACAAATAAACACAATATGACGATAATGTCTGGACTCCAGAGATTCTTCATTATGGTACTGGTGGTGGGATATTGCATCCTGTGACAGTCTGATAGATCTGTATTCCATAGAGTTGTCATTACGGCGGTGCCTGTGTGATGCTGCATCCTGTGGCAGTCTGATAGATATGTACTCGGTAGATTCGGCATTATGGTACTGTCCTTTGGATATTGCATCCTGTGACAGTCTGATACATCTGTACTCCATAGAGTTGTCATTATGTTGGTGCCTGTGTGATCCTGCATCCTGTGAGAGTCGGATAGATCTGTACTCCTTATAGTTGTTATTACGGCGGTGCCTGTGTGATGCTGCATCCTGTGACAATCTAATAGATATGTACTCCATAGAGTTGTCATTACGGTGGCACCTGTGTGATGCTGTATCCTGTGACAGTCTGATAGATCTGTACTTCATAGAGTTGTCATTATGGCGGTGCCTGTGTGATGCTGCATCCTGTGACAGTCTGATAGATCTGTACTCCAAAGAGTTGGAATTACGGTGGCACCTGTGTGATCCTGCATCCTGTGACAGTTTTGATAGATCTGTACTCTATAGATTCATCATTACGGCGGCACCTGTGTTATGCTGCATCTTGTCACAGTCTGATAGATCTGTACTCCATAGAGTTGTCATTATGGCGGTGCCTGTGTGATGCTGCATCCTGTGACAGTCTGATAGATCTGTACTCCAGAGAGTTGTCATTACGGTGGCACCTGTGTGATCCTGCATCCTGTGACAGTTTTGATAGATCTGTACTCTATAGATTCATCATTACGGTGGCACCTGTGTGATCCTGCATCCTGTGACAGTTTTGATAGATCTGTACTCTATAGATTCATCATTACGGTGGCACCTGTGTGATCCTGCATCCTGTGACAGTTTTGATAGATCTGTACTCTATAGATTCATCATTACGGCGGCACCTGTCTGATGCTGCATATTGTCACAGTCTCATTGATGTGGATTGCAGAGATTCATTGTCACGATGCCAGCGATGTAATGATGTATTCTGTAACAGTGTCATAGATCCGGACAATGGAAAATCTTCATGTTGTTTGGGCTGTGATACTGCGGTATTTGTCAGCCTCCTAGACCTTGACGTTAGAGATTCGCCCGCACGGTGTGCTCGCTGAGGTGAAGCTTCTTTTGTGCGTCTCATTGATCTTGACACTAGATATTCGTGTTGTCGGCGCTGTCAAAATGGCATCCTGTGATAATGTAATGGCCTGGACTGGGGGTCGTGTGCGACTTGCATGCGCTTCGTCAAGGCAATGCTGTCTTTGTTCAGTAGTCTCATTTGCTTCATCGTTGCCTTTTCCATTGTGCTGCTTCCCTTTCCAAGTTATCTGCGTACCGTACTTTTTAGGATGGCTCACCTTGGCGTAGATTTTGATTGATCAACCACACTTGACTGATGAACCACATTCCAGTTTAGCTGCCTTTTGTAATGTCCACGATGTCCTATAGGTGAAGCTGTTTTCAGGACAAACTTACAGTCATGCAATACATGTGTAGATTATCCCAATTTAAATGTTTTCTGTCAATATCAGATTCCTTTTTCCAGTGGCGTAACTTCAGGCCCAGGGGCCCTGATGCGAAAGCTCCAACGGGGCCCCTAATTATTACAAATCTTTAATAATATTAGTCTTTTTCTATGGGCCGAAGGGACTTTGGGGCCCCCCTAGGCTGCAGGGCCCGGGTGCGATCGCAACCCCTGCACCTATTGTAGTTACGCCCCTGCCTTTTACACCACAACCAGAGCCATAATATGAACAGTCAGGGCACCAGTGAAATCTGTAGCAGTGTATCTACCTACCATGTGTAATCTGTAATACTTTCAGTGTTACAGAACAGTGCCCAGGTGTGGCTTCAACCTATGAAATCTCTATTGCTGTACCCCTGGTTATGGCCTTTATGTTACGGTATTGATGCTCCTAGGAGGAAAGACAAGGAAGGAATCCTGACATACTGTAAACCTGTCAGCATTTGTCAGTAGAACACTCCTTTAGCCTATTTGGCTAATAGAACTATGGGCACTATTGATACATTACAATATAAATTGGTATATATTTTTTTAAAGGGGAAATGTTAAAGCACCACTCCAGTGTTTCTTTTCTTTCAGCGCTGGAGTGGTGCTTTTAGTCTTATGTCCCTGCCCCTATTATTATACTCATCCTCCAGCATCTTCACCTTTTTTCAGCGTCGCTCCGGTCCCGGGGCACTATCTTGTGACTGCAACTTCTGATTGTGTAGAAGACAGAAGTTACATCACAAACTCTCACTGAAAGTCTTTGAGAGCAGAATGAGGTTTCACAGACTTGCATTAATTTGTGACCTCCTGCACATTCCATGAAACACTGGAGCTGCTACCATAGTAGGTCACAAACTGGAGAATACCGACCAGAGTAATGCTGGAAACAAGTGTAGATGCCAGAAGGACAGTATAATACTAGGCGCAGGGGACTTACATTTACAGCACCACTCAATTGGTAAAATAAAATTAAAATGCTGGAGTGATGCTTTAAATTACACACAAACTCACACTGAAGTACATACCTGGCTGCATCACCATTTCACAGTCCTTACTAATGTCATACACAGAAAATCACAGGCTTCCTGTCACTTTAGCCTATTATTTCTGTCATATCTGTAGTATGGTAGTGCATGTATTTCACTTGGAAATGCACACCATTCATCTGCATAGCTTTCCTTACTTACTGTATCTGCTTTGGAGATAGACAAGTTGTGACTTGAAGCTTTGAGGCTCAATGTGAGATTTGTACTAGCCTCCTCTTTGGAATGTATAGAATCTGCAATGCAACTACAAACTGCAAACTGTAGTATTTAAGCAGTAAGGCTGCCTTCACATTTGCGTTTGCAAGCGCAGCGCACCGAACGCAGCCAAACGCTTGCGCACTGCGTTCCTATGTTTAAGATGGGAATGCATGTGCCTGCGTTTTGGCTGCGTTCGGTTGCGTTTGCGTTCGGATGCGCACAATTTGTGCACCCTCCTTCGCCCTCCGAACTCAGCCTGTTGCATTTTTTGTGTGGTCGCATGTTTTATCTGCAAGCGCCCGCAAGCACACAAAAAATGCAGGGATCTCAATGGATCCGCAGTATCCTCCACATGACAGCGCAGGAGAACGCTGTGGATCTCATTGAAATCTCTCCCGGTGGCCGCTGGTGATCAGCGGCAGTCACCGGGAGATCAGCTAGAGCCGCCGCTGCACTCCCGCCAGTGTCGGCGCGGGAGATTTGAAGATACAGCTGATCTGACAGCTGTTTAAATCTCCTATTCGGTGTCGGCGCAGGAGATTTCAAGCAGCGATCAGCTGTTTCTTATCTCCTGCACTGATATCACCCTAATCGGTGTCGGCGCGGGAGATTTAAACAGCTGTCACATCAGCTGTATCTTCAAATCTCCCACGCCGACACCTGCAGGGGATCAGCTATGGCCGGGAGGAGGAGATCTCCACCGCTGATCTCCGCCTCCCGGCCGCCCCCAGAGACAGCTGGTTGGCTGGCCGGGGTGCATATTAATGTGAACGCATGCGGAGATTCTCCGCTGCGTTCACATTAATATGGCTGCGTTTGCGTCTGCATGCCCTGCGCATGCAGACAGAAACGCAAATGTGAAGGCAGCCTAAAACATTGTATTCTGCTGATTTTGCTTTGTACCTATGAAAATTCCACAACAAAATCCACTTTTGGAAGAGTCATCAAAAAACGACCAATAGTAAAATTCAGGTTACTATGGTAAATAATTTTTTTTTCCTTCAATTTTCAAATTGCATATATATCCATACTACTCTATATATAATATATACAGTAAGTGTATATGTATATATCCAAAGACACACTGATAGGATGTTTACATTTTGAGCCCCAATGGGGACAGTATTGCTGATGCATGTAAAGTGCTATGGAACTAATAGCGCTATATAAATGAATAAATATTATTATACTAGATGGTTGCCCGTTTCTAACGCATCGGGTATTCTAGAATATATACATAGTATATACGTAGACCAGCAGAAGTGCCATTCAGGGCACGAAACGGGCCGTTGTCCGGCATACCTCCACGTCCCCCCTCCCTCCATTGTACTGTATGGAATCCTGAACGGAACCCTGAAAAGGGAATACATTCCTAAGAAGCATCAAATGGATGAGTGCCCTCTTTTTTTCTGGACTGTTTTAAACATAGTTTATTTATGAAGATTTAAGAATAATTTAATGACCGATCAGCAATGTACCATCACACTTAGCGACGCTCCAGCAATCCCGACAACGATACGACCTGGTAGGGATCGCTGGAGCGTCACTACGTGGTCGCTGGTGAGATGTCAAACAGTCAGATCTCACCAGCGATGCAGCAACGATACGGCGGTCGTTGGGACCCTGTCACTCTAGGGCGTAGTATTGAGGTTGTTGGTTGTTGGTTGTTGTCCCACGCGGCTTTGAGGGGGATTTGAATCTCGGCCGCCATATCGGAATACCCATAACTTGGGTGTTCCAATATGGCGGTCAGGGTACTTCCGCTGCGAGTAGCCGGGAGATGACCGGCTAGCGCCAGTCATCTCCCGGCTGCGTCCCCGCTCACCTCCGTGCAACAAGAGATGACCCACGGCTACCGTTGGGAGTCCCTACCAGGTCGTATTGTTGTAGTGATCGCCAAGTGTGACTTTACCCCCATTCTGACACGATCAGTGATCTCACAGAGGGGGCCTAGTTGCTGCTGCGTGTCACAGTGAGCGAGTCTGGGTACTTCCGCTGCAAGCAGCCGGGAGATGACTGGCTAGCGCCGGTCATCTCCCGGCTGCATTGCCACTGGCTTCCATGCGGCAGGAGATGACCCAAGGCTACCGTCGAGAGATCAGCGGCTAGCGCCACTGATCTCCCAACGGTAGCGGTGGCGTGTGTGGTTCAAATCCTGCGCCAATTCGCTGATGGACTGCGCCGATCGCTGATTGGGCACGACCAATCAGCGAAGCGGAATTTCCGTTACAGAGAGAGAGACAGACAGAATTAGACGATTATATAGTAGATTATTATATGTGTTTATATATATATGTGTGCATATATTATATATGTACAGTGCCTACAAGTAGTATTCAACCCCCTGCAGATTTAGGTGGTTTGATAAGATGCAAATAAGTTAGAGCCTTCAAACTGCAAACGAGAGTAGGATTTATTAACAGAAGCATAAGTCTTATAAACCAAAAAGTTATGTTGCTCAGTTGAATTTTAATAAATTTTAAACATAAAAGTGTGGGTCAATTATTATTCAACCCCTAGGTTTAATATTTTGTGGAATAACCCTTGTTTGCAATTACAGCTAATAATCGTCTTTTATAAGACCTGATCAGGCCGGCACATGTCTCTGGAGTTATCTTGGCCCACTCCTCCATGCAGATCTTCTCCAAGTTATCTAGGTTCTTTGGGTGTCTCATGTGGACTTTAATCTTGAGCTCCTTCCACAAGTTTTCAATTGGGTTAAGGTCAGGAGACTGACTAGGCCACTCCATCACCTTGATTTTTCCCTCTTGAACTAGGCCTTAGTTTTCTTGGCTATGTGCTTTGGGTCGTTGTCTTTTTGGAAGATGAAATTACGACCCATCTTAAGATCCTTGATGGAGGAGCGGAGGTTCTTGGCCAAAATCTCCAGGTAGGCCGTGCTATCCATCTTCCCATGGATGCGGACCAGATGGCCAGGCCCCTTGGCTGAGAAACAGCCCCACAGCATGATGCTGCCACCACCATGCTTGACTGTAGGGATGGTATTCTTGGGGTCGTATGCAGTGCCATCCAGTCTTCAAACGTCACGTGTGTGGTTGGCACCAAAGATCTCGATCTTGGTCTCATCAGACCATAGAGCCTTGAACCAGTCTGTCTCAGAGTCCTCCAAGTGATCATGAGCAAACTGTAGACGAGCCTTGACATGACGCTTTGAAAGTAAAGGTACTTTACGGGCTCGTCTGGAACGGAGACCATTGCGGTGGAGTACGTTACTTATGGTATTGACTGAAACCAATGTCCCCACTGCCATGAGATCTTCCCGGAGCTCCTTCCTTGTTGTCCTTGGGTTAGCCTTGACTCTTCGGACAAGCCTGGCCTCGGCACGGGAGGAAACTTTCAAACGCTGTCCAGGCCGTGGAAGGCTAACAGAAGTTCCATAAGCCTTCCACTTCCGGATGATACTCCCAACAGTGGAGACAGGTAGGCCCAACTTCTTGGAAAAGGTTTGGTACCCCTTGCCAGCCTTGTGACCCTCCACGATCTTGTCTCTGATGGCCTTGGAATGCTCCTTTGTCTTTCCCATGTTGACCATGTATGAGTGCTGTTCACAAGTTTGGGGAGCGTCTTAAATAGTCAGAAAAGGCTGGCAAAAGAGATAATTAATCCACACATGTGAAGGTCATTGTTCTTTGTGCCTGAACTACTTCTTAATACTTTAGGGGGACCAAACAGAATGCTGGTGGTTTGAGGGGTTGAATAATAATTGACCCACACTTTTATGTTTAAAATTTATTAAAATTCAACTGAGCAACATAACTTTTTGGTTTGTAAGATTTATGCTTCTGTTAATAAATCCTACTCTCATTTGCAGTTTGAAGGCTCTAACTTATTTGCATCTTATCAAACCACCTAAATCTGCAGGGGGTTGAATACTACTTGTAGGCACTGTATATATATATGTGTATGTATATATATATATATGAGGTGTATGTATAATGTATATAATACACAGTAGTATGTACACACGTGGTCAAAATTTTTGGTACCACTTGTTTAATGAAAGAAAAACCCACAATGGTCACACAAATAACTTGAATCTGGCAAGGTAATAATAAATAAAAATCTATGAAAATGAACAAATGAAAGTCAGACATTGCTTTTCAACCCTGCTTCCACAGAATTAAAAAAAAAAAATTAAACTCATGAAATAGATCTGGACAGAAATGATGGTCCTTTAAACTTAATATTTTGTTGCACAACCTTTTGAGACAATCACTGCAATCAAACGATTCCTGTGACTGTCAGTGAGACTTCTGCACCTCTGGACAGGTATTTTGGCCACTCCTTAAGAGCAAACTGCTCCAGTGTCTCGTGTTTAAAGGTTGCTTTTTCCAGACGCCATGTTTCATCTCTTTCCAAAGATGGTCAATAGGTCGGGGCTCATAGAAGGCCACTTCAGTATAGTCCAATGTTGTCCTCTTAGCCATTCTTGGGTGCTTTTAGCTGTGTATTTTGGGTCATTATCCTGCTGGAATACCAATGACCTGCGACTGAGACCAAGCTTTCTGACAGTGAGCAGCACATTTCTCTAGAATTCCTTGATAGTCTTGATATTTCATTGTACCTTACACAGATTCAAGACACCCTGTGCCAGATGCAGCAAAGCAGCCCCAGAACATAACAGAGCCTCCTCCATGTTTCACAGTAGGGAGTGTTCTTTTCTTGATATGCTTTTATTTTCTGTCTGTGAACATAGAGCTGATGTGTCTTGCCAAAAAGTTCCATTTTTGTATCATCTGTCCATAGGACATTCTCCCAGAAGCTCTGTGACTTGTCAACGTGTAGTTTGACAAATTACAGTCTGGCTTTTTTATGATTGATTTTTTTTTCAATAATGGTATCCTCCTTGGTAGTCTCCCATGAAGTCCCCTTTGGCTCAAACAACGACGGATGGTGTGATATGACACTGATGTTCCTTGAGCTTGAGGTTTACCTTTAATCTTTTCAGAAGTTTTTCTGGGCTCTTTTGTTACCATACCTTTTATCCGTCCCTTCGATTTGCCATCAATGTTCCTCCTGCGGCCATGTCTAGGGAGGTTGGCTACAGTCTCATGGATCTTACATTTCTGAATAAAATGTGCAATTGTAGTCATAGGAACATCAAGCTGCTCGGAGATGGTCTTATCACCTTTACCTTTAACATGCTTGTCTATAATTTTCTTTCTAATCTCCTGAGACAACCCTTCCCTTTGCTTCCTCTGGTCTAGGTTGAGTGTGGTACATACCATGTCACCAAACAGCCACGATTCGGAATAGCAGCATTTTGGATGTAGCATGTTTTAGCTGCATCTGAAACGGTGCATAGTGTAGTACAAGCACACTGGATAGGTTTATAGAAATCTCATGCCCACTGTGTTTCTTTTTTCCGCAGCACAAACTGATATTCGGCGCAGCCACCGAAGCTACAGCATGTCAGTTTATGCTTGTGGAGACACCAGTGTTCTCGGCAGGAGAACACTGAAAAATCCACTGCCCCCAGAATCCTGATTGTGGGCACTGACAGCACTTTCTTCTGCAGGGAATACGCGTGCATCCAGAACGCAGACTGTCCTGATCGTGGGCACTTAACCTTAGGCTTTACAGTAGACTTTTACCTGTTCTGTATTAATGACTTTGCACCAGTCGAATTATCATCACTATAGGATTGCAATATAGCGAGACATCTCTATATGAGGTAGATACACCTACGCCATCCACTATGGGTGATATTTCAGCTCACTTCCGTCTCCCTTCACAATGAGGATAGTGCTTCTATACAACCAAGTAGGATCTGATTCAGATTAATACTGCTAATCTCTATGCGAAGAACAAGAAGTAAGAGTCTAATATTGGGTCAAGCAGCCAGTGTGATATATATTTATGTATAACATAGGCAATGGTATGAAAAAAAGAAGGAAAAAAAATATTGTAACATAGAACACTGATTTAAGCAATAGGTTTCAATATCCCTATTCTGCATCAGGGAAATATATTTGCAAGCTGACACCATGAGTGCTTCTCTTTATCCAAACAGTGGGGAGTGGCAGGTTCTAGATAAAAGTCCTGAGTGAGCAAATAAGGAGCAGCGGGACAAGAATATGACATCACAATCGTCCTCCTTAGTTATTAAAGGGGTTTTCCGGTCTAAACTGATAATTCTGCAATCATGCTTTGTGACTGCAGACTTATCAATCCTTCCAGTGCACCCGCTGTACGCTACAAGGATTCGCGGTTTCTAGACGGGATCGGACCACAGTTATGCAGTATGTGCGTATATACAGAAAGATATGCATGTTCCCGGTAAGAGCCCCCAACTACTGGCACGGCATCGCTCAATATAAATGTATGGAGCAAGGCCATGCCCACTAGATGGCCACTCCCACTGGTCAGACATGCCCGCTTCATACACTTGTATTGAGTGAGGCCGAACCCACTAGTCAGAGGTTCTGGCCAAGTGACCTCACGATTGCCAGCTCACGATTGGGACCCTCTACAGCTACTAAGTGATTTAGCCATACATTGTTCTCAGTGTATATCAGTGTTATTAAAATATGTGAGATATTCAGAAAGCAGAACTTGTTATAAAACGTAATGTGCTTCCTCTTCCTGTCTAACTATTGTCACAGAAAGATAATGGCACCATGTGTCTGGTGAGATATCAATAGCTGCTGCTACCATCAAGATGTTCAGGTTAAATTATTTAATAGGCTTCCCTGGTATTGCAAAATAGTCAGATTTCAACACTCAGATCAAGATCACAACTGCTTTGATCTGTTTTATTTTTCTAAAAAATTGTATATTAAAATCTGAATCTAACTTGTGCCATTGTAGCATGTAAAACTCAAAGCATGCATGAGCCTAGCTACATCTGGCTATACATATTACAGAATTGTTGTACACCTGATATTCTTAATCAGACTTACACAATGCTTTAGAGAGGTATCACACTTGCGTTTATTGTACTTGCGTCAGTGTCAGGCGAAATCCTGATGGCTTCTGATCAGGCATGTGCCCCTATACTTAACATGGGGACGCAGTGACATCAAGTGGCATCAGGATTACATCAGATCCAAATGAGTGCGGCGTCTCGTTTGCATCATTGGACGCACTATGTTGTGAATGTGCATCGCTTGAAAAATTCAGATTCATCTGCATGTGGTGCAATACGGCAAAACCACACATTGCTCTTTTTGAGTCCGTATCTGGCCGCTGGTGAAAGCAGCCAAGTCGGATCAGGATTTCACACTGAGCATGCTCAGAGTAGTTTGAGCATGCTCAGAACAGCGCTCTCTCTCCCCTCCCCACGCTGCAGACATTATGCCCCTCTTGTTTTCTGTGTGCTGAGCCTCTATACTTAACAGAGGAGGAGTTTAGCACTGAGCCAACTGCTGTAGAGAAGCAGAGGAGCAGCGAGAAGGGGGAGTGTCGGGAAAAGGCAATGAGTGAAGGCGATCTGCTCAGGTGTTTCTCTCTCCCCCAATGAGTAAAAACGATGCTGTGGTACAGGCATTTCATCCTTTTAGCACAGTGTCGCCGGATGCAGATGTAGGTGTCTTCAGCTTGATGTGGCCAAGACCCAGTGTGAAATCAGCCTTGAGCTACAGTTTTCAGGGGCTGGCTGGCAAATTTTGGCCTGGGGGGCAAGCACACAGCAGTGACCCATGAGCAGTGAGCTTCAAGGGAAGAGCAGCCTCCCAGACCAACATGACAGATGGCCGGGCGACCGCAACACTGCTGCTTGACCACTGGCCTGAGGGGCATCTACCCCCCTGCCAACTGGGCCAGCCAGCCCCTGGCAGTTATGCTATGTTCCCACAATGAACTTTTGCTGATTTTTTGTTACTTCGTATTTTCGCTGCACCAAAAATGCAGCATCTGACAGTTCCAGCAGATTGGATGGGATTTATAGACATCTCCTGCCCCCTGCACTTCTTTGTTATTCAGTGTAGATTGACCTGCGGTGAGAGTAGCAAATGCACAACATGACCATTTGTCTTTGGGTGCACTGAGTTTTATGTGCAAATTTCTCCATAAACTTGCATTAGATATGGAAAATCTGCAGGTAAACAAATGCACATGTGTGTTTAGTGCATTTCCGTGGCAGAAATGCATCAAAAGCTCATGTAAGGCTGTGGTCACACTTGCCAGCCATTTTTGCTTTGGGAACATTTATGGGAAAAATGTTGTCTTTTTTTTTTCCAAGTCCAAAAAATGGTCCGTTAATGGATGGGGCATTTTATGGGTTATTCCGTATTTGAAGACCTCTTCCCAGGATCCAAAAAATGTTGCAAGCAATGTTTTTGGGTGCTGGAAAAAGGACCGTTTTTTTTAACATGGGGCCCTATGGGAAAAGGGATCCGTTTTTT
>JARQOC010000006.1:110266760-110390853 GCA_033576535.1 Allobates femoralis
GAACCAGGTTCTTTTTTCGGAACTTCCCCAAGTGGGGAGATCCGAAAATTATCAAATGGGGGGTCATTGAACGGACCAGAGCACCTACCCAGCTGCAACTCCTTAAAAAATTTTTCCCTCGCGATGTCAGGGAAACGCTTCAGTGAAGGCAAATTCGGAACCACCTTACAGCCAAAGCCGTCAAAAGGCGGAACAAAAAATCCATCATTAAAACCTTCAAACAGGAGCCGAGCTTTCTCCCTGTCGGGATAATGGTTTAGATAAGGAACCATTCTTTCCACTCTCACTGCACTCTTTGCCCGCAAGAAATGGCTCCTTCGGATTAGCTCCCTGAGGCCCCTGATTAAACCTCCGGAAACATTTGCTCATAGAATGAACCCCCCCCGCAAATGGCACATTCATGTTTATAGCGACAGTTATGTAGCCACTTGCAGGAAGACTCATTAAAGGCAAAACAGAGTCCTTTCTTTATCTGCTGATTTACTGGATTCTTAATTAACGGAACATGCCGTGAGGGACCATAACCTGCAGCCACAATCCAACATCTTTCACTCCCCACCTCAATGAGGGGTGAACAGATAATTTTTGTCTGAAAGCTTCGTCATATAGCAACCAAGCGTTGCCACCAAAATGACGGTGAGCCTCCAAAACAATGTTGATATGTTGAAGAAGCCCACAGCAAAGATCTGAGGACTTCTCCCCTAACACCGCAGCAAATATTAAAAATGCTTGTAACCAGGAATTAAATGAGCAAAAAGATTTTCTTTTATCTTCTTCCACCTTATCTGCATGTAGAAAACCCTTACTAGGAAGTAATGAAAACAATTCTACATACTCCCCAGACCAAATCTGCTCCTTCACTGATGCTGAAGGTGGAAACCCAAAGGTGACACTTCGCACGGGCAATGCTTCCTTAACGCATGCCGACGGAACCTGTGACCTATGGGAAGCCCTAATAGCCGACTCATGATCCAAAGCCTTTAATAGCATCACGCACTGCAGCTTGCACCATCTCTTGAAGAGAGGTAGAAACGCTATTAACATTGTCATTATCACAATAGGGCATCTCACCCTCCGTTGCTTCAGATATCGATGCTCTCCTCTGTATATGCGTCCAGCTGTTGCTGAGTCTCTTCCTCTAGCCCCTGTAGAAGTCAGGGCAGAAGGCATCTGATCCGCACCCACAGCTGCTGTAGTGCTCCATGCTTGAGATACAGCCGCAGCTGCTGAAGAACTGTCCTGTATAGCTCTGACACCAGAACCCGGATTGCTGGAAGCTGCCCTGACAGCAGCCATATCCTCTTCATCCTGTACTGCCCCTAAAACATGCGTTCTGAGGGGAAGTCCTGTCACGAGACCAAACCCTCTCCAGGGCTCCTTGAGCTTCTGGGGCTGCTCCCTGCCTGGATACCGGACCGGTCTCTTCCTCGCCTGGTACTGCCGTCCGTCAGATCGGGACGGAGATGGTGACCGCATCGTACCTTCCTAGGCCTCGCACTGCGGCGAAGCACCGGTGTAGAGTCAGCAATTTCGTCCTTCTTCCCGGTCTTCCGTTCTTGCTTCTTCCGGGTTGTCAGCTCTAATGCCATCTTCATTCAGACACCGGAGAAGCCACTCACAGGCTTCCTCCAGCGCTCGCCTTCTCAAGGAGCCGTGACAAGAGATCCTCCATGACTCCCTGGCTTCTTCAACTCCTGAGGTAAAAGTGACTGCTTGACAGGAGCAATCTATTTATAAACACCTTTGCCCCCCTTCTCTCCCCCTCTTAAACCAATCAAAACTCCTCAAAAAGAGCACCATAAAAACAGATTAGCCTGGTACCATCTCCTGATGATAAATTAACCCTTAAATCATCGTTTACCTCACAACACAATCTCAATTCATATAAGGGCTCATTGCCTCATGCTGGCCCCATTGTTATCCAATGCTGCCATTACATTCTATTAAGCCATACCCTTTACACCCTATACTCTGTTAAGCTATACCTTTTACACCCTTTACTCAGTTAAATCATACCCTTTACACCTTTACTCTGTTAAACCATACCTTTTACACCCTTTACTCTGTTAAGCCATACCCTTTACACCCTTTAGTCTATTAAGCCATACCCTTTACACCCTATACTCTGTTAAGCTATACATTTTACATCCCTTTACTCTATTATAACCATACCTTTTATACACCCTTTACTCTGTTAAGCCATACCTTTTACACCCTTTATTCTATTAAGCCATACCCTTTACACCCTATACTCTGTTAAGATATATACCTTTTATACACCCTTCTTATTGTTCTATTAAGCCATACCCTTTACACCCTTTACTCCGTTAAGTCTCACCTCTTTACAGTAAAGTCATGCACCCTAGTCAGACAAAATGTAAAGTGTCTGAAACACATAATAAATATTAAATATGCTGCAAGTCATGAGAGCAGTCTTCAGCACAAATCAGCATCATGCAATATTGTGTATATACATGGATGTATTCTGTATAACCAGCGTGTCATCTTATGCGATAGGTACCGGCAGTAATGCATGCTACATGGAAGAAACAAAGAACATAGAAATGGTAGATGGAGATGCAGGGAGAATGTGTGTCAACATGGAATGGGGAGCATTTGGAGACAATGGATGTTTAGATGATATTCGAACAGTATATGACAAAGCAGTTGATGAACTGTCACTGAATTCAGGAAAACAAAGGTAAATAGACAATGGACAATATAACAAACACAAAGTTGTGTTTTTTTTGTGCATCTGATTCACTGTCATCTTTGTACTTTTTAGATACGAGAAAATGATTAGTGGCATGTACTTAGGAGAAATTGTAAGAAACATTCTAATAGATTTTACGAAGCGAGGATTTCTATTCCGTGGCCAAATTTCGGAGGCTTTGAAAACAAGGGGTATCTTCGAAACCAAATTCCTTTCACAAATGAGAGGTAGGTGATGAGAATGTATACATATCGTGGTATTAAGGAATTGTCTTCCTGTACAATCGAAATGTTGCTTCTTCGTTCAATACCTCAGATGTGAGAGGTCACGAATAACAACTTCCATGTCTATGACAGTTTAGTTTACAATGAATCATTATCTACTAGGCTGGACTCGCACATGACGTAACTAAGGGTGCAGTCACCAATCCACGTGAAATGGTTTCATGCCTTCTTTTTATCCATAAATCTATCTAATCACACATTTGTAAAAATCACAGATCTGAGAATTAAGGCTCATTTATTCACTAGTGGGAGCGAGCCCTGAAAATGAGATCTGTAAAACTTGGAGCCTGTGCTACTCTGATCCGATATTGAAGATCAGAATAAAGACCCCGTTACATGGTACGATATCGTGAACTATATCGCTCAAACGTCACGGCTTGGAGTCGTTGAAACGACATCGTTAGGACGTCGTTGCATGTAACACTGAGATACAAGTACGATAAATGTTTGGATCGTTGATTGTAGATTGAGAACATGTTCTCAAATCAGAAGATCCACGATCAGCCAACCTGCTGCATCGTTCTGTGTGACACCGCAATAACGATGTCGTTAACGACTTCCCCTATTGACAACAGTGAACAAGTATCGTTCGCTGGGTTGTGCGAATGATAGCTGCTTGCTGTATGGTTGGTGCGTCGTGCTCGATATCTAGGCATGTGACAGCTCACCAACGATGTCCAAATGATGTCCTAACAACCGCGCGCCCCCGAGATCGTTTGTGATATCGTTTCCACATTGAAGTGTGTAACGGAACCTTAGACATATCAGTGGATCTGTGTACTGTCTGATAAAAAAAAATCTAAATCGAGCAGCTGAATCCTTCCTGAGGCTTTGTTCGCTCAGGGGTTCAAGAATTCTTTTCACTTGCTTTATTTCTTAGAGTCAATCACTAGGTTCAAAGGTCACAAGCATGCTACAGCTCAAAGAAAAAATTAAAAACATACACAAATAATAATAAAAAATGGTTTTCAAGGTTGTCAGCAGGATTTCACCCCCAAAATTATTTATATGTTAGTGTAGCTCTTTCAAACACAAGTCCAGCAACACCTTTTCATAGCCAGTCAGTTTCTCAGTTACTGACAAATCAGCATTCAAATTGATATGCAAATAAGGTTTATCTGAAACCTCTGTCACTCCAGCTCTATTTCCCATCCAGTGCCTCTTCCTCTTGCTTAACTGACAGCTCCTTTGCATGAAGATACTGAGCACAGAGGTTGTCAGTCAAGCAGGAGGAGGTGCTGCTAGGCTGTGAATAGAGTTGGAGTGACAGAAGCTTCAGTTCTACAGCCTCATTCGAATATCAATTCAAAAGCTAATTTCACAGGGACGGTGCAATGGACTGGCCATGTAAAGGTATTCTTGGACTTGTCTTTGTAAGAGCTACATGCACATATAAGTAGTTTGGGGATGAAATCCTGTTGACTGATTCCCTTTAAAGGGGAGCTGTGAATGGATTCATGTTGCCAATATCACAGGCTGCTTGAATCGGAGCTTGGCTATATGATTGAAGCCGGTAATTTTTCTCTGAAACATTGACGGAGAGATGTAATTAGTTTGGCACCACATCGGATGGCTTCTCCCGACTCTGCCTCAGTTCTCTGACAGGTCTCTCCTGATGTACACACATGGAAGAAACCTGTCAATCACCTAGAGCATTGCGGGAAGACTAGTCTCATCTCTGCCTATGCTCCCCAGCTGGATCTTTAAACTTTTTTCTCTGAAAAGCCGTAGCATTTCAGAGTAAATAGTACCTGACTTCATTTGTACAGCCAGTATCTGATTCATGCTGCCCATAGTTTGGGCAGTATGAATCAAGTGACAGATTCTCATTAGTGATAAGATTCAAAACACTGAACAGAAATAACACATTTTTTGATATATGTTGTAGATTATGAATACTCAAACCTGTGATACTATGAAGATATTAAGACCATGGTATTTCTCTTCATACAGTGATAGGTTAGCATTGCTGCAAGTACGATCGATCCTTCAGCAACTGGGTCTCAACAGCACTTGTGATGACAGTATAATCGTCAAAGAAGTCTGTGGCGCTGTATCCAGAAGAGCAGCGCAGTTGTGCGGTGCTGGAATGGCAGCAGTGGTGGATAAGATACGGGAAAACAGAGGCCTGGACCATTTGGAGGTCACAGTTGGTGTTGATGGAACTCTGTATAAATTACATCCACAGTAAGAAAAGAGATTTTTACATCTTGTAGATTTATATTTTCCATGTATCCAAACAGTTTTTATAAGTAGGTATCAAATGATCTCATCATACATCTAAACAATTACAAAAAAAGGCAAGAAAGAAGGGCAGGATTTGGAAAAATGGAAACAAACGTTCCTCTAGGGTGAGGATTAAGTTCTTCAACATATTCTCCAAAAATTTTCTTGTAGATGATAAAAAGTCATGCTGATTTAAAATCTGTGAATATGAAGGCTTCGACAATCCGTTATTGCCATAACCAATAAGTAGCTTGAAGATCAGAGAATCTTGTAAAATAGGGTTTGTGGAAGTTAAACAGGTTCGATAAAAAAAAAAACTAAAGCAAATGTCAGTATAAATAACTTCCAAAATACATGTAATTAGCAAATCACAATTGTTTTGTTTAGAATCGTAATCACTATAGAACAAAATAGCTATCACCTTGCTACACTGATGCAAACCTGTCCTAGAATGTAAGGACAGCTGTCTGAGCATGTGCAGTCAGAAGCTGTCTGAGCATGTGCAGTCAGAAGCTGTCTGAGCATGTGCAGTTGGAAGTTGTCTGAGCACGTGCAGTCGGAAGCTGTCTGAGCATGTGCAGTTGGATGCTGTCTGAGCACATGTAGTCGGAAGCTGACTGAGCATGTGCAGTCAGAAGCTGTCTGAGCATGTGCAGTTGGAAGTTGTCTGAGCACGTGCAGTCGGAAGCTGTCTGAGCATGTGCAGTTGGAAGTTGTCTGAGCACGTGCAGTCGGAAGCTGTCTGAGCATGTGCAGTTGGATGCTGTCTGAGCACATGTAGTCGGAAGCTGACTGAGCATGTGCAGTCAGAAGCTGTCTGAGCATGTGCAGTTGGAAGTTGTCTGAGCACGTGCAGTCGGAAGCTGTCTGAGCATGTGCAGTTGGAAGTTGTCTGAGCACATGTAGTCGGAAGCTGTCTGAGCACATGCAGTCGAAAGCTGTCTGAACACGTACAGTTGGAGGCTATCAGAGCACATGCAGTCGGAAGCTGTCTGAGCACGTGCAGTCAGATGCTGTCTGAGCACATGCAGTCGGAAGCTGTCTGAGTACGTGCAGTCGGAAGCTGTGTGAGCACGTGCAGTCGGAAGCTGTCTGAGCACGTGCAGTCGGAAGCTGTCTGAGCACGTGCAGTCGGACGCTGTCTAAGCACGTGCAGTTGGAAGTTGTCTGAGCACGAGCAGTTGGAAGCTGTCTGAACACATGCAGTCGGAAGCTGTCTGAGAACATGCAGTCAGAAGTCTCTGAGCTTCTGCAGTCAAAAGCTGTCTGAGCACGTGTAATCGGAAGCTCTGCTGCTGTGACCTGTAGATACTTTTTGTTATTTAGAAAGACAAGGCATACAGAACATTGATAGGCCTCTTCTTACCTCAGCATCTGTGGTATCTCTACTAGTATTACTGGAGCACATCTTTCCACATATGAAGGAGGATGGAACACCCTACCGCACATGCTCACAGGTTCCTGAGCTAACATTCTAGGACATATTCCTCTGAAACAAGGCGGTGGTCATTTTAATTCTACAGAGGTTACCTCCATAGAAAAAAACATTGTGATTTTCTTATTACATGTATATAGAAATCTGCTAAAATTACATTTCTTTTAGGTATTTAGTTGTTTGTACTCCCGGAGATCCCTTTACGAAGTCTCTTCAAATTTTTAAATCTGTAATCTGTCTTAATTATCTATTTATTGATGTGTAATGGTATCGAAATACTTACTGACTTCACCAGCTTCCCTGGTTTCCAGCATTGCTTTGGACCCATGTGCAGCTATGCCAGCTCATACAGCGTCTACTGTGTAGAGCGATGCTGCTTTCCCAGTATAAGGCCCCTTTCACATCAGCGTTTTTTTCAAATCGCGGCAGAGGCGGTGAAAAAAACGCATCTGCCGCGATTAACGCATAACCGACACACTTGCGGCACAGTTGCGGCAAGCCCCATGCAATGCCTATGGGGCTTGCAGTAAGGGTGCGGCAGATGCGGCAAGTGCGGTTTCGGCACTTGCGGCAGGTGCGGACGCGAAAAAAAACGCTGTTGACTGCGTTTTTTTTGCGGCCGCACCTGCCGCAAGTGCCGAAACCGCACTTGCTGCACCCTTACCGCAAGCCCCCATAGACATTGCATGGGGCTTGCCGCAACTGTGCCGCAAGTGTGTCGGTTATGCGTTAATCGCGGCAGATGCGGTTTTTTCACCGCATCTGCCGCAATTTGAAAAAACACTGATGTGAAAGGGGCCTTAGTTTGAGATTTGGGGGAGGCTCCATAGACTTACACTGGGAAAGTGAATTCTGGTCCAAGCAAACTCCTGTGTGAACCAGCTAGTCTGATTTCAGGTCAGTTGGGCTGGAAGAGGACGGAGCACCGCTGGAAACCTAGGAAAGCGGTGATCCTAAAGTATTTTAGTAGGTTTACACACCATTACACACTGCGAATAGTTAGGAAAGATTAAAGAGTACAAATGTTAATGAAACTTCTTCGTAAATTAAAGTAAAACATACATTTACTAAAAAGGGGCATATTCATTACTGTTCAATCTATGGCCTATAGGTCCTCATCATGAGATTGGAGGGGGTCTAATTTATAGCACCCCTGACATACAGCTAAAAGAAGGAGGTCTTTTCATTGTTTAAGTGGCACAGATATGTTTGTAGATGCTATGCCCGGTAGAACTGGGCATCAGTGAGCTGCAATATCAAAACTATGTAACAGCGGATAGAAAGTATTAAAGGACACTTGCTGGATCACCGTATTCTCTTCAGTTATATCAATGCCTTTGATTTCAGCACTTTGACCCCAATCTGATATTGATGACTCTTCTAAGGATGTCTATCCCTACGATCAATACTGCAGTCACGGAAAATCCTTTTAATCTACTTTATACATCAGGATTACATCTACTGCACTGTAATTAAACAGCTGCCATAATTACAGTTGTCACATAGTCATGCTGTGAGAATGTTCTATATGTCTGGTGGAAGAAAGTGAAAACTTCTTCATTTATCTTCATGTATGAAGACACGTGAAAAATATCTGGTAGATTACACAATATGTTATACACCTTTCAGATCGACTCCAAATGTTGAGCATAGCAATCTGTTGTCAAGAGTCTGTAAAGGAAATTTGTCAGAAGGTTTTTGCTATGTAAATTGAGAGCAATATGTTGTAGTGGAAGAGACCCCCATCCCAGCGATGTGTCACTTACTGGCCAATGTTTTGCTGTTTCAATATAATCAATGTTTAATCAGCAGGAGATTATCCCTACAGGGCTAGTTGCCTTATGCCTTGTAGTCCAGCCACACCCCCAGCACTGATTAGCAGCTTACTGTCACTATACATTGTACACAGAAAGCTGCCAATCTTTGGTGTGGATGGGGTTTTACAGAGATCATTATTCTGAGCTCTGATGCATCTGCAGCAAAGAAAACTGTGATTCTATCTCCACTGCTGCTTCCAATAAACTAAGTGGTACATCGCTGGAATCAGGGTCTCTGTCCCTGCACATGCTACTGTCAGATTACATAGCAAATACCTTTTGACAGATTCCCTTTAAAGGGAAACTTTCAAGAAGAAAATGTTAACATCTGCAGGCAGAATATTATAGAGCTGATAATATTTATGTACATTTTTTGTGAGAAAAGGAAGACTTGTTCTTTATTCAATGAAACGTCTGGTGTTTGTATACAGCGGGTGAAATGAGTATTGAACATGTCACCAATTTTCTAAGTAAATATATGTCTAAATTTGCTATTGACATGAATTTCACAACAGATGTCGGTAACAACACATCCAATCAACCCATAGATGACCATAAAATTTGTGATATGTAATAATGAGAAATGACACAGGGAAAAGGCATTGAACACACTTACTGACATGTATTCAGTACTTTGTACAAAAGCCTTTGGTGATGACAACTTCAAGACGTCTACTGTATGGAGAAACTAGTAGCATGCATTACTCAGGTGAGATTTTGGCCCATTCTTCTACACAAACACTCTTCAAATCCTGAAGGTTCTGTGGACTCCATCTATGAATTCTAAAGTTTAGTTTTTTCCATAAATGTTCCATTGGACTCAGGTCAGGTGATTGACAGGGCCTTTCTAGCAGCTTTAATTTCTCTTTCTGAAACAAATTGAAAGTCTCTTTGTCAATGTGTTTGGGATCATTGTCTTGCTGCAATTTCCACCCTCTTTTCTCCTTAATCATCCTGGTAGACTGCAGCAGATTTGTATCCAGAATGTCTCTGTACATTTGTTCATTCATCCTTCCCTCGATCACATGAGGTTTGCCAGTGCTCTGTGCTGAAAAACAGCCCCACACTATGATGTTCTCATCTCCAAACGTTTACTGTTGTTATGGTGTTTTTGGAGAGATATTTTTTGCCTAAAAACATGGTGTGTATTATGGCATCCAAATAGTTCAATTATGGTCACATTTGATCAGACTATATTCTCCCAGTATTTCACAAGCTTGTCTAAATGTTGTTGAGCAAACTTTAAATGCACATTAACATGCATTTTGTTCAGCAGTGGAGTCTTGCATGGTGAGTGTGCATAGAGGCCATGGAGATTGAGTACCTGGTCACAGCCAGTTTATGGGGAAAATAATGTTTTTTTTCTACTACTAGATTATGGCCTCAACAATGCTCAATGATACCTTGAGTAGTTTAGAAATTTGTCTGTAACCAACAGACAAATTTATTGTTATCTGTTTAGAACAATAAGGTTGCAAAGTTCTTGACAGAGCTCACTGGTTTTACAGATCATGAAATGTTTCTTGTGCGGCACCTTGGTAATGGTTTTCAAATTACTGATTGAGTTCAGCTGGTGTCATGACTTTCCATGACTTTTTGCACCTCTTTTTTCATATGTTCAATACTTTTTCCCTGTGTTATTTCTCATAATTACACATCACTTATTTTATGGACATCTGTGGTTTGATTTATTGTCATGTGTGGATTAGTGGATTAGATGGGTTGTTATGAATATCTGGTGGGAAATTCATGTCAATATGACCTTTAAAAATATATTTACTTAGAAAATTGGTGACTTGTTCAATAGTTAATTCACTCGCTGTATATACAGTGCTCAGTATAAATGACTACACGCCTTTGAAAAGTAGGATTTTAGTCAGTATCTCACAACACAAGAACAGTTTTCATAATTTTGACAAGACTGAGCTTCATAGAATTTTTTTAACCCATAACATGCCTTTATTGGCGAATCAGAAAATTATATTTGTAAGCTTTCAAAGCTCAAGGCTCCTTTATCAGACAATGTCACAAATGAATTACTGAGACATTTAATACAAAATACAGCAGGACATAAGGAGATGGAGGTGGGCTAAGGAAATTGAAATAAAGTCTTTGTTAATGATGAAGATGAGGTACAGTGGTGAGTCATTACCTAGACCCAATTAACACTTACACAAGAAGATCTTCTAATATGTAAAAGACCACTGTACCTCATCTACATCATTAACAAAGACTTTATTTCACTTTCCTTAACCCACCTCCATCTTCTTATGTCCTTCTGTATTTTGTATTTAAATGTCTCAGTAATTCATTTGTGATAATGTCTGATGAAGCAGCCTTGAGCTTTGAAAGCTTACTAATATAATTTTTTGGGTTAGCCAATGAAGGTATCACTCCTATAATACTTTTCTCAACCTTTTTTGGGATCTTAAGTATTTATATCGACTCAAATTAGTTAATTTAAAAATGAACATACATCACATCAAAAACTACTACATCTAGTATTTAGTATGACCACCATGATTTTTATGGACAGCAATAAGTCTTCTAGACCTGGAATGAACACATTGGCAACATATTTCAACATCTTTTTCCAGTCATCAAGAACAACCTCTTCTAGAGCCTTAATGCTGGATGAAGAGTGAGGACATCTTGTCTCTTCAGAATTCCCCTGAGGTGTTTGGTTCGGTTCAGATCAGGAGACATACCGTATAAACTCGTGTATAAGCCGACCCGTGTATAAGCCGACCCCCCTACTTTTACCCCCAAAACCTGGGAAAACGTATTGACTCGCGTATAAGCCGAGGGTGGACCCCAGCACAGGTATACAGCCCCCAGCAGTGTGGTATACAGCAGGACCCCAGCAGTGGTGGTATACAGCAGGTCCCCAGCAGTGATGGTATACAGCCCCAGTAGTGGTGGTATACAGCAGGTCCCCAGCATAGTATACAGCCCCAGCAGTGATGGTATACAGGTCCCCAGCATAGTATACAGCCAGCAGTAATGGTATACAGGTCCCCAGCATAGTATACAGCCCAGCAGTGATGGTATACAGGTCCCCAGCATAGTATACAGCCCAGCAGTGATGGTATACAGGTCCCCAGGCATAGTATACAGCCCAGCAGTGATGGTATACAGGTCCCCCTCACAGTATACAGACCCCCCTCACAGGATGGCCCCTGCATGCAGCGCTGCGCACATACATTACCTGGCTATCAGCTGTCACCCTCCTGCGGCGATTCGCTGCTCCTGGCTGCATCTTCATCTGTGTCTTCCTGCTTGTTTAGTTACTTGTCTCCTGACAAGTTAGGTGGAGCCTCACACTTCCTTTACTGAGCAGAGCTGTTATAATGCATCCCATTTCTGTGAGCTAGTCACACACAGCATCTTGCTTCTTATGAGGTCAGTTGGCTGAAGGAACCATCCCGAAGTGGTTCACCTTGACAAGGTGGGATGGTTAAAGATGTGTTTTTTGTAAAAAAAAAGGTATGTACCAAATACCCTGTGTTTTTAACAGCACTAGTTTTTATTTATTTATTTATTGCAAGGTATTTGGTCATAACATGTACATACTTGTTTTTCTAGTTGTTTCACTCAATTTGGTGTTTAATGTGAACATGCTATACAGGCATGTTCACACAAGTTTGCTCTGGCTCAGGTTTTTCTGTTTTCAAAGGGGGGTGTACTCATTTGTGCTTAGCACTGTAGATATGTATATGTGTGTGCATATGTATATGTACAGTACATACCTTATATGGGTCCGGTGGGAAACCCTATTCAGTGACTGACTGTGATATCTCTGTATGACTCTTCATGCGGAGATAGCTGTCAGTCACTAGTGGGACCACCCACTGGACTTACTTGCATTCAAACTCCTGGGGATTCAAAGAATAAAATACAAGTTTTCTGAATCATTTCCAACAAACCTATATATCATTTAGCTTAGCTTGTACTCTATATCAAGCTGTCCACCGATTGGACAGCATACAAATCGAGTCAGGTTCTCTTTAAAGGGATCCTGTCACCCCCAAAACACCTCAAAACCTATTAAAAGCTGTCCCTACAGCCTAGTAACACTTACCCTACACTCCTTTTACCTCCTAAAAGCACCAAGTGAAATAGGAGAAAAATGTTATTATAGTACCTCATTATGGATGATAATGAGTGACTATGCTATTCATAGTCACTCATCCAGGCTCTCCCACTGCATGATATCACGCCTCCATAGGCGTGATCTTGGAATCTGATTAAAATGCGCGCCTCCCCGCCGCTCTCCTGTGTCTCGGCCGGCCTGTAGTGGGGCTTGGTGACGCGATACGCGTCATTTCCGGCGCCGGGTGACGTATACACCCGCGCCACTCTGTTAGCTTCAAAACGCGCACTGCGCATGCGCACGCGCAGTGCGCGTTTTGAAGCTGACAGAGCGGCGCGGGTGTATACGTCAGCTGGCGCCGGAAATGACGCGTGTCACGTCACCGAGCCCCACTACAGGCCGGCCGAGACACAGGAGAGCGGCGGGGAGGCGCGCATTTTAATCATATTCCAAGATCACGCCTATGGAGGCGTGATATCATGCAGTGGGAGAGCCTGGATGAGTGACTATGAATAGCATAGTCACTCATTATCATCCATAATGAGGTACTATAATAACATTTTTCTCCTATTTAATTTGGTGCTTTTAGGAGGTAAAAGGAGTGTAGGGTAAGTGTTACTATGCTGTAGGGACAGCTTTTAATAGGTTTTGAGGTGTTTTGGGGTGACAGGATCCCTTTAAAGAGGCTGTACTCTATGCAGACAACCCCTTCTCAGGCAGCATGTTTGCCCCCACTAAAATAACAAGGCTTGCACTCATCTCTGTTGAGAGCGTCCTTCCAGCGGTGTCGGAAATTTCGGCTCCTGGGGCTCCCGTGAGGTTGTTACGTCACACGAGCCCGGTGCCAAATCAGCGCTGTCTTTACTCTCCCCTCCTTCATATGAATCACAGATTAAGAGGAAGTTGGAGTTGTGGCTGGCCGCTCACTTCCTCTTGATATTTTATTCATTCATAGGTGGGGACAGTAAGGACAGCGCTGATTTGGCACTGGGCTCGTGTGACGTAACAACCTCACGGGAGCCACAGAAACCGAAATGCTGTCACTGCTGGAATGGCCCCGGCAATTGAGGTGAGTATAGTTGTTTTTATTTTAAGAGGGCAAACATAGTGATTGAGAAGGGGTTGTCCAGGTAGTGGATAACCTCGTTAATACATTTCAGAGATCTGGGGGATAAACCTTGTCCTAGTTGCAGTAAACTTTGCATTGCACTGTATTCTACCTCACCATGATTGCATGAATAGCTTTTATATTGTGGAAATGAAGTAGATATAAAAATATTTTTTTCTTTGCAGCTTCTCCAGGATCATGCACCAGACTGTAGTTGATCTTGCCCCAAAGTGTAATGTGTCCTTCCTCCTCTCAGAAGATGGTAGTGGGAAGGGGGCAGCTCTGATCACTGCTGTTGGATGTAGACTTCGTGAGACTGAACAAAATTAAAGATTGGATCATCGTGCTTGTGTTTTCCTGCCTTCCCAGCACTTTCATTTCAAGAAGTAACTGTAACAAGGATGGAACCATCCAGCTCTACTGTCTATAGAAATGTAACCATGGGGAATAGGAGACCACCATAGGAAGAGTATTGACTAGCGTTGGCTGTTACTGGACTCCTATCTGCATCACTCTCCAACTAACATAACTATGTTTCAGCCATTTATGTCTGTGTATAATTTATTCTTTTATTATATACTTTATTTATCAGTTTGTTGAAATTTCCTTAGTTTCCCAACTCATTTCACTTATTATGTTCAGTGAAGCCTCTAAAACAGGATCTCGTCAGCCATATGTGAAAGCAACATGATAAGGGTGTTACTTTATTCCATTCTGTACAACCACCGGTGGCATTATACAGTTAGATATAGTCTTGAGCACAAAGGGCAGTATCAGTTTAAGCAGTCTGAGAGTGAATAGAATATACCCAATGGCACAGGAGACGCTGGGTACATCCAGTGCCAGTGGCATTTCTCATTGCTTGTATGAATAGTGTTGTGTTATTAGTATGTATCAATTCCACATGTATGTTTTGTTCAAATTGTCAGGCAAAATTCAACCTGTTCATGGGACGGCACTTTTGTAAGCTGCTATACTTAATGGCCCCCAACATCTGAGAGGTTGTATACTTTTCTATGAATATTTTGTTGCACTGTGGTTGGATGTGTTAAGGTGTGAATTTCTGTTTTTAAAGTCCGTGTTACAAAAATAATGCCTGACAGATTCCGTTTAGGTCAAAAAATCATATTATGCCATATTAGAGTCACTAATTGTATTTATCCACTCAATAAAGTTTTCCAATGTGTGTCTTGTGGTTAAGAGTGTTGATTGTACTTATATTTGATAACTCAGTTATACCAAAGTAGGGTGTATCTGACCAGCCCCAAAAACTTGAAACCCCAAATAAAACGTATGACAGTAACTACTTTGAGATTTTCCTAATTAATACATGTAAAAAAGTTAAGTGATGGGGAAATGGTTGAAAAAAAGATTATTACTAAATGTATGTCTCTTTACTCTAAAGCTCCACCCCAGCTGTAGTGGTGCTTTAAATGTAAGCGCCCTGCCCCCTGTCTGATACTCATCCTCTGAAGCCTTCATGCTTTTCCAGATGTGTTCCGGTCGGTCTGCGGCAAAAGGTCACCTGCCGGCAGCTCCAGAGGTCACTTCTTAATATATAGTGGGGAAAAAAAGTATTTAGTCAGCCACCAATTGTGCACGTTCTCCCACTTCAAAAGATGAGAGAGGCATGTAATTGACATCATAGGTAGACCTCAACTATGAGAGACACAATGATAAAGCAAATCCTGAAAATCACATCGTCTGATTTGGAAAGAAATTTTTTTCAAATTTTGGTGGAAACTAAATTTTTGGTCATCTACAAACAAGCAAGATTTCTGGCTCTCACAAACCTGTAACTTCTTCTTTAAGAGGCTCCTCTGTCCTCCACTCATTACCTGTAGTACTGGCACCTGTTTGAACTTGTTATCAGTATAAAAGACACCAGTCCGCAACCTCAAACAGTCACACTCCAAACTCCACTATGGTGAAGACCAAAGAGCTGTTGAAGGATACCAGACACAAAATTGTAGCCCTGCACCAGGCTGGGAAGACTGAATCTGCAATAGACAAGCAGCTTGGTGTGAAGAAATCAACTGTGGGAGCAATAATTAGAAAATGGAAGACATACAAGACCACTGATAATCTCCCTCGATTTGGGGCTCCACGCAAGATCTCACCCCATGGGATAAAAGTGATCTCAAGAACGGTGAGAAAAAATCCCAGAACCACACAGGAGGACCAAGTGAAGGACCTGCGGAGATCTGGGACCAACGTAACACAGACTATCATCAGTAACTTACTACACCACCAGGGACTCAGATGCTACTGTGCCAGACGTGTCCCCCTGCTTAAAGGGGCACTGCCAGGTCGTTTTTCAGTATGATACTAATAACTAATATTACCTTAGAATAGTGCCTGGACAGGCCTGTTAAAAACATGTAAAATCATTATTGTACCGTTTGTAGTTTTCATGTTATCAACATTGTCAGACCCTGCAGAGAGCTGCTGCATTATAAGCAGAGACAATTAGTCCTGTCCTGTATAAACTGTCATGTAAGTATGCACGCCTTCTCAGTAGCTCTCTCCTCCCTCCACCCTTTGCTAACAGTGCAGTGTAAGGTTTCACTTACAGGTCTGTTCAGTTGATATCACCATGGAGGGAGTGAGCTGCTGCAGGTCTGCCTTATCTAGACTCCATTTGTTTCTGTAAAGCAGATACCCTGCTGTGCTGTGACAGTTTCTGTGTTGTAGTTCACCTCTTGTGATGCTGCACACAGAGAGCAGAGAGGAGAATACAGTCCCCCCCACTGATCTCCTGCGCTGTGATGTGACGTGCATATTCATGCATGGGGAGGGGACAGCAGAGAACTATGGATCATTCACTGTGATTTACAGAAGATAGGAGGGAAATATACATAAAATAAAAGTAATAGATAAATAGAGAGAGTTTAGAGGGAGGAATTAGAAAATGTTATCAGTTACATGTGGATTTTTGACCCGACAGTTTTCCTTTAAGCCATTACATGTCCAAGCCCATCTGAAGTTTGCTAGAAAGCATTTGGATGATTCAGAAGAGTATTGGGAGAATGTAATATGGTCAGATGAAACCAAAATAGAACTGTTTGGTAGAAACACAACTCGTCGTGCTTGAAGGAGAAAGCATGTTGAGGTGCTTCAAAGAACACCATACCTACTGTGAAACAGGGGGTGGCAACATCATGCTTTGGGGCTGTTTCTCTGCCAAGGGACCACGTCGACTGATCCGTGTACATGAAAGAATGAATGGGGCCATGTATCATGGAATTTTGAGTCCAATCCTCCTTCCATCAGCAAGGGAATTGAAGATGAAATTTGGCTGGGTCTTTCAGCATGACAATGATCCCAAGCACACCGCCAGGACAATGAAGGAGTAGCTTTGTAAGAAGCATTTCAAGGTCCTGGAGTGGCCTAGCCAGTTTCCAGATCTAAACCCTATAGAAAACCTTTGGAGGGAGTTGAATGTCCATGTTGCCCAGCGATAGCCCCAAAACATCACTGCTCTAGGGAGATCTGCATGAAGGGATGGGCCAACATACCAGCAACAGTGTGCGCCAACCTTGTGAAGACTTACAGAAAACGTTTCACCTCTGTCATTGCCAACAAAGGATATATAACAAAGTATTGAGGTGAACTTTTGTTCTTGACCAAATACTTATTTTCCACCAAAATTAAAAAAAAAATCTTTCCAAATGAGACAATGTGATTTTCAGGATTTGTTTTCTCATTTTGTCTCTCATAGTTGAGGTTACCTATGATGTCAATTACAGGCCGACCTCATCTTTGTAAGTGGGAGAACTTGCACAATTGGTGGCTGACTAAATACTTTTTTTCCTCACTGTATCTCAATGAGAGCCTCATTCTAGACTCATTCTGACTCTCATGGAGATACATTGAGACCTTCCTGTGTAATTTCTGACTTTCAGCCAATCTTAAATTTCGGGCATAATATGGTTCCACAGGACAGGAGCGGTGCTGAAAAGACATGAAAATGCTACATGGTGAGTACAAAAAAGGGGTGGGGGCTTACATTTAAAGAACCAATCCAGCACTGCAAAAAAAACCAAAACGCAGTAGTGGTGCTTTAATCTAAGGTCCCTTGTCTTATACTCACTCTCCAATGTCTTCACCTTTTACCGACACCATGCCAGTCCTGTGGCGCCATCTTGTGACCGTAACTTCTGACTGGTGAAAAGGTATGTCACAAGCTCTCAATGCAAATCTATAAGTTCCATAGCCCCAGGAGGGGGTTTAAGCACATACGACTGGTGACATCGGTTGGTCACCATAGTGAACTCAGACACGGAATAGCTCTCCTGTCACCTAGTGGACAAAAAAATAAGCACACAAAAAATAAATAAATAACTGCAAGTGCCTACCATGCTGCAGCATGACATATTTCCATAGCTGCCAAGAAACATAAAACTGATAATCTCAGGAGAAAGGCCAAACGGCAGCGACAGAGTGACCTGATGCTGACTCCATCAATGTCACCACTTCAGCAAATGGATCGCTACGTGTTACGCAGCTCACAAAAGTCAGAGGGCCCTCGGCAAACAAGCAGCGGGAACCATAGAGTGGAAGAGGGCACCGGGGACACAAGCCCTGCGGGAGAGGACACTCCTGCAATAAACTTGCAACAGAAAACCCTAAATGAGGAGGAAGGAATAGAGGTAAAGAGAGATGCATAAAGAGCATGTACACTAATGCCAGAAGTCTCACCAACAAAATGGAGGAATTAGAATTGATTTTGTTGGAAAATAATTATGACATGGTGGGATTTCGGAGACTTGGCTGGACGAGAGCCATGACTGGGCTGTTAATTTACAGGGCTATTGTCTGTTCAGAAATGACCGCACAAATAGGCGTGGAGGAGGTGTATGTTTATACGTAAAATCATCCTTAAAACCCATCCTGCGTGATAATATAGGTGAATCTAATGGAAATGTAGAGTCCCTGTGGGTGGAGATAAGGGAGGGGGAAAAAATAATAAATTACTGATAGGGGTTTGTTATAAGTCCCCAACAATGATGGAAGTGGAGGAGAATATCCTCATAAAGCAAATAGATGAAGCAGCGACTCAGGGAGAAGTCATTATTGTGGGGACTTCAACTACCCTGAAATACATTGGGGATCAGAAACCTGCAGTTCCAGCAAAGGTAATAAGTTTTTGAAAACTATGAGTGACAATTACCTTTCACAACTGGTTCAGGACCCAACAAGAAGGGGGGCACTGCTGGACCTAATATTAACTAACAGGCCGGACCGCATATCAAATATACGGGTTGGAGGTCACTTGGGTAATAGTGATCATAACTTAATAAGCTTTCAAGTATCCTTTACTAAGATGTGTAGTAGAGGGGCTACAAGGACACTAAACTTCAGGAAGGCAAATTTCCAACGGTTGAGAGATGATCTTAGTGCAATAAACTGGGACGATGTCCTGAGACATAAAAGTACACAACACAAATGGGAGATGTTTATTAGCATCCTGAATAGGACCTGTGCACAATATACAGTGCCTACAAGTAGTATTCAACCCCCTGCAGATTTAGGTGGTTTGATAAGATGCAAATAAGTTAGAGCCTTCAAACTGCAAACGAGAGTAGGATTTATTAACAGAAGCATAAATCTTACAAACCAAAAAGTTATGTTGCTCAGTTGAATTTTAATAAATTTTAAACATAAAAGTGTGGGTCAATTATTATTCAACCCCTAGGTTTAATATTTTGTGGAATAACCCTTGTTTGCAATTACAGCTAATAATCGTCTTTTATAAGACCTGATCAGGCCGGCACATGTCTCTGGAGTTATCTTGGCCCACTCCTCCATGCAGATCTTCTCCAAGTTATCTAGGTTCTTTGGGTGTCTCATGTGGACTTTAATCTTGAGCTCCTTCCACAAGTTTTCAATTGGGTTAAGGTCAGGAGACTGACTAGGCCACTCCATCACCTTGATTTTTTCCCTCTTGAACCAGGCCTTGGTTTTCTTGGCTGTGTGCTTTGGGTCGTTGTCTTGTTGGAAGATGAAATTACGACCCATCTTAAGATCCTTGATGGAGGAGCGGAGGTTCTTGGCCAAAATCTCCAGGTAGGCCGTGCTATCCATTTTCCCATGGATGCGGACCAGATGGCCAGGCTCCTTGGTTGAGAAACAGCCCCACAGCATGATGCTGCCACCACCATGCTTGACTGTAGGGATGGTATTCTTGGGGTCGTATGCAGTGCCATCCAGTCTCCAAACGTCACGTGTGTGGTTGGCACCAAAGATCTCGATCTTGGTCTCATCAGACCATAGAACCTTGAACCAGTCTGTCTCAGAGTCCTCCAAGTGATCATGAGCAAACTGTAGACGAGCCTTGACATGACGCTTTGAAAGTAAAGGTACCTTACGGGCTCGTCTGGAACGGAGACCATTGCGGTGGAGTACGTTACTTATGGTATTGACTGAAACCAATGTCCCCACTGCCATGAGATCTTCCCGGAGCTCCTTCCTTGTTGTCCTTGGGTTAGCCTTGACTCTTCGGACAAGCCTGGCCTCGGCACGGGAGGAAACTTTCAAAGGCTGTCCAGGCCGTGGAAGGCTAACAGTAGTTCTATAAGCCTTCCACTTCCGGATGATGCTTCCAACAGTGGAGACAGGTAGGCCCAACTCCTTGGAAAGGGTTTTGTACCCCTTGCCAGCCTTGTGACCCTCCACGATCTTGTCTCTGATGGCCTTGGAATGCTCCTTTGTCTTTCCCATGTTGACCATGTATGAGTGCTGTTCACAAGTTTGGGGAGGGTCTTAAATAGTCAGAAAAGGCTGGCAAAAGAGATAATTAATCCACACATGTGAAGCTCATTGTTCTTTGTGCCTGAGCTGCTTCTTAATACTTTAGGGGGACCAAACAGAATGCTGGTGGTTTGAGGGGTTGAATAATAATTGACCCACACTTTTATGTTTAAAATTTATAAAAATTCAACTGAGCAACATAACTTTTTGGTTTGTAAGATTTATGCTTCTGTTAATAAATCCTACTCTCGTTTGCAGTTTGAAGGCTCTAACTTATTTGCATCTTATCAAACCACCTAAATCTGCAGGGGGTTGAATACTACTTGTAGGCACTGTATACCCTATGGGAATAAGCATGCTAGAAATAGGAGGAAACCACTATGGCTAAATAAAGCGGTAAGAAGTGCAATATGTGACAAAAAGAAAGCATTTAGGGAATTAAAGCAAGTAGGTAGTGATGAGGCATTAAATAAATACAGAAAATTAAATAACATTTGTAAAAAGCAAATCAAGGCAGCAAAGATTGAGACAGAGAGACTCATTGCCAGAGAAAGTAAAAAGAATCCCAAAATATTTTTTAACTACATAAATATTAAGAAACTAAAAAATGATGGTGTTGGCCCCTTTAAAAATAGTCTGGGTGAAATGGTGGATGAGGATGAGGAAAAAGCCAATATGCTAAATGACTTTTTTTCAACAGTATTTACACAAGAAAATCCCATGACAGACAATATGATCAGTGATAACAAAAAGTCTCAATTAAATGTCACCTGCTTAACCCAAGAGGAAGTACGGCATCGTCTAAAAATCACTAAAATTGACAAATCCCCGGGCCCGGATGGGATACACCCCAGAGTGCTGCAGGAATTAAGTACTGTCATAGATAGACCATTATTTTTAATATTTAAAGATTCCATAATAACAGGGTCTGTACCACAGGACTGGCGTATAGCAAATGTGGTGCCAATATTCAAAAAGGGGACAAAAACTGAACTTGGAAATTATAGGCAAGTAAGCTTAACCTCTACTGTGGGTAAAATCCTAGAGGGTTTTCCAAGAGATGCTATACTGGAGTATCTGAAGAAAAATAACATCATGACCCATTATCAACATGGTTTTACGAGGGACCGTTCCTGTCAAACTAATCTGATAAGCTTCTATGAAGAAGTTCTGGACTGGACCAAAGAAATGCAGTGGATGTGGTGTATATGGACTTTTCAAAAGCTTTTGATACGGTGCCACACAAAAGGTTGATACATAAAATGAGGGCAATGGGGATAGGATAAAATATGTGTAAGTGGGTTAAGAACTGGCTTGGTGATAGGAAACAAAGGGTGGTTATTAATGGAACACACTCAGAATGGGTCACAGTTAACAGTGGGGTACCACAGGGGTCAGTGTTGGGCCCGCGTCTATTTAATATATTTATTAATGACCTTGTAGGGGGCATACAGAGTAGAATCTCAATATTTGCAGATGACACTAAACTCTGCAGGGTAATCAATACAGAGGAGGACAATTTTATATTACAGGAGGATTTATGTAAACTAGAAGCTTGGGCTGCTAAATGGCAAATGCGCTTTAATGGGGATAAATGTAAAGTCATGCACTTGGGCAGAGGAAACAAAAGGTATAATTATGTGCTTAATTGTAAAACACTGGGCAAAACTGTCACTGAAAAAGACCTGGGTGTATGGGTAGATGACAAACTCACATTTAGTGGCCAGTGTCAGGCAGCTGCTGCAAAGGCAAATAAAATAATGGGATGCATTAAAAGAGGCATAGATGCTCATGAGGAGAACATAATTTTACCTCTATACAAGTCACTAGTGCGACCACACTTAGAATACTGTGTACAATTCTGGTCTCCGGTGTATAAGAAAGACATAGCTGAACTAGAGTGGGTCCAGAGAAGAGCGACAAAAGTCATTAGAGGACTAAGGGGTCTGCAATACCAAGACAGGTTATTAAACTTGGGGTTATTTAGCTTGGAAAAACGAAGGCTTAGGGGTGATCTTATAATAATGTATAAATATATGAGGGGACAGTACAGAGACCTTTCTAATGATCTCTTTACTCTTAGGCCTGAGACTGGGACAAGGGGGCATCCTCTACGTCTGGAGGAAAGAAGGTTTAATCATAATCACAGACGCGGATTCTTTACTGTAAGAGCAGTGAGACTATGGAACTCTCTGCCACATGATGTTGTAATGAGTGACTCACTACTAACATTTAAGAAGGGCCTGGATGCCTTTCTTGAAAACTATAATATTACCAGTTATACATACTAGATTCTTTGATAGGGCGTTGATCCAGGGAATTAGTCTGATTGCCGTATCTGGAGTCAGGAAGGAATTTTTTTCCCCCAATGTGGAGCGTAGTGTTGCCACATGGGTTTTTTTTTGCCTTCCTCTGGATCAACATGTTAGGCTATGGGTTGAACTAGATGGACTTAAAGTCTTCCTTCAACCTTAAAAACTATGTTACTATGTTACTATGTTACATTGATGACCTAAATGAGTGTAGCAGGAAAGACCCTTCAAGATTGATATCAATAGACTAACAAACTGGCGGCTGACGTGGCAAGTAGTATCATGCCAGTCATCCAAAAAAAACTTGGAACAGGCTATCAAGAAGGCCCTCCAGCATCTCCAAGACGAAGTGAGCAAACATAAAGAACGAATAGTGGAGCTGGAGCAGAGGGTCTCGCAACTGGAGGGTGCTAATATACAGCTCTCCTTGCAGCTGAAAGAGACAACTGCGGCAACAAACCGTCTGAGAAGATCGAGGACCTGGAAAACAGGTCAAGGCGCCACAACCTAAGGCTAGTGGGGCTCCCCGAGTCAGTCCCTGCAGCTGAACTACAAAGACTTTGCGAAAGAGACCTACCAATGGCCCTCGGAATTATTCAGGGATATAGGGTCGAAAAGGTTCACAGAGTTGGGCCAGATCTACGATTTCACAATCAAGGATCTGATGACCGGACATCCAGACCACATCAAGTAATCATGAAATTCCTGGACTATAATGGTACGTTTCTATAAATAAAAGGAGACACAAGAGGCTCAGATGGTGCCTTATCAAAAGGACACTTGGTTATAGGTCACAAAGTGGTCCACTCACCTTTTTAGGTTGTGTTACCCACAACCAGTTTGAGCGCTTTAGCAGTTGCTGCAGAACCTTAATGATAAGTTTGACATAATGAGAGCATATAGAAGATGTTCCCATCCAGTGAATTTGAGAGAAATGAAAGTCCTAATATTTTAAGACTATTCTGCGGAGGTGCAAAACGCAGGAGAGCCTTTAGTAAAATATGTTCAGCACTCTATCAAACAAGGCGAGAATGAGACTTGCATAGATTTGGATTGATAAGTGACCTGGCAGATCACAAATTGCCCAAAACTGACTGGAGCAGCGGTGACAGAAGATGAAGATGGCGGCTTTTGAGTATAAGACTAGGGGCAGGGGACTTAAATTTAAAGCTTCACTCCTGCGGTAAATAAAAAACACTGGAGTGTTTTTTTTAAAGAGAATCTGTCATAAGATTTTTGCTACCCCATCTGAGAGTAGCATGATGTAGCAGCTAAGACCATGATTACAGTAATGTTGTGTGTCCCTTACTAGGCTATCAACTGTTATTTAGCTAAAATCAGTTTTACCTGCTGCAACTCTGCTAGTAATCTAAATGATGAGTTCATAATATGTAGTCCTCGATATGTGGCTTTGGCTATCACCACATCAACTATTGATTGGCAGTTTTCTGCCAATATAACTTCTAGTCAGAAAGCTGTTAATCAATGACGTGAATGGGGCTAAACTGAGCTCATCACAGAGTACAGAGGTGCAGCAGATTGATTTTATCCAACTTTCAGCAAGTTGTTCAGTAAGTGGCATACCCCCCCAAAGGTGTATAGGTGCCTATTTTTATGCTGCCTTCATATTGCTGAGCATAAACCTAGTGACAGATTGTCTATGGATGAAATCAGAGGGTATTCCAATATACAGCATCTCGATGTAAGCAGTAGGCCTTATTGTTAACAAGATGAAAACAGATCATAGAACTGTAATTTTTCAGATGTTGTTCATAGTGCGTAGGGTTCACCCTTTGATATGATTAGAAAAAAAAAATTAAATGACCATAAAAACTAATTCAAAGCACTGCAATTATAAATGTATTACTTACATAATTACATAAAAAAGAGAAAAAATCTTGGCACAGCAGCTTCACATCATGTTAAAAAAAAACGCAGATGTTAACCCTTACATGTTTCTGGTGCACCCGGGCACCCTCAGGCCTTGTTCACACAGAGTATTTGTGCTCTGTTTTTGGTGCATTTTCTGCAGCCAAAACAAATCCTCTTTTTTTGCAAAAAAAAAGCATCACTAACGCATCATTTGTTTGTGTTTTTCTTTTTGGCTCAGTTTTTTAGCACATTGTCCAGATAAAAGGCCAAATGGGTCACCCTATCAGCCATAGCAACAGATGTTGGTTGTCCCATGTCTGTGATTTTTAGAATATTGTATCTTTGCAACATCATAAACTCTTTCAAGTCCCCCAAAAGGGCTGGTCAATCTCAAAAGACAAATGAAAGAGAGGACAGGATAATGTGGAGACTCTCCATGGGTAATCGTTACAACACTGCAGCTGGAACAGCTCAACAGTTCATCACTGAACAGGGTATGGATCTGTCTTGTCATACCGTGTCACAACGTTTAAGAGCATTTGGACTGAAAGCCCACTCTGCAGTGACCAAACCTCTCATTAGCAGAAATAATCAATATGCTAGACTCACCTTTGGCGAGGAGCATGTTGTGTGGACAGAGGAAAAGTGGTCCACAGTTCATTTTTGTGATGAAAGCAAGTATAATTTATTAGGGTCTGATGGGAAGCATTAAATTCGTTGACAAACTGGGGAACGACTGAATCTAAAGTGTGTAAAGAAGTCAATGAAAGGTAGTGGAGGAAATTTCATTATTTGGGGAATGTTTTCTGCTGCGGGGGTTGGACCTCTCCTACAGCTACATGGCAGAGTGAATGCAAGTGTGTATCATAACCTTCTTCAACAACACGTGGTTCTTTATTTGTGTTCATCACTCAATTAGCCAGTAATTTTCATGTAGGACAATGTCCCCTGTCACACAGCAAAATGGGTATAGCAGTTCCTTGAAACAGAAAACATTGAAACAATGAAATGGCCGCCCAGAGTCCTGATCTAAACACAATAGAAATGGAAAATCCTTGGTGACAAAGTTATGGCCAAACAACCCACAACAGTCATAGCACTGTGGGAGAGACTGGAAGAAAGTGGACCAAAATCACACCAGAGCAGAGAGAGACTAGTGATGTCCTGTGGCTGCAGAATTCCTTACATAGTTCAATTGCTGAAAAAATTGTTGTTTTTTTATGGCACCTTCCTTTTAAACCCATTGGCTGATAAAATTAACCCTAAAGGTACCGTCACACGCAGCAATATGGCTTCCATATCGCTGTAAATTTGTGTATTTCGGCGATGTGGAAACCACATCGCCTGTGCGTAGTGGCGTGAGAAAGGGTGATATTTACAGTGAGAAATCTCCGGTGGTGCCTCGCCTGATCGCCCTGCTCTGCTGAGAAATTAGGTGATTTCCACCAGGTGATTTCTGCACTTCATGGCGAGTGACTGGGCGATAGCGATGTAGAAAGTGAGCTCAGGCCACCTGGAAGCAATTCCAGAGGCGTGCCTGAGCGTTCCGTTTGGGCGCCCCATCTGCCTCGATTGATGGTCGCTCCTGCGTTCCCATTGGCTGGCCATGCATAAGGCGCCATATTTGAATAGCGATTTAGTAGAAAGGACACATACGTCATGTAGTGGGCAGACTTCCTGACAAGGCTAACCAATGGCAATGCAGTTGTGTCGGCCAATCAGAGAGGTGGGGGCGTGGTGTACAACACTCTGGCACGCCTGTCTCCTCGCTGCGCTCACACTCTATGCCCACATTGCTGATGCGGTGGTGGCGTGTGACGCAGCGATTTGGCGGCGACATGGGAATATCAAATTGCTTCCGGTCTGTGCCAGGCAACGCAGGATCGCCGAACATTGCATGCGAGATGTCTATGTGTGACAGGGCGACGGCGATGTGCAAAAAAGTGCCCGTAACGTGCGCGCTCACGTCAAATTGCCGGCGGCGATATTGCTACGTGTGAACCCATGAACCTGTGACACTGCATCCTGGACACAGCGTGCTGAAGTCATTCACAGCAAAGGCCTGTACATTTCCTACTGATTGGTGACCATTGTAACCTTCACAAAATTTAGTATTAATCTTTCTCTGTTAGGGTGTTTTCACATCTATGGGCCCCTTTACACGCAGCTACATTTCTAGGTGGCTACAGGTAACTTACTGGTTGCAGTGAAATCATGGAGAGATTATTCCATTTGTACACAGCAACAAGATAGAACCATGTCTCCATGATTTCACTGCAACCATAAGTTACCTGTAGCCACCCTAGAAATGTAGCCGCGTGTAAAGGTACCCTATGAGATCCCTGCGCTAGGCTGCTCTGCTTGCCCTGCGCCAGCGCAAATGAAAGCACAGGGGCATTTACGGGCTTGGGCAGCCTAGCGCAGGGACGCATAGATGCCCTGCATTTGCGCTCAGCTGCACTCGGTGCCCCCATTATATCCTAGGGATCTCATAGATGTGGAACAGGCCGTACAGTCATTGCTGTTCTCTAATTATGATCATCACGTTTTGTGTAAAATAAAGATTTTAAGTTGATAAACTTTGGTTATATTGTAAAACACTATTCTAGTTGTATGCTGTACCCCTTATACAAAAACCATCAAATGTTGATCAATGTAGATTACATTCTGTCTGAAAAAATCAAGTGATCATACATTGTTCTCTAATTTTGATTGCCAGTGTATATAATATCACTGTGATCGTACTGACCTGACAAATAAAGCTACCTAATCACTTATACTGCAATGTGAACAGCACAAAAATAGTAATAAAGTAAATTCTTCAACTTATTTGTTTACTCTGCCTCCCAAAGATTGCAGTACGGTGTGGCACACAATTATCCTGCACTCTACACTTAGCGCTTTCCTCGGCGATTATGTGTAAATCTCTGAAAACGTGATTTATAGAAAATTTCCAATGGAGAATTTACCCTAATGAGGGAGAAAAAGTCACTTTGAACACCCATCTGAAGTGTGATCTGGTGGTGTCCATCTTTTTACGCATATTTTTAGGCGTGCACAAAATTGCGGTAAACCAACGCTTTGTGCACCATTGAAAAGAAGGACACAGCAGAACAGAGGGCAAACAGAGTGCAGAGTAACTCTGCTCCCTCAATAGTGAATGAATCCGTCGGAGGATTCACACGAATCATGTATTTCATAAATGTAGCTGGAAACTCAAATGTAAGTGCTCAGCTTAGAGCATAGGATAAATGTGAATTGATCCAAAATGTTCCATCCCCAAATTGCCACAGATAGCATTCAACTCAACCCCGTAAAAAACAAATCCCCACCAGGGTCCATCATCTGTTAATGGAAATATAGGGGCTTCCACATTACAAGTAGCACAAAGGCTCTGGAAAAGCCCTATGGCCTCTCGCCCCCTAAAAGAAAACCACCAAAACCTGCACTCTCCTCCCTTCTGAGCCCCACAATGTCTAAACCACAGTTAACGCCCACATGTTTGGCATTGTAATAGTGAGGAGGCTTGCTGAATTTATGGGGGCTGTTTCTCCAGAAGCACGAGCTGGCACAATGTACAAGCATTACAATGTACTACTGGGCACTACAAGGACTTATTTGTAATTTTTCATAATGCAATATTCACTGTTTTCACTCCATACGTGTTTGACAGAGGTAAAATTGTCAGACACCCATAGATCAATTGCCAGAGGGTGTACCATAATTTCTAAAATGTGGTCCCTTGTGGAGTTTCTACTATTTTGCACTTAGGGGGCTCTACAAATGTAGGCTGCGGTCACACTTTGAAAGGCAATTGCGGTGACTGCATTGTTCAGGATTACACATCCTGAGCAATCCGGTTCCAGTATTGCGTTTGCCCAAACCGCTCCGAAAACTGCAGCCTGCATGATTTTTAGCGCAGGCTGCAGATCTGGAGCCGGTAACCGGATTGCATGTAGAGCAAAACCGGATCAGGATTTCAATTCCTGCCGCATGTGAGAACCTAGCCGTAGTCCGCACACTATATTAGAAATTCTGTGGTCAAAAGTTAAATGGCGCTCCTTCCCTTCCAACCCTGCCGTGCGCCCAAACAGAGTTCCCACCACATATGAGGATCACATACTCAGGAAAATTGCACACCAATTTGGGTCCAATTTTCTCACAGTCACCTCACCCAAAATTCCCTTTATCGCCGGCCCCAGGGAATAAACCAGCCCTGCCCGTGGAAGGCTCATCACCTTGCTGCATCACATCATCATCCTTCGGAACTGAGACAAGCAGCGGCGGTCACACCTTTTTTATATTTTTTTCCCTTTTAAGATTTGTTGCAAACTCTCCAGGGCCATTAAACCAGTCCCGGCCACTACCGTGACGTTCCCCTGTGACAAGACAGCAGGGACCAGTCCCGAGTAACCCACAACCATGGTAGGTGATGCAGAATCTTCTAACGATTCCAGACAATTTTCAGTTCATATGTAGCTCCTTCCCTTCAGAACCCTGCCGTACAACCAAACAGTGATTTTCAACCACATATTGGATATCTGTTTATTCAGCAAAAATTGCACAACAAATTGTATGGTGCAATTTCTCTTGTGTGGGACACTGCGGCTGCTCCACTGCCCCCTGACTTGCAAGCCCGGAAAGGGTTAACAGGTGGTCGAATAGTAGCACCTCTCATGGCTTCCCGGCTCCCAATCCCGCTGTTTTGCCTCCTACTTTTCTGTGCAGGGCCTGCCCCTGGTGTATAAGAGGCCGGTCCGGCGGCCATCTTACCTCTCCCCACATCTGGAACCCTTGAGCAGGCGATCGGCTGCCGGATAAGGATGGACCCGCTGTCATCTGCGGTGAGGGAGAGGATTGCCCGTGATGGATCCGCGTGGATCGCCGACTTGCTAAGTGAATCCGGCGGCTCCTCTGCGAGCGATGCGGCCGTGCTGCTGGGCGGGCTCAGGTCTTCTAGGCTTTCCTGCCCGCCTCAGCGCCTGAGCCCCGACATCATCAGGCTCGGAACGTGCGCAGGGTTCCGCCCCCTGAGTCCCGCTCACCACCAGCGGCAGCCTCACTCCGGCACCCAGGTCCGGATCCACAGGTGCCTGCTGTCCCCCACTCTTCGAGCTGCATGCTGCCTGGGTCTGTGGGCCCCCTATATATGACCCCTATCACCTCAGGGCTATTTCAGGGAGCGGAGGCACAGCACGTCCGGCCAGACATGGGAGGCACAGTTAGTGCAGGACCCCCTTCACCTGGGTCAAGTATGGTAAGGCCCCAGGGCTTATTAGCCTCAGTCCAAGGGGCCGCTATGGGGTAATAACTCAACCACAAGGCCTGTCTGGGCATTTTTTAACCCCTCCATTGTCCCAACAGGTCCCTACCTTAGAGGCTGCAGACCTGCTGAACCCCTGCTGGCAGCAAGTAACCGGGAGGCGCAAGTGTTAATCCTACAGGGCCAGCCCCCGCGGAGCCGGTGGAAACAGGCCTAACTCAGAGAGCACAGTCGGATGGGGCTACGGTGGGACCCCCGTTGTGCCGGGACTCGGGGCCCGGGATCACCTGAGGAGACATGGTAGTCGGGCTATACGGTCTCGATCACCTTCACACAATAGGGAGCGTAGTTTTGACAGTTGTAGGAGCAGGGTTTCTCGTAGATCCAGGTGCAGACACCTCTCTAGGTCCTACAGGAGCCGTAGGAGGAGAAGGAGGTCACGTTCGTGGCGTAGTTTTTCCCGCTCTTCATTAGGTCATTCCCGGAGTGATCATCGCCACGGCCGGAGTCAAAGCCACACTTCAGTGGTGCTTCCCGAGCGCAGGAATGCCGACGTCGTCGTTCAACCATCCATCCCGCAACCACAACCAGTTGGAACGGTCGTCCCACCTGTGCCGGCTACCGGTGGTGAGTATACATGTATTGGGGTATGGGATGGGGTAGGACAACAGGCGGGAGTGGTGGATGTGTTGAAGAACTTTTTAGCCGAAAAATTTTGATTAACCCGAAGGCTCTAAAGCCGGCTGGGCAACCAGAAGCGGTGCAGCCTGACCGTCACAAGAATACTTTCTTTTGCGGGGTGCCCCCTTTGGGTTCCCATTTAGACCCCAATACTGCCCAAAAGATATGGGCGAATGATTATGTGAACATTTGGTCCTTAGTGTTGATGGAGCAGAATACGGTAGATAAGGAGCGCAGGCCCGTCAACAGGCCCCACAATCGGAAGCCCAAAGTAGCCAAAACAATGAATAATTGGCTCCAAGCATTTTGCGTTCTTGGCAGCATTCGTGGGCAAAAACACCCTGAGCGATGCTCCAAATTATTTACGTACATTGACACGATTTATAATTCATACAAATCGCATGGCGGCACGGCTTGGTGGAAGTACGATGAGGACTTCCGCCACCGGCTAGCGATTAACCCCCAATTGGACTGGGGAGTCAAGGCTACCTACTCCTGGCTTCGGCTAATGATGTCATAAAAAGCCACGCAGCCCTTTCCAGGGCAGGGCCCCTCCGCAGGCTCCTCCCTCGGGGCGGTGGCTGTACATAGGCCAGGTTGCTGCTGGCTATTTAACGAGGGACACTGCCGTTTCCAAGCTTCATGTAAATACAAACATGAATGTTCTGTCTGTGGCAGAGCACATATCGCCCCTAAATGCCCCAAATAGCAGTCTAAACCCGGGTCGGGGAAGCCCCAGCTCAGGAAGACCCCAAGATGGAGCCATGGCTAAAGCAGTATCCCAATAAGGAGGCCGCCGCCTTGCGGGAAGGTTTTTCAGTTGAGTTTTTCATACCGTTTATGTTTTCTAGGTCCTGCACATTTGCAGCAAATTTGAAATCGGCTAAAGATTTACCTCAGGTGCTGGCTCAGAAGCTCGCTAAAGAAACCTCCTTGGGCAGGATGCGAGGCCTCTTCGCTTTTTCCCCTTTTTATAACTTACGGGCATCCCCGTTAGGTGTTGTCCCCAAGAGGGAACCGAGCGAGTTCTGGTTGATACATCACCTTTCTACCCGCTGGTCGTCTGTGAATCATGGCATCCCTCCCGAGGATTCATCCATTTGTGATGTGTCTTTCGACCGGGCAGTTTCCCTGGTTCGAGATGCGGGCGCAGGGGCTGAGCTGGCTAAATCCAACGTGGCATCTACTTTCCAACTGCTGCCCGTCTATCCTGACTGACATCATTTATTAGGTTGTTATTTTGAAGGGGGTTACTATTATGACACCTGTTTGCCAATGGGGTGCTCCATATCTTGTCAGTTTTTTTACTTTTCAGCTCATTCCTTGAATGGGCAACAAAGCGAAAGTTGGGCGTTCGGTCAATGACACATTACTTGGATGACTTCTTATTTGTGGCTCTTCGTCATCTGATGCCTGCTGCCTTGCCCTTAATTCTTTTCAATAATTGTGTGCTGAGTTTGGCGTGACACTGTCCGCTGAGAAGACGGTCGGCCCGGTCACCCTTATCTCGTTTTTGGGCATAGAAATTGATTCCGTGGAAATGGTTTTCAGACTCCCGGCGGATAAGATCACGAAAATTACCTTGTTAATCGACGACTTTTGCGCCGCGAACAAGGTTATCCTAGCACAGATGCAATCCCTACTTGGAATGCTAGCTTTTGCGTGCAGAGTCATGCCGATGGGCCAGATCTTTTCTCGTTGCCTGAGTTTGGTGACTAGAGGTATCAATGCGGCCAACCATAGGATTCGGCTGACACGTCAGTTGAAGGATGATCTGGCGGTTTGATAAAACCTTTTTGGCCGATTTGAATGGCCACATTGCTTCCAGACAGCCGAAGTGTCGAGTTCCGACATCTCCTTGTTCTCTGACACAGCTGGATCCTCTGGATTTGAGGTTATCTTCGGTACGCATTGGTGCGCTGCTAACTGGCCTGCAGAATGGCACACGAATGGGTGGTCAAAAAATTTGACTCTTTTAGAATTATACACATCAAAAGGTCCCTTTATACTGCCGTGCTTCACCTTTTAAAACATTTTAACCTTACAAAATATCAATATATCCCTAACCAGGATACACCGATACTTTTCTAGTGAAATCACACACCACTATCTTTTTTTGGCAAAAAATAGATCACTTTATTACTTAAAACGGATTATACATTAAAAATTTTCAATACCATTTCATAAACATGGTAAAGGGCGCACAGTCCCTTTATGCACTAATTACAGGGTTGGCATTAGATTACACAGGGAACCAAACATTATTTACGTGTGAATATATATAGCACCATCACTTCTGTATCCCTTTAAGAACCTCCTAAATATTCCCAGGGTTTAATATCCCCTCTGTGTTTTTAGCAGTCCAACTGCTTTTAACCACAAACAATTAGTATCAAAGTTTGTCTTAAATAATACCTGGTACAAAGTCTTGTGCTAAATCACACTGGTCCACCTTCTGCCACTGTATCCCCGTCTGATGTCCACCGCCTACGTACGTTTCAAAGTTGTAAAAAACGCAACCTCTTCCTCAGATAATAGTGGCAATCTCTGCCTGGCCGGATTCCTTCAGGAACCGAAGGCTTCATTTCTGGACTGACAATTTTAGCGTAGTGTCAATCACCTTTCTTCTTCCTCTGTCCCTGTAATCAAACTCTTGCGTTACCTAGTATTACAGTGTTTGCAATTGAATATTTGGTTCAGGGCTAGGCATGTTCCGGGGCTACATAATGAAATTGCTGATGCCTTGTCACGCTCTCAATTTCAGAAGTTCAGGGAGTTGCTCCCATCGGCGGACACGGAGGGTTCGGTCTTCCCAGATTCAGTATGGAAGATCTCAGCGGACTCCTGATGCCTGTCGTTGGAGCCTTGGTCGCCCCTTCTACATGGAGAGCCTACGGTAAGGCCTGGGGAGAATGGGTGGATCTGATGGTCATGAGGGAAGGTTGTTGGCAGTGACTGTAATTTAGAAAATGTCCTACGTTATTTAACCCAGCTGCGGGCTTCCGGCCTATCTGGGCCCGCCGGCAAAACTGGCTTTCAGGCTTAGCCTTTCATTTCAAATTGAGAGGTTGGGAGGATGCTACAAAGGATTTCTTAATTTCACAGGTCTTGAAAGGTTGGAAGAGGGAGCAGCGTACCCCTGACAAGCAGCGACCAATATCTTTTGAGTTATTGAGTCTGATTATGAAGCTACATTATTTTCCGCCGCTTCTCGGGCTGGCGTTTTTTTTTCAAAAATCTTTATTAAAACGTAAGGTAGGCAGCAACCAATCAGACATAACAAATGAGTACAAATCACAGTCTCAAAATATAAGAAAACCTCCGCATGAAGAGGTAACAGATAAAGTAGACGATCTTGTGGTCGCCTGATTTTGCAACTATAGATATATCTAGAGTATAGCAGAGCATAAAATGGCCGTTTTGTTAAATCCAGACAGAAATCATCAATTCGTATATCGTGTGAAACAAAAAGATAAAGAAAATAATAAGAGAAAATGTAGAAAGAAGAGAAGAAAAGAGGAAGGGGATAGAGAAGAGAAAATACGAGGAAATATGGTAAGGATAGGAATAGTAGAGAAAGAGGAGGAATGGACTGCGGTGTGTAAAGATGGAGTCAGGAGGAGAGTGACAGCAGGCACGAACAAGACATCTCAATCACTTCAGTCTTTCGGGATCACCCATCGTGTCCTCCTCTAACACCATTCCCCAGCGATCATCAGACGGCAGTAGACCGGAAACTCAGTAGAGTCTTTAACCATGAGCCATTCTGCTAAGATGGAAAACCTCTCCAGTTGACGCAGAGTGGGTCGACAGCCTCTCATCTGCATAAGGTCCATTTCTGCAAACCAGTCAACAGGCTGGAACTGTTTGACTTCCAAAGTCGCGAATAGTAGACCTGCAGCGGCTACACAGTGTCTGAGATATCAGATTATTCTTTAAAGACCCAGGGATCATAACAGAAGGCCAATCCTTGAGAACAAGGAACATGGGTCCCTGTGACCCTTCGTATATCTAAAAACCTGGCGCCAAAGATAGTGGATTGTAGGACAGCTCCACCAGAAGTGTAGTATGGAGGCGTCCGAAACCACGCATCTCCAGCAAGTGTCGGATTCCTGGGGAACAATTCTGAGAACATCACGAGGACTTTTATACCATCGGGATAAGACATTGAAGTTCCGTTCCTGCAATTTGCAAGGGAGAGGGAGTTTATGTGTGCAGAAAAGGACCACTCTTGCTCTGAAAGCGACTCTTCCAGATCCTTCTCCCAGGCCCTCACAAACCAGAGCTGAGTAATGTCGTCGGAAGCGACCAATGAGGTGTATATTTGTGAGATTACATTTGTTGGGGAGGCTGAAGATAATAGTAGGGATTCAAAACTGGAGCATTCCCTGACCAAGGCAAAGAGGGGCCAGCTGAGGAGAGGAACGAATGAAGTTGTAGGTACTCGAACCACGAGATCCTCTGATCTGGGAAGCGGGAGTGGAGGTCCATTAGTGGAAGAAGGTGAGGTGATCCACATAGAACCTCGCCCACTCTGGTCTCTTGTGAAGAGGTCCACACCATAAATCTCTTGGCACGGGCAGCCGGCGGGAAGTCAGGATTGCCAAATAGAGGAGTTAGAGGACCCCACCCGTTGACGTGCAACAAGTCAGCCGTTAAGACAGATAGGGCAGCGGCGTGAGGCCGTTTGGACCCAGTCACTCATGGCAGAGAGGTAAGTTTCCAGTCAGCTAAGGTAGCCTCTAGTTTAACCCACTGCCTCGAGTCAGCCCCATGAAACCAGTCCACTACCCTGACCAGAATAGCAACTGCATGATAGAGTCTGAAATCAGGTAGTGCAGTACCACCGAGTAGTTTAGGTCTCGTAAGGAGTGTGTATGCTAGCTGAGGCTTGCTATTTTTCCAAACAAAGTTCGTTGTACTAAGCCGTAGCTGTGCAAAGAAATTTTTAGGCAACGCTATCGGAACTGTTTGGAAAAGGTATAGCAGTTTAGGGAGGACTTCCATTTTGAGGACATTTATCCTACCGAAACAGGACAATTTCTTGGAGGTATAGGAAAGCAAGTCTGCTATAATACACTGAAGCAGCGGTTTGTGATTCAAGTGGTACAATTTTGTCAGATCGGAGCAAAGGCTGATCCCAAGATACTTCAGAGCAGATCCGCACCACTTAAAGGGAAATGACTGTTGCAGCTTAGATTTCCTACCAGGGGGAAGAGATATGTTCAGGATCTCAGACTTAGAGAGATTGACTCGAAAATTACTGACTAAAGAGTATTTCTCAAACTCATGCTGGACCGATGGCAAGGACGTCTCCGGTTCAGAGACATATAGCAACAAATATCGGCATATAGTGCCAGTTTATGAATTTGGTTGCCAGCCTGGACCCCACAAATATTAGAGTTCTTCCTCAGGGCGATCACAAGGTGTTCCGTGACTAAGGCATATAATAGGGACGTAAGGGGGAAATCCTGCCTTGTCCCGTTGCAAATGAGAAATGTAGCAGATAAAATACCGTTACAGCATATCTTGGCTGTGGGGGTAGTGTAAAGGGCCAGAATTTTGTCCCTAAAGCTAGGGCCGAGACCCGCATGCTTGAGTACTCGTGTAAGAAAGGGCCAACTCACCCTATCAAAAGCCTTCTCTGCTTCGATCGATAATACACACGCTGGTAATTTAGTCTTGTGTATGTGAGATATCAGGAAAATAGATTTAATGGTATTGTCCCTGGCTTCTCTATGAGGGACAAAGCCAACCTGATCATTATGTATCAGCCGAGGCAGGGAAGGTGAAAGTTTAGCTGCCAATAGCTTAGCATAGAGTTTCACGTCTACATTAATTAATGAGATCGGACGGTAACTTGAGCAGAGCGTGGGGTCTCTGCCCTGCTTGGGTATCACTGTGATGACGACCTCTAAGGATTGCCTAGGAAAGGGTGTCGTGGGAGAGATTGCATTGAAAACTTTGGTCAAAAATGGGGCCAGGTCTGACATATATGTTTGATAAAACTTAGAGGTATAGCCGTCGGGGCCGGGGCTTTTATTAGGCGAGGAAGACTGGATGACGTGAGTAATCTCCTCCATACTCGCGGCTTCAGCGCGAGGCAATGGGGGCAAAGCCGTAATCATAACGTATTCCTCAGTTTTCAACAAGAGACATGAAGAGACCTCGTCCGACGGGAAGCTATTGAGATTGTATAGAGATTCGTAGAACAGTTCGAACACCATCGCAATCTCCTCAGCCGGTGAACCACAGTGTTGTCTGCTGTTTTAATAGTAGGAATAAATGTGGCTAGAGTCCTAGGATGTAGGTGTCTCGCTAGGGGGCCCCCGCACTTATCAGCAAACTCATACCCGGGCAGTCGTGTACTTCTGGTACAACAAGATCCTAAGATCTTCTCTGAGTTTTGTAAGCTCAAGAAGAGTCAAGTCAGCCAGAGTGTTTTATGCGACTGTTCCAAGGCATGAATCCGAGATAACAGATCCTCAATCTGAGCAGATTTTTCTCTCTTAAGCCTAGATCCCTCTCACATAGAGATACCACTGATCACGCACTTAAGTCCCTCCCACTGAAACGGGAGAGGGGTGGTATCGTCCACGTGTGCCTTCATAAAATTGGAGATAGCTAGTTTAACCACACATCTGACACCCTCGTCTAGAAGCAAATTGGGATTCAGCCTCCAACTCCAGGACCTGACCAACTGGGTGGGGGATAGAGAGTCGCAAAGACTGGGGCATGGTCCGACCAAGTCATAGTACCAATCGAGGCAGAGGGGCTCCAGTCAAGTAGGTGATGACTAACACAAAGGTAATCGATACGATTATATGACAACTGCACCGCCGAGAAGTGCATATAGTCCCTGTCGGACGGGTTTAGGACCCACCACACATCCACCAGCTTGGAGAGAAAAGAGACCTCTTAAGAGAGGCAATCTGGTTGGGTGCAATCACTGACTTACCCACAGACATGTCCAGTCTCCTGTCCAATGGTAATTGAAATCACCGCCAACGATCAAATGACCTTGCGTGAACAGCTCCAGCCTCCTCAGATAGCGGACCCCTGCGTTCACTTGACCTTTGTTAGGGAGATAGAAGTTAGCCAGTGAGTACATTTGATCACCAATCAAAAGCCTAAAAATAAATACCTTCCATGGGGATCAAGCTCCACTCCCAGGACCTTATGTGTCAGATTTTTGTGGAGGCTATGCTGACCCTTTTCGACTTGGCAAGAGGATTGGTCGCATGAAACCAATGGGGATAGTATCGATTATGTATGTCAGGGAAATGGCCCGATTTGAAATGCATTTCTTGCAATAACAAAATTTGGGCTCCAGATTTGTGCATATCGTATAGCATCTGGTTACGCTTCTGTGGGACACTAAATCCCCTAATGTTCAGAGATACTATTTTTAATGCTGCCATATTTCTGGTCACTACCGACACCTAGTCACAGAAAGGCTCACACCGTCAGACACCAGAATGGAGCTCAGTCCAAGGGAGAGGTGTAGGGTAGAGATAAAAGGAGGGGGAGGGTATAGCAAAGAAAATAAAGATTATAGAAACTAGAAGGGGAAAGAGAAAGAGAAGCCTACTAAGAGTGTAGGCAAATGCCTCGCACCTAGGTCGAGGAACACTCACTGATTAAGAGCCTAGGATCACCAGGCCCAATCAGTCCACTTGAATACAAGTGTCCCTAGGAGGGGTTTGTCTAACGAGGGAGCCGAAAGCAACATCCAGGCAGACGTCCCGCCCGGGAGACGGCTATATGAAAAGGAGCATACACATCTATAAACATGGTACAGCAGTAATGTAGTAAACAGTATGAACAGTAGAAATGGCACACATTGAGAATTAGACAATAACGTTCCCTGGGCTGGCATTTTTTGGCGCCTTGCGAGTAAGCAAGTTGGTCCCTAGATCTCCGGCGGGGGTAGGCGGGCTACACGCAAATGACGTCATGGTTTGTCAACAAGGGTTGCGGATTAGACTACGCCACTCTAAAATGATCAAGCGGGTCGAGTGGTTTGGTTCCCCCTTTTTTCGATCCAGGACCTGGTTTGCACTTATTCGCTGATTCAACAGTATGAGGCGATTATGGTAAAGAGCGCAAAGTTTTTCGTGCATGCCGATGGGTCCCCAGTCACTGTTCATCAATTTCAGTTTGTCTTTAAGAGTGAGTTGCGGGCCATTGGTTGTCCCCCTAGCTATTTCGGAACTCACTTGTTTCGCATCGATGCGGCGATGGAGGCGTTGCTCGCCGGTCTGCTGGATGATATGATTACGTGTGTCGGTCGTTGGAAGTCTGATTGCTTCAGGAGATATGTGAGGCCTGACTTCCTATAATGGGGTGTCCTGTATTTACTTTTATTTGTTTACTGTTCTAAAAAAAAAAAAATGAATGAGACCGTAGATATGAGCCGATGTGGAGTTAAACCTGTTGTTATTCCTCTTTTCAAGGCTGTTCGTGTATGGTTAACTTGATTCCTTCCTTTCGATGTGTTTTAGGTGTAGACACTGTGAGGTGTGATAAGACTGTTTTGGGGATGTGTACTGATTTGTTTTTCTTCTAGATGGTGTTCATCCAAGTGTATGGATACTGGGCATTCTTGCATCTTCTGGGCTGCCCAACGAGCTGAGACGCGCCCTGACAGACGAGCATTGGGGTTTCATTACGTCAGTGTTACTTGGAGGGGCATCAGGGGTCTGGTATGGGCACAGGTGTTGCCAGAAGTGGTGAGGATCTCCAGGGTTGCCCCCACCCCTGTCGTCCTGGTCATCCATGCCGGGGGAAATGACCTGGTTAATTTGCGTCTAGGCGAATTGTGTACTCTGATTCGAGTGGACTTGGACAAGTTCCATAGTTTTTTCTCAGAGCTTGTACTGGTGTGGTCTGAGGTCATCCCCCGGGGGGTTTGGCGGGGCGCCAGGGATGAGGCGGGCCTTGAAAGGTCCTGCAGGACCTTAAATAATAGGATGGCACAATTTGTAGCCTTTAAAGGGGGTATATCCAGCATTTCCAGCTCGAGATGGACACCAGCCATCTTATGCTCCATGACGGGGTTCATCTTAATGACATCGGCCTGGACATTTTTATTTCTGGGCTACAGGACGGGATTGAGCAAGCCCTTCGTTCTTTTGTGTTGGGGGTCGCAGCTCAGGCTTTGGCCCTCACTCTTCCGTGTCGGAGAGAGTGACATGGGAATAAGTCTGCCTGTGATGAATGGCCAGTGACAGAACACTAACTAACACGTAGATAAAAAAGTTTGTTGCCTACATTGGGCTGCGACCAACTTTATTAAATTTTTACACTAAAAGAGTATAATTGAGTTGGATGTTTTGAGACCTCTCAATTAAAAAGTTAAAATGTTTATTGTTGTCTGTGTGTTATTGTTCGGCCTGGGTAAGGTGGGTCTTGCTAGTTTTACCCTTGTGAAAATTTGAGGAAAAAGTAAAATGTTCAATTTTTTCTTCCACATTGCTTTATTTCCTGTAAAACACTTGAAGGATTAATAAACTTTTTGACTGTGGTTTTAAAGGGATCCTGTCACCCCCAAAACACCTCTAAACCTATTAAAAGCTGTCCCTAGAGCATATTAACACTTTCCCTACACTCCTTTTACCTCCTAATTGCACCTAGTCAAACTGAATAAAAACGTTATTATAGTACCTCATTACTGATGATAATGAGTGACTATGCTATTCATAGTCACTCATCCAGGCTGCCCCTCTTCTTCATATCACGCCTGAATAGGCGTGATCTACAGCACAGATTCAAATTGCCGCCTCCCTGCGCGCCTCCCCTCTCTCCCATAGCGTCCGGGCTTCAGTGTGGGGCTGTATCACGCGATCCGCGTCATTCCCGGCGCCGGGTGACGTATTTACACTGGTGCCGCGCTGTCAGCTTCAAAATGCGCACTGACAGCGCGGCGCCGGTGTAAATACGTCACCCGGCGCCGGGAATGACGCGGATCGCGTCATACAGCCCCACACTGAAGCCCGGACGCTATGGAGAGAGGGGAGGCGCGCAGGGAGGCGGCAATTTGAATCTGTGCTGTAGATCATGCCTATTCAGGTGTGATATGAAGAAGAGGGGCAGCCTGGATGAGTGACTATGAATAGCATAGTCACTCATTATCATCAGTAATGAGGTACTATAGTAACATTTTTATTCAGTTTGACTAGGTGCATTTAGGAGGTAAAAGGAGTGTAGGGAAAGTGTTAATATGCTCTAGGGACAGCTTTTAATAGGTTTAGAGGTGTTTTGGGGGTGACAGGATCCCTTTAAGTAGCTGGAGGGGTGTGGTTTTTGGAATGGTGTCACTTTTGGTATTTTCTGTCATATAGGCCCCTCTAAAGGTACCTTTACACGCCGCGACGGCAGGCTGGATACATCCCGCTACTTCACGTGCACGAGCACGCTCAAACGGTTACAAACGGTCAACGCATCACCTTTACACGCCGCCACAAGATGCGCTACGCCACGCTACATCTATAGCTAGCTACATCGCCGGGTGTCTCAAGTAGCCAGCTGTAGCTCATTTACACACCGCTATAACCAGCTACTATGGGCGGACCTGGTGCAGCAGGGCCAGCACATAGGCGTGCCACAATTGTGGATTACGAGCCGTCCGTACGCTGATAGGACGAAGCAATAACATCCTGATTGGGCAGGCAACGCAGGAGGCTGAGTAATACAGCATGCTCGAGCGATTGTGTAGTGTGACTCGTCAGCTCCTTAAATATGCCTCCCTATGCAGCGACTACCAATCGTCATGCAGCAGCTTCCACCAATGATCGCACATGGGGCGCGGTAACACGGAGCCAGGGTCACGCCTTAGCTACATTGCAGCTACATCGCAGGCTGTCCCGAGTTCCCTTCCGTTGCCTCTTTACACGCCGATACAGCTCGCTACCATCGGCGTTGTAGCCATCAGTTTTCGAGCAGACCTAGGAAACAGATGTATCTGTTGCCGGCTGTAGCGTCACGTCTTCAGACGCCGCTACGACGGGCTACATTGGCGCTACAAGCTACATTTGTAGCCTGTAGCGGGATGTATCCAGCCTGCCGTCGCGGCGTGTAAAGGTACCATTAGTCTCTTCAAAGGTGATATGGTCCCTAAAATAAGTGGCTTTGTAAATTTTGTTGGATAAATGAGAAAATTGAACCCTTCTAACTTTCTTTTTTTTTTCTAAAATTGTGCTAATGTAAAGTAGACATGTGAGAAATGTAATTTATTAACTATTTTTTGTGATATAACTTTCTGGTTTAACAGTGTAAAAATTCAGTGTAAAAAAAACATTTTCGGCAAATTTTTGATTTTTTTCACAAATAAATACAAAAAATAGCATCCTAAATTTACCACTAACATGAAGTTGAATATGTAATAAAAGAAACAATCTTGGAATCACTAGGGTCCGTTGAAGCGTTCCAGAGGGTATAGCCTTATAAAGTGACACTGGTCCTAGTTACAAAAAATGGCCTGGTCACGAATGTTCAAACAGGCTGGGGGGGAAAAGGGGTTAATGTTTACTCTGCCAAACCATAAAATGTCCCTCACAGTCCATGAATTTGGGTCTTTATTAATTTGTCCTAGTGAAGGTTTGAAGTTCAGGTCAACAGGCAGGTAAGGTCTCTATGTATGATATAGAAATACCACAATAGGAGGCAAAAAGGTAACAAAAGCTCACTGAGTGTACACAAAGGGTAAAGACACCAGGAACCTAATCTGCACAGAAGTACAGAAGTATCTGGAGACTAAGCATAACCCTCAGTCATACAAAAAAATAAGTATGCTATAACAAAGAAAACCAAAAAATGGCTAAGCTATGCACAGACCAGAGTCACTGGAGGCCAAAACCTTGGACCAAACCAAAACCTACAAGAAGGTACCTACAGAAGAGGCTCTTGTGCTCCCATGCTGTCTCCGTTTTTGACCCAGACTACAGAATTACTACAGGTATACCTTCTTGTAGGTTTTGATAGTATCCATATCTTGTCAGTATTTCTGACTTTTGCTGGTTCTGGGTTGGGTCCAGGGTTTTGACCTCCAGTCACTCTAGGGTATGCATAGCTTAGCCATTTTTTGCTTAAAATATACATTGAGAAAGTGAAAGTCAGCCCCGCTTGCCTGCGCTTTCAGGCTCAGGCTCCTCCCAGCTCTTTCTCTGTCTGGATCCGTGAAAATCATGGATCCGGACACAGAAATGGCATCTGGAGTTCACATCTAGGCCTGTCTATTCCTGTCCGTGGGGTCCTTCAAAAAACAGGTTCCCCACGGACAGGAAAAAATTGTGATGAGAAAGGAGCCTAAAGGTACCATCACACGTGGCAATATTGCATGCAATTCAATGGCAATTTGCTGGTTGAAGTGAAATCATGGACACATTGTTCTATTTTGCTGCTGTGTACAAATGGAACAATGTGTCCATGATTTCACTGCAACCAGCCAGTGAAATTGCAAGCAATATTGCCGCGTGTGACGGTACCCAGGGGCGGACTGGCCTGGCGGGAGATCGGGAGATCCCCCGGGGGGCCCCGACACTTTTGGGCCACGCCCACTAAGCCCCGCCCCCATACCCCCCCTGGGCGCTGTAGGGGGGGCCCGGACACAAAGGGGGGCCCATTGATCCCCTGAGCGCCCCCACATGTCATACTAGGGGGCCCCTGACCGCTGCCCCCACACGCTATCCTCGGGGCCCCCTTACTGCTGCCTCCCCCCTCTCTCCATTACCGGTGGGCAGTCGTGCTGATCTCCGCCTCTGCCTGTCATGTGGGCTGTAGCTGGCGCCGCTCTATTTCCTGTATCGCCGGCTGCAGCGTCACACTACATGACAGGCTGCGATCAGCGCGACTGCCTGCCGGTAATGGAGAGTGGGGGGACGCAGCACTAAGGGAGGCAGCGCTAAAGGGGCCCCGAGGATAGCGTGTGGGGGCAGCCGTCAGGGGCCCCCTTGTATGACATGTGGGGGTGCTCAGGGGCCAATTAGTGTGTGGGCAGCTCTCATGGGCCTCCCCCAGGATGAGTGTGGGGCAGCTCTCAGCTCTCATGGGCCCCTGAGGCTGAGGTGTGGGGGCAGCACTCAGGGGCCCCTGAAGCTGAGGTGTGGGGGCAGCACTCGGACCCATAAGAGCCCCCTGGTGGTGGTGGGCCCCACTGGTGGTGCTGGGCCCCCCTGGTGGTGCTGGGCCCCCCTGGTGGTGCTAGGCCCCTGTGCTGAGCCCCCCTGCTGGTGCTGGGCCCCCGTGCTGGGCCCCCCTGGTGGTGCTGGGCCCCCGTGCTGGGCCCCCCTGGTGGTGCTGGGCCCCCCTGTTAGTGCTGAGCTCCCCTGGTGGTGCTGGGTCCCCCTGGTGGTGCTGGGTCCCCCTGGTGGTGCTGGGCCCCCCTTGTGGTGCTGGGCCCCCTTGTGCTGCCGGGCTCCCAGGGTGCCTGGTGCTGCCGGGCCCCCTGGATGCCTGGTAGTGCCTGGTGCTGCCAGGCTCATAGTGGGGCCGGGTCCCCAGGGCCCCTGGTGGTGCCTTGTGCTGCCGGGCCCCCTGGTGGTGCCTGGTGCTGCCGGGCCCCCTGGTGGTGCCTGGTGCTGCCGGGCCCCCTGGTGGTGCCTGGTGCTGCCGAGCCCCCTGGTGGTGTCTGGTGCTGCCGGGGCCCCTGGTGGTGCCTGTTGCTGCCGGGCCCCCTGGTGGTGCCTGGTGCTGCCGGGCCCCCTGGTGGTGCCTGGTGCTGCCGGGCCCCCTGGTGGTGCCTGGTGCTGCCGAGCCCCCTGGTGGTGTCTGGTGCTGCCGGGGCCCCTGGTGGTGCCTGTTGCTGCCGGGCCCCCTGGTGGTGCCTGGTGCTGCCGGGCCCCCTGGTGGTGCCTGGTGCTGCCGGGCCACCTGGTGGTGCCTGGTGCTGCCGGGCCCCCTGGTGGTGCCTGGTGCTGCCGGGCCCCCTGGTGGTGCCTGGTGCTGCCGGGCCCCCAGGGTGCCTGGTGCTGCCGGGCCCCCAGGGTGCCTGGTGCTGCCAGGCCCCCAAGGTGCCTGGTGCTGCCAGGCCCCCATAGTGCCAGGCTCCGTGGTGCCTGATGGTGCCAGGCCCCTGGTTGTGCCTAGTGCTGCCAGGCCCCTGGTGGTGCCTGGTGCTGCCGGGTGCCTGGTTCTGCCGGGTGCTGGAGACTGGGAGCTTCAGAGGACTAAGCTGCCGGGTACCTGGTGCCAGAGACCAGCAGCCGCAGAGGAAGAAGCTGCCTGGTGCTGGTGAGTGGGAGACTGGGAGCCGCAGAGGAAGAAGCTGCCTGGTGCCGGCAAGCAGGAGACCGGGAGCCGCAGAGGAAGAAGTTGCCAGGATCAGGAGTGTGGAGTCAGGTAAGGCGCTGTTACAGCCGAAGATAACAGCTGGGGGGACAGAGTGGAATGGATGAATGGTGGATGGATGGGGCGGCCTGAAAGTGGGGGCAGAATGGGATGGATGGGGGAGCGGCATGGAAAAGGGGGAAGAACAGGATGGATGGATGGGGAGAAGGTACATGGATGGTTTGGTGGATGGGGGAAAAGGTACATGGATGGATGGGGGAATAGAGGGAGAAGGAACATGGATGGATAGAGAGGAGAAGCTACATTGAACGTGGGGGGAGAAGCTACATGTATTACCTATACACACACACACTGACACTATATACAGAGTTCATGCGTATAATGTCAATGGTGATCACTGCATTACCTGTACACTGACCCAATATACAGAGCTTTTTTACATTTCTGTTAATTTAGTATTATATGTGGTGGACCGTGGCATTATGTGCGTTGGTCATGATATGACGGTATTTGTCCCCTGTATATGGTATTATTTGGTCACTATGTGGTGGTAATATGAGGTCTCATGGTGTGGCAGTATTTATACCTTGTATGTGGTAGTATTTGATCACTATGTGGTGGTATTATGTGCTTTCGGCATGGTGTGGCGGTATTTGTCTGGTATGTGGCATTATTTGGGCGCTATGTTGTGGTAGTATGTGATCTGGTCAAGGTGTGGTGGTATTTCTGACTTCTATCTGGTAATATTGGTCTTGGTAGAGTGGATTTTGGTCGGTCATTTGTTTTATCTGATATCAATAAGCGGAAACTATTTTATTTTCAATAGATATTAAATACTTAGATGTGTGATTAAATACTTAGAAGTGTTAACACTAGAACTACTGAGGTAGTCATTTTGACTACTTCACACTATGTATTCTCCTTTGTGACTACGAGCTCAGTAGTTCTAGTGTTAACCCCTCCCTGTCCTGTGACACAGCAGCAGAGATGCAGAGGTTTGCCAGAGAAAGAAAGTTGAGCATTTGGTGACTTCAGTATTTATAAGACAAATCCAGGATTACCTCTGCTTGTTTTACTCCTGGTTTTGTCTTAGGCCGGCTTCACACCACGTTTTGTTCCCCTGTCAGGCTGTGTCCAGTGCTTTGCAGGAGGCACCGGACACAGCCTGACAGGTCCGGACAAATAGAAGCGGAGGGTTAATATGCCCTCCGGTCCTGTTTGTAGCCAGATTCTGCAGAGCACAGCTTCAGGAGCTGTCCCCTACTGAAATGGTGCTGAACATCTTCACAGGGGGCAGCTCCTGGTGCTGAAGTTCAGAGGAGCTCACGCTGAACTGCAGCAGCCGGCGTACGGGAACCTGACAGACTCTCTGTCAGGTCCGGCACAATCCGGCGCCCCATTGACTCTCATGTTGGGTGGTGCAGGATCATGTTAGGGGGTGCCGGATCGTGCTGGAACCGGGAGAATCCGGTAGGATCTGGTTTGCTTAAATTTTTCGCCCCGGACACAAAAATGATGCAAGCTCCATTTTTGTGTCCGGGGCAAAAATCGTTTGCAGCCTGATGCTGCCGGACAGGGACAAAACCGGATGGCAAATAGCTGCCATCCGGCCCTGTTCAGCACCATAGGGCTGCATTATGTCAAAATTGGGTCCAGGGCTGTCTGATTCACATCGGACAGCCCCGGACCTGATCACAACATGGTGTGAAGTCGGCCTTACAAATACTGAGGTACAAAAGTCACCAAATACTCAAAGTGCCACATTCTTCTGATGGTGCGGATTCCACCAATAAATAAGTGATCACATTCCTAACCTGTGCACAGGGGCGGACTGGCCCAGGTCGCAGGGAGGCATTTGCCTTCCAAGCCGATGATTTAGTCCTAGTTTTAGAGCCGCCCCCTCAGTGAGAGCGGCCGCGTGGGACCCGGGACGCAGCAGGCAGGACGCGGGCGTCAGCGTGGAGGGTAACTGTGACCTGGGATTGGCACGGCGGCAGCAGGCATCTGGCAGGCTAGTGAAGCAGCGCCAGCACCCACACGCTCTTCAGTTGGCCACCGGCTAGAAAAAGTCAACTACCCCCCAGGGCAAGATCTACAAGCCAGCCCCTGCCTGTGCATCTTTGATAACTTGTTTTCACCAAAAAATCCAAATTAATGCAAACTACAGTTATGATACATCGCGGTAATGGTGAGCGTACAGTGGTGTGCAGGAGCCGCTGGGTTCTGATGTATCGTTTGCAAACAAATTTCCGAGGTGTCTTCTACGCTTTCGAAGAAATGTCTCAGACTAATAAAATAACCAGATGATTTAGGAGAACAGAGAAAGACTGAATATAAATTCATAACTATATAAAATATAAGGGGAGACAACAGAGGCGCAAATAGTGCCCTATCACTCAGTATAGCATAGGGACTTATAGATAAATTCAGGTTTGCACTAACCTGGTCCAGTTGTGACTCCCACAACTGGAATAAAAGCGTTGGTTTTAGTATTGCAGGCTGCTGCTGGACTTCCACCTCCACAGGGTCGTGGGTGCTTCAAGAGTTCTGGGATCAAAGGTGTGTTACAGTCCGCGCTGCCCGATCATCCAAAGGATCACAGGGGAAACAGTGTTCCAAGTAAAGTTTTCTTTATTCTTACAAACCGACGCGTTTCGGCGCCCAATCCTGGCACCGTCCTCAGGGTATATAAATTCAAGAAGAGATGTATTATATAGTAGAAGGGAGGGATTGGGTGGGAGAAGGATAAGAGAGGGAAAAAAAAGGAGGGGGGAAATGTGACCGTAATGAGATGTCTACCACCTCCCACCATACCATCACCACCTCCTATGACATCCATGAACGCTTCCATCATCCGCTTACGGGGGGTCGTCTCTGAACGAATGTGTAAATGTCGGAGAGTCTAAGAACAAGATCCATGGGCTCCAGATTCGAAGGAATTTCTCCTTAAACCGATATCTCAGCAGTAAGGTCTTCCATATGAAAAATTTTGTTCATTTCAATTAACCAATCCGTCAGCTGCGGGCTCTGCCTAGTTTTCCAAAACCTGGGGATAACCATTCGGGCAGCCATTCAGCAGAATCTCAATATGTCTTTTTTTTGGGAGCTAAGTGATTCAGGGAGAATCGTCAAAAGAGCAGCCGCTGAGGACGTCGGTGCCCGATTCCCTGAAATTTTAGAGTAAGTATCAAAAACCGAATCCCAGAAGGGTCTGATCATCCCACAGTCCCACCAGATGTGAATCATTGAGCCCTTGGCGCTATCACATCTCAAACACCTATCAGAAACTAAAGGAAAGATTACATGCAAGGTGGTCAGACAGCGGTTCCATTGGGACATAATTTTGAAGTTTTTTTCTTGAGCCAAACACACCATAGACATCTTGTGTGTCATAGTGCATGCCCTACTCCAGTCCTCTTCAGAGAAGACCTCACTAAGATCCTCCTCCCATTTGGTCATATAATTAAGTTTGTCTCCCTCTCCCCTCCGACTAAGTATAAATCTGATACGCTATGTTCTGGGCGGTCAGTAGACATAAAATGTTTTTAAAAACGGGATGGCGGAGTAATATGTCCATGATGGACTCCCATCCTCTCCAGGAAGGACCTCAACTGGGCAAGCGCCAAGCACAGGGCCCATCTTTCTGAATCAAAGCCATCGGCTATCGTCTCATCCTCCCGCCCTCCTATTATCTGATATATCCGGGGGTCATCCGATCTCCTTCATCCCAGGAAGCTAGACGATCTCTCCACAGGAGGGAAATTGGGGTTAAAGAACAGAGGAGCAAGTGGGTTCCCCCCGAGAAAAGATGGTTCCCCTCTTTCTCCACTTCCCACACCCTCAAAGCCAGTCCACCCATACTGGGCTCGCCTCCTCTAACTTTTCTGGCCTCTAGCTTCAGCCATGGGAGAAGTCGTAGCGGAATGTCTGAATCCATTCGTTCAATCGCCACTCACTGTTTATCGGTGCGGTGGAAAGGCCAATCCAGAAACCTGGTCAATACCACCACTTTGTAGTAGCCCCTAAAATCAGGTAGACCAGTGCTCCCCTCAGTTTTGTGTCTAATAAGGGTTTTAATACTGACCCTAGGTTTATGATTACCCCAAACAAATCTCAGAATGGCCGACCTTAGATTTGCAAAAAATGCTCGGGGAACATGTATCGGGAGTGCCTGAAAGAAAAAGAGAAAGCGAGGGAGTACGTCCATTTTTTTTTTTGAACCATCATTTTTATTGAGAGTAAATTTTTACAAGTAAAAAAGAAGACAGAAGACAAAGTGTAATCTAAAGCAATAGTTACATCAGAAGATAAAAACAAGAATGTCCATGAAGCAGCTGGCTCTCATATTTTAACATATATTCAAAACTATAACTTTAAAGACCCATTCAACCCTCCCCCCTAAATTATTAACTATGGGATATCTCTCTTAGATTATCTGTGCCTCACTACAGCAAATACTAGTTAATGGAATCTCTTGTGGGAATTATATGTTGCTTTTCAATCTGCCTAAAGTACCATTCAAATCTTCTATGGCATACCACTCCGTAAGTTTGTAGGGTGTCATGAATCTGTTTATTTCAGCATCTGATAGTGTTTTTAGAATAAATGGTTTCCATTTATGGAAAAATTTTTGGGTTAGTTTAGTAGGATTTCTGAGAGTCTCCATGGACTCAAGTTCCAAGGACTTCCTGAGTATAGAACATATTGAATCAATTGAAGGGACAGATTCCTGTAGCCAGAACAACAAGAGTTGCCTCTTGGCCACTAGAGATATCGTGTGAAATAGGACATGTATCTGCCCACCTATTGTGGTAGCATCTGAATAGTGGAATAGCCATAACATCGGATCATCTCTACGTTCACCGGGGAATAGTCCCCTGGCAAGGGATCTCACCCCATTCCAATATTTCTGTGAAACTGGGCAAGACCACATTCCATGTTCAAGATCAGTCATGGGGGCTTTGCATTTAGGGCACTTTACCCATCTTTCTCTACTGGTCGGAGAAGGTGGGATATTGAAACCCTTTATAGTACCATGTATCAGTCTGTATTGAGTATCTCTCCATTTCTCATTGATGATATGTTTCCTAACTAAGTCCCATCCTTTTAGTATATTTTGAATTAGATCTGGATCAGTGAAGTGTTTCTTCCATATGGAAAATAGTTTATGGGTCAACGAGGGTTTGAGAGTATGTTGTAGTTTACTATATAGGGTGGATATAGATATGTCATTGAGATTGATCCCCACCAGTGCTCCCCACTCGCTTCCTTCTATTTCCGATTTAACATTACGCAAACGGGACAGGAGATGTTGCTGAATTTGTAAGCAAGGCAACCAATGGGAACTCGGGAGATCAAATTTGGTTAGTATTTCTGGACCCGTCAGCCATCTCTTCTCTCCCATATGCATAAGGTCACCCAAAGTTTTTACACCTTTTTCCCTCCAAGTACGAAACAGCAGGTTTTCAGCCCCTTGTGGGAAGGATGGAGCGGCCCAGGGATTCAAAATTTTAGATATCTGCCATGACAGATTCATTTTTTTCCTCACCGCTTTCCAAGTCATCACCGTGTCTCTACATATAGATGTGCACTTGATTCTTGGAGGCAGTGTTTTCAGTGGTGAATGTAGCAGAGCCGACAGATCCCAAGGCTTTGAGAACTCTCCCTCAAGGTTCACATCAGAGAACCTGGAGGTGGTATTGATCCAATCTAGAACGTTTCGCATAATGCATGCCAAATTATAACCCCTAATATCTGGGACTCTCAGGCCTCCTCTTCTCTTGCCTGCATTAGGGTGGTTAATTTAATTCTGGCTCTTTTGCCCCTCCACAGGAATTTGGAAAATGCGGTATTCAATCGTCTAATATCTACATGTTTTAGCAGCATAGGAATTGTCTGGAGCGGATAGAGCAGTCTTGCGAAGCTAATCATTTTGATTAGGTGAGAGCGGCCCAGCAGCGACAGGGGAAGGTTTTTCCAACATTCTAATTCTTTTTCTATTTTTTCTATTATTGGAAGAAAATTTAATTTGTATATCAGGTCAGGAGTTCTGGCTAGTTGAATTCCTAGGTATTTCAAATTATTTTTGGCAACAGGTATATCACAAAGTGAGTGTATGGGGCAATTGTGTTTCCCATTTTTGAGGAAGAGTATTTCACATTTGTCTCTATTTAATATGAAGCCTGAAAGTGATCCAATTTTTTCTATGGTGTCTAGGATTGTTTTTAGATCTCTTTGGGGGTGTTGCATAAATAGAATAATATCGTCGGCAAAAAGGGACAACTTGATTTCCTTATCTCCTACTTTAAGACCTTCATGGGTATTCTGGGCGGATAAATATAACGCCAGTGGCTCTATCGCTAAGTTGAAGAGAAGAGGTGATAGTGGGCAGCCCTGGCGAGTTCCTTTCTCCAGTGTGAATGTATCAGACAGGAATCCCGGAATGCTCACACATGCCTTCGGGTTGCTGTATAAGGATTTTAAAAATTGGCGAAAGGGTCCCTCTAAGCCTATGGTGTCTAAGACCCAATCCAGCCATGACCACCTCACATTGTCAAATGCTTTCTCCGCATCCAGGGTGATCATAGCTGGATCCCCCCCCCCCCCATACACCTCACTATGTCTTGTTACATCAATGAGTAACATTGCTCTTCTAATGTTGGTAGTTGTCGATCGACCTTTTATAAAACCAGATTGATGTGGCTGAATAAGTCTCGGTAGAATCGAGGCCAATCTGTCTGCCAAAATTTTGGATAAAAGTTTTAGATCTTGGTTTATCAGATAGATAGGTCTATAGCTAGATGGGTCAGATGGGGGTTTGCCAGCCTTTAGAATCAGTCTTATGTGGGCCATATTCATTCTCTCTGGAATCGGAGAGCCTCTCAATATGGAATTGTACAGTTCCGTCAAAACAGGAGAAATTTGATCTCTCAAAACTTTGAAGAAGGCCCCATTGAAGCCATCTGGTCCTGGTGCTTTGCCAGGGTTTAGTGAGTTGATCGCCATTTTTATCTCATCAGTTGAGACGGGACTGTTTAAATAAAGTTTTTCCTCTTCAGTTAGGCTAGGCATATTGATGGAGTGCAACCATGGCACATCCGTTATATTATTGCTGTTACATTCTCTATACAACATTGCGTAGTGTTTTCCTAGTAGCTGGGAGATTTTTTTTGGGTCTGACCAAAGTTTGCCATGCTTATCAGCTATTGTTAGTATGGCTGTAGTTGGTCTCCTACCTCTTGCTAGTCTCGCCAGAAGGCGTCCTGCTTTGTCGCCATATCTATTTAATTCTATTTCTAGATGATTTCGATATAATTCTTCCCTCCTGGCTGCCCACGTATCGAACAATCTCTTTGCCGACATCCAATTGTCTCTATCTGCCTCCCCCATGGTCTTTTTGTATTGGAGATACATCTCTCTTACCCTCGTACTGGTTATAATGTATTTTTCTTTTACTTGCTTTTTCAATTTAGCGCTGTGGGCCATGATATGTCCCCGCAAGACTGTCTTCGCAGTTTCCCAAAATAATCCTGGGGTGGACTCATGAGCTGCATTGTTTGTATGAAAATCAGACCACCATTCTTTAAGTAGTTTACCAAAATTCTCATCTCTTATCAAAGTGTCGGGAAACCTCCATAGGTAATCCGTTCCCTTAGGGAAGACATCTTTGGTCTCCAGTATCATTGGACTGTGGTCGGAAATGACCAAATCTCCTATCTCCGCTTCCATTACTCTCTGGAACAACAGGGTCGAGATGAAGAACATATCCAGTCTCGACCAAGTGTTATGAGCATGAGAATAGTGGGTAAACTCCCTTTCAAGGGGATGTAGTGTGCGCCATGTGTCAACCAGATTACAGTTGGAAAGCAGATTTTCTAACAGACCTGGTCTTGAAGGAAGTCTCCCACCACCCTCCGGAACATCTAACCCGTCCTCTCGCTTTCTATCTTCCATCTCATTAAGCACCCAGTTGTAGTCTCCCCTAGTATTTTGTTAGTTTCTTGGTCTATCAGAATTTGGTCGGTCAATTTTTGAAAAAAAGATTTTTGTGCTGTATTTGGGGCATAAATGTTATACAAACTGTAAGTTACATTTTGAATCTGCATACACATATGATATAAACGTCCTTTGTCGTCTGACGACGAGGATATTATTTTGTGGGCAAGGGTTTTACTGATCAGTATTATGACCCCAGCTTTTTTGTCGTCAGCTCCTGAGCCGTACACCTCCCCCACCCATAATTTTTTAAGTCTAAAGAAGTCTGTTGGAGTGAGGTGCGTCTCCTGTAACAATGCCACATCAGCACCCAATCTTTTAAGGTGACGGAGAACCATCATACGTTTGGCCGGTGATCGTAGGCCCTTAATGTTCCACGAAATCCATTTCACCATCTGTACTGAAAGGGAGTGGTTTCAAATAATATATGCATGGTATGCATCTTGAGTGTAAATTAGTAATATTGTTGATCAAATTTACTAGGTAAATGGCAATATGAAAGGGCAACAGATATGTCGATTTTAGCAAGGCTGTTATGTCTCCCCTATTTTCAAAACTTCCCCCCAACTTTTTTCCCCCCCTCATTCTCACCAACTCCATCCTCAGTCTTGATGACTTCTCTTTTTTCCTCCAGACAGAAGCAAGGAGCTCCTCCCTCCCCACTCGCCTAAATAACCAAAATTAATGTCTGAAGCTCTACACTAAACTCCCAGACCCCAGGAATATAAACAATAAATTATAACTTATAACTTATCAACTTTCAGCATTATTGGAGAGAAGGATACCCTCTCCACACATATCAAATATAAGGACTTCGCAAAACCTCTAATAGATATAAGGTAGACATGTAGAACAGCATTTAACATTCCCCATCCTCCACCCCTCACCCCCCCCTGTTAATCTAGTACATTCATATGCGACCTCTCTCTCGTTTCCTCATGGTCCATGAAGCAGAGTCATAGTGAATAGAAAATTAAGATACTGGAAGATCTTCTCCCGTCATTGGTCTCATCTCTCGGATGGCAATTCTAAGAAGAAGGGGAGAAGAGAGAAAGAAAAAAAAAAGGGGGGAAGGGGGGGGGGGGATAGGGGGAGAGTGTCTTCATATCTCTGTCTCACTTCAGTCAAGCGGGCTGGCCCGTTTTTTTCCTGCTCCATCTGGACGTTGGTTGTCGTTGTTGTCTAGGAGACTGCAGCCTCTCTTGTGAGTGTTGTGACAGGGATTCCGATCGCAATCTGTATGTTCGTGATGAAACAGATCCGCTGTCTGTGCCCCTTTCCGGAGCCGGGGTGTCTCTCGCTCCTCTTGGGCTCCCCGGGTTTGTCCCATTTCCGTCTGGCGTGGTGTGTTTTTTCCTTAATTAACTTCATGGCCTCAGCAGGGTCCGTGAAAGACACCATTTCACCTGTTGACGATCTAAATCGCAAGATGGCCGGGTAGTTAAGTTGGAACCTGACGTTTCTTTTAAACAATATTGTACAGGCGTCACTGAAGGCTCTTCTCCTCCTGGTCACCTCAACTGAATAGTCTGCGAAAAGAAATACTCTGTGGCCCAGGATCAGGAGTGGGTGTCTTTTGGCCTTGTATGCACGCAGAATCTCCTCTTTATCTCTGTGATTGAGATATTTGGCGATGGCATGCCTCGGTTTGTCAGAGTCTCTGTCACTTGTTGGGCCATTGGTGTCATTATCCCTGGGGGTGTCTTTTGGGGGTCCTATTCTGTGGGTGCGTTCAGTTCTACATTTGTGGGAGAGACCTAGTTCTTTAGGTAGTTCCACCTCAAATATCTCAACAAGTTGTCCAGGAGAAATGGATTCAGGGAGGCCCACAATTTTAAGATTGCTGCGGCGGGTTCTATTTTCAATATCGTCCAGTTTATTTAAGGTGTAGAATGAGTGTTTCTGTAGGTCGTGCACCTGTTGTTCTAGATCTAACACTCTTTCCTCTGCTGCAGCAATCCTATTCTCAGCTTCCTGCAGTTGTTGGTCATGGTGCTGGATAGTAGTATGCAAATCTTGTGTAGCTGCTGTCACCAAATCCTTTACTGTCTGCCTGAATTCGTCTGCCAGATGAATTGCCAGTTCTTTGGCTAGCAGCTTGTAGTCTATCTGTGGCATCCCAGATACAATGATAGCTGGTCTTCCCTGCAGCCCGGGATTTCCCTGAGTCTGGGTCCCCTGTACCCCGTTTTCGTTTCTCTCCGGGGAGGCTTCCCTCTCTGGCTCCCTTGATAACTGTTCCACTACTGTGACCCCTTTGCTCTCCACTGCTGCGGGAGCAGACTGGGTCGGCTGGCCGTCAGCCGCCATTGTGCGCTTCCCGCGCTTTGTCTCCGGTCCCTGCGCCGCCCCGCTTGCCTCCATCTCCCCTCCTCTTGTAACATACCGATCCATGGTGGTCGGTGTGCTGTATCCACCGCTGCTCATAGCGGATGTGTAGGAGTCCCGGGGTCTGGGGATTGCCGCGGATTGTGAGGAGGGCTCGGGAGCTTCTTTAGCAGCGTCTGCACATGTCGGCGCCGGAACCGGAAGCCTGGAGTACGTCCATTTTAAGCGCATTGATCCACCCGAACCAAGAAAGGCCTCTTTTATCGTAGGTCTTTAAGTCTTTAAGTGTTTTCTCAAGAAGAGGCGTATAATTAAGGGCATACAACCTTGTAGGTTCTGGAGGGATCAAGACCCCTAAGTACTTTAAATAATTCCGTTTCCACTTAAAGGGAAAATTTTATTTAAAGGGTACCTGACCCCTGCAAATCGGTCCCCAGCCTCTAAAAACCTGTCCCTGCACCTCCCTATAAGGTTTCAAGCTATTCCTCTCTTTCCCTTTAGAGATTCTGTAACGTGGAATAATCACATTTATTACCTGGCAAATCTGCGGCTTCTGCTGCCCTGAGGATTCGCAGTGGGTATTCCCTCTGGCTCCTTATCGCTACCTCTACTGTTGTTTTTCACGCCCTAAATCGCGTAATTTCCGGCACTGTGACGTCGATACACCCTTTGGGTGTATGTATGGACCTCACTGCGTGTTGTGCATGCGCGAAGTGTCATTTACAACTCGCGCATGCGCAATGCGCAGTGTGAGGTGTATTGATGTCACAGTATCGGAGATGTCGCGATTTGCTTCATTCCGGCTAAACCCGCCCAGCGATCCAACGCAGGGTTATCAACATTCATTTTCACGCCCATTTGGGTGTGAAAAACAACAGTGGAGGCGGCGATAAGGAGCCAGAGTGAACGCCTTTTGTGACTCCTCAGGGCAGCAGAAGCTGCAGATTTGCCAGGTAATAAATGTGATTATTCCACTTTACAGAATCTCTAAAGGGAAAGAGAGGGATAGCTTGAAACCTTATAGGAAGGTGCAGGGACAGGTTTTTAGAGGCTGGGGACCGATTTGGAGGGGTCAGGTTCCCTTTAAGGCTGCCTTCACACTTGCAGATGGATCTGCAGCGTTTTGCAGATGCATCTGCAAGTGTGAGCATGCTGACCGCGGCCCCTATGTTTATAATAGGGCGCACGCGGTGTGAAAGCTCTCATTCACTCCTATATGTGTACTGTCAGCAGGCGTATGCCTGCTTACAGATCACACTCTCCCGCCCGCAGCATGGACGCTACATCTCGCGTCCACAGTGCGGACGGGAGTGTGTGATCTGTCAGCAGGCATACGCCTGCTGACAGTACACATATAGGAGTGAATGAGAGCTTTCACACCGCGTGCGCCCTATTATAAACATAGGGGCCGCGGTCAGCATGCTCACACTTGCAGATGCATCTGCAAAACGCTGCAGATCCATCTGCAAGTGTGAAGCCAGCCTAAGATGGTGTTCCTCCGGCTCAGACAGGGAAACATTTAGGGCTTCTGACTTGGAGAAGTTTACTTTGAAATTGCTCAACTTACTAAAAGTATTGAATTCTTTGATGAGTGAGGGGAAAGATATCCTGGGTTGAGTGACCTAAATAAAAATGTAAACGGTGGTTACACTTTAAACAAAAGGTCACTCTCTGATAATAGCTCTTTGTTCCGTCACTGTCTACTAAAAGGTCTTGGTAGGAACATTTGTCAATTCTAAAAATAAATCTGCATTTTTACTCTGGTCCCATAAAAAACTATGTATTTAGAATTTCATGATAAAGTGAAAACTACCTAAGTTATCTACAGCCAGCAGAAATGTAACTAATGTACAGATGACTGTTCTGATTCTGTTTCCATTCTCAGAACTTTGGGATCATTTGGCTCTCCACTACATGTTACTATAGCAACAAGCTCCGTAGTTTCATCTTCACACCTACACGTTCTATTCTCTTTGGAAGCCTTTAGGGAATGTATTATAGCAGCAGTTGAATTTACTATTTATAGCAGCAAACACAGCCTAATTTTAGATTTGGAGATGCAATAAAAAATATTGCATAAACAATAAGAGCATAGTATGGTGTACAAGAAGGGTTCTGCTAAAGCAACAGACTTTATCCTACACATAGAAAACTCTCTTTGTGCCAACGCCTCAATGGAGCTGGGAAATAATATGAGGAAAACTGATCTGATTGAGTATCTCACAGTATTATTAGTGCAGCAATAACATAATTTATATATTCCGTATTTGCAGAATGCCACTGCATTGTGCTGATTTTATGCTTCTACCACCGCCATGATGTAATGATTATATGCACTGAGTGCATAAAATTTGAATGGCATTACTGCTACACAAACTATACTAATGATTTTGACCTACTAGAAGGGAATTAGTAGGATCAATCCACCTAAGCCTTCTAAATGGGCAGATAGGTCATATGAAGCTGAATAACGTGATACCTTAATATCTGTGATCCGATCTTCTATTCCAGATCTGCAGTGAAATCTGTCTGATGGCTCCTGTCTGCCTGATCTGGGATGATACCAGCTGGTTGCATCCGTTTTATGGTGTGGTTTTTAAATGGATCTGGCTACAGGGTACATAGGAAAAAACCACTGCGTGTCTTATATATATATACTGCATATATATATTATATATATATATATATATATATATATATATATAAATGTGTGTGTGTATCAGTAAGACCCCAGCCCCCTCTGTTACAGTGGCCTCACTTAGGAGACTTGTGGCAGGTTTGGAACCTGTGTCTTATTCCTATATTGAGACTTAGTGTAAAAATGTGTTTCTTTTCTTTGGCAGTGCAGGAGTTAATGCCATTTTCTGCTGCTAGCAAAGCTCCTTAGTTCCTTCCCAGGTGTGGCTACTTTGTGACCACTCCCATCTCCTTTATATGGTCACATGCACCAGCTTTCATTGCTGGTTATTAAACTTCATAGCTGCCTGAGTGGAAGGAGCTATTCTGGAGAGCTGACTGTCGCCAAGCCAACTGCTGTCTTGGAGTGTGGCAGCAGCCGTGAAGTTGTAGCCGTGTTTCTTTCCCCTGTCTATTTCCTTACCCTGCTATTTCAAGCCCCGACACCCCTGTCACATCACGTAGGATGTATATCAGGGGCTGGATTGTACTGTGACCAAGGAGCTGGCAGCCATGCCCCCTGACACGCCTCCTCTTCATACAGAAGTGTGAGGGGCAGGAATGTAAAATGATCCTGCAGCTCCCAGCATGAATGCCCCCGACACACCTCCTGTTCTCTGCAATAGCACGAGACTGAAATTCTTGGACTTACGAGGAATGGGGAAAATCTGAGGAGCAGATTGAATTATAAGCCATCTATAGATCCTAGAACTGCAGTGAACAGCTCTGCTTCATCATGTAGGAGGGCAGGAACAATACAAAAAAAAAAGATCTCCCCAGAATTCCCCTTTAAGGGGCCTTTTCAATTGAGGATTTCATCAAAATGCACAATTCTAGCTGCTTCAGAGTTAGAAATGGGCCCCCTAACCTCTTTGGTCCCTGTGCGGCCCCACAGGCTGCACCAATTTGTCCAACTTTGTTATTATTATTAAACATAGTACGTATTGGGATAGGATCTTGCAGATGGGAATATGCCTTTAACTCCCCCCTACTTCCCCTACTTAGAGCTCAATTGGCTAGGGTGTTTTATTAAATACTGTATTCTTCATGAAATGGTAAGTCCAGGGTTCTCTAGCTAGTACTCTATATTGTATTGTTCTTCTGTTATTCTTCTTAGAAATTTAAAAATAAATTGACAACTGGTTGTATCCAGGTTTGGGTACATCACTTTGAATAATCATGCTGTCCAATCAGTGTAGAGACACACCTCTTTGACAAATTCCATGGTAAAATGCCGTTATTAATTCATCTTAGTATACAGGAGGAATAACAGAGGAACAACACAAGGGAAATATAGGTAAGGTTTCCCAGTATTTAGCAGGGCAGAAGTCAGGAGCTGTGACTGCTCCTCCATTCACTGGATCTGGACATTTTTACAAATATATAGAGAGATCCGGCATGTCAGGGAAAAAGATGTTACACAGTGTGTGGAGCCGGTAAGAATGGGGGTGAGGGGAAGAAGGTGGGGGGCTGAGAAGTTACACTGCAGGGAGTAAAGAAGGGGGGCTGAGAAGGTGGACTGCAGGGAGGGGAGAAGGGGGGGCTGAGAAGGCGGACTGCGGGGAGGGTAGAAGGGGGGGCTGAGAAGGTGGACTGAAGGGAGGTGAGAAGGTGGGTATGAGAAGGCAGACTGAGGGGTAGGGAGAAGGGGTGGGCTGAGAAGGCGGACTGCGGGGAGGGGAGAATGGAAGGCTGAGAAGGCAGACTGAGAGGGGAGAAGGGAGGGAGAAGGGGTGGCGGGGGGGTAGAAGGGGGGCTGAGAAGGCGGACTGCAGGGAGGGTAGAAGGGGGGCTGAGAAGGCGGACTGCAGGGAGGGGAAAGGGGGCATGAGAAGGCAGACTGAGGGAGGGGAGAAGGGGGGGCTGAGAAGGCAGGACTGAGGGGGGGAGAAGAAGTGGGCTGAGAAGGCGGACTGCGGGGAGGGTAGAAGGGGGGCTGAGAAGGCGGACTGAAGGGGAGGGGATAAGGTGGGAGGGAAAAAAGGCGGACTGAGGGTGGGAGAAGGGAGGGGCTGAGAAGGCGACTGCTGGGGAGGGAGAAGGGGGGCTGAGAAGGCGGACTGGGGAGGGGAAAGGGGGGATGAAGGGACTGGTGAGGGAGGGTGGGGAGAAGAGGTGGGCTGGAAGGCAGGACTGCGGGGAGGGAGAAGGGGGGCTGAGAAGGCGGACTGGAGGGGAGGGAGAAGGGGGGCTGAAAGGCGGCTGAGGGGATGGGAGAAGGGGGGCTGAGAAGGCGGACTGCGGGAGAGGAGAAGGGGGCTGAGAAGGCGGACTGGGGAAAGGGGAAGGGGCTGAAGGTGGAGGAATGGAGATGAGAGGCAGACTGTGGGGAGGGACAAGGGGGCTGAGAAGGTGGACTGTGGGGAGGGGACAAGGGGGCTGAGGTGGTGTAATAACCCACAGGTGTCGGGATACGCAAGGACTGCACGGAACACAGAGTGTTAAACAAATGCACTTTTAAAACAACTAAGGGAAAAGCGTGGGAAAGGAGTGGAAGGAGCGGGAAGGTGTGCAAAAGTAAATACCATATATATAACCACTGTGACTAGTTTGCCGAGAATGCAAGGTCTCTGAATGTCTTTAAATAAAGAAATACAAAGTCTTTATCGAGCGAGACGCAGAGTGTTTGTTTTCTTTCTATTACTTGTATATCTAACTGCAGAGTCTTCTCCTATCTGTCCCTAACTAAAACAGTGTGCAGACTTTACTGCGAGTTTTACTGCAAGTTTTACTGCGAGGTACCTCGTTGCCGTTGGGGCCCGTAATTCGTTGACAGGAGTCTCTCGAGTACAGTCCTTGTCCTGGATCTGTGCCTTGCTCGTGCTGTCTGGCTCATCACTCCACATCCAGTCTCTCCAGGTCTGTGTCTTGGAAAACTGCCAAGCACCATTCTCCTTCTGGACTGTACCATGTCACTCCCAGCAGCAGGGGTTTATTGTCTGCTATCCATTCTTTTGGCAGCAGGTGGCAGTGTAACACAAGGAAGAGTCCACAAAACAGTCCTTTAACCATATATATAAATGTTAACCGGTCTTACAGTGGACTGTGGAGTGGGGAGAAGGGGGCTGAGAAGGTGGACTATGGGAATGGGAGAAGGGGGCTGAGAAGGCAGACTGCGGGGAGGGGAGAAGGGGGGCAGAGAAAGCAGACTGGGGGGAGGCTGAGAATGAGTGAGTGCAGAGCTGCAGCCGCTGGTGTTTGCAGGGCGGGAAAGGACATTCTGACCACCATATGGCGCTCTGTTGTGCTGCAGCCACTCTCTGCAGCTCCCTGGCTGTGCCCGGACGGTGCCCGCAGAGGGATTTCAAGGGGCCGCCGGCAGCCACTTAATGGTAACAAACAGCCGCAAAGGCCCAATTTATCTTCGACCCACCAGGCAAACGCCCAGTATGCCCAATGGCCAGTCTGGGTTTGTGTAGCACATTTTCTGGAATATTTTTTACTTATGTTCCCTGCTTATTTGATTAACCACATCACACTACCCCACTGCAAGATTACAGGCAGTGGCATAACTACCGCGGTCGCGGCTGAGACCGGGCCCGCCCCCTGTGTCTCTATTTTGTATGTAATAAAACATTTCTCTGTGTTTTTTTCCCCTTTACTGAAAGTATTGCTAATGGCAAGCTGTCGTACTGACAGCTGACACTAGCAATATGGCTTGTTATCAGCTGGCAAAAAAAAGCTGATGTCAACCCCTTTATTACTCAGTCTGCCACTGCTACATGGCAGCTGGAAGAGCAGGGTAACCGCCAGTTTTGGCATCTCTCATGGAAGCGCCAACTCTGGTGCGGCTGCTGGCTGCAATTTTCAGCATGGGGGGCCCCAGAATGCTTGGGCCTCACCACGCTGAAAATTCCAGCCCCCAGCTGTTTGGGTTACTTTGGCTGGCAATAGAATATATGGTGGAGCGGCGCCCACGCCATTTTTTTTAAGTTATTTATTTAAATAACTAAAAAAAAAATAAAGCTTCCCTGTATTTTTCATTGCCAGCGAAGGTAACACCATACAGCGGAGGTTGGCAGCCATTAGCTGCTTGGTTTACCTGCGCTCGCAAGACAAAATACAGTGAAGCCCTACACATTTTTTTACCAGGAAATTAAATAGATTGCCAGATTGACACTTTATTATTAACCCCCCACACACAAACAAGTGATCCTAAACCCAGAAGACAACCCCACATCCCCTTCATACCTATCGATGCAGCTTGTGAACCTGCTGCCATCCATCCCTGTATCTTCCAAAACCGCTGTGGCATTCTTCATAAATCATACTTTTATTATCTAATTTCTGGGCGTTTCCCTGCAATTATCAAGCCGCAACAGGCGGGCCTGTGTGCCGCTCTCCCCCTCCTTGTCCGTAATTATGCATGCCGCCATGGGCGTGCTAAACAACAGAGAGGCGGCTCGCCTCATAGTATGGGCGTTGAAACCGGTATGACGTAATACGCGTCATATCCGGTTTCACGTCAGTCAGTACACTCATTTGGGTGTACTGCTGGCTTCAAGAAGCTACTGCGCATGCGCGGAGTTCATGGTAGCTTATCTCTAACTAGCTGGGTGCCCGATGCAGATGCATCGGGATTCTAGCAGAGCGAGTCTCTGACTCGCAATGGCCGCTTCGCGGCCAATGCTTCGCGCTGCTAAGGCGACTCGCCATGCCCGCTGCGCGGGCATAGCGAGTCGCCTTAGAACTGCTCGCAATGGCCGCTGCGCGGCCAATGCTTCGGTCGTATCCACATGACGACATTGACTCGCAGCGTGAGCGGACTCAAAAGGGGCAAAAATCCCATTCGTGATTATATATAGATAAGCTGCAGTGAACCGGTTTGCAGATTCCTACCCCAGCGGAGCAGGAGTACAGATCATCATCTCTTACTGAAGTTACAATAAAGGCTGTTTTCACAGCCCACCATTGTCCCACCAACGATAAGGAGGAAGAATTAATACAAAGTATGTTTAATAACATCTGTATCACCTTTTTTTTTTTTACAGGCAAGGCAAAAATTAATTGGATTACTGTGTATATATATCTATATATACACAGATTTTAAGATATACTTACATCTATTTTACAATAAAATGATAGCTGAATTGTACTGTGTGTATACATATATATGTATACAAACACACATACTCTGTTGGTATCCCTGCATATGTTGGCTGTCTGGCTAATACAGTATATACAGGGTCATGTGTTAGTCACTGTATACACAGGCTTCTGTGGTTGGCACTGTATACACAGGGCTCTGTGGTTGGCACTGTTTACACAGGTTCTGTGGTTGGCACTGTTTACACAGGTTCTGTGGTTGGCACTGTATACACAGGCTCTGTGGTTGGCACTGTATACACAGCCTCTGTAGTTGGCACTGTATACACAGGCTCTGTGGTTGGCACTGTATACACAGCCTCTGTGGTTGGCACTGTATACACCGTGTCTGTGGTTGGCACTGTATACACAGCCTCTGTGGTTGGCACTGTATACACAGGCTCTGTGGTTGGCACTGTATACACAGGCTCTGTGGTTGGCACTGTTTACACAGGTTCTGTGGTTGGCACTGTATATCACCGTGTCTGTGGTTGGCACTGTTTACACAGGTTCTGTGGTTGGCACTGTTTACCCTGGGTCAGCGGTTACCAATGTATACGCTTGCTCAGTGCCTACCACAGTAGAAGGCAGTCGAATCCACAGGACGTAAGTCTCAGTGGACAAAAATACAAATACACACACACACACGAAAAGACCCACATCGATAAACACTTCTACAAACAGAAACGCAATTACATTAGCAGAATTTAGACAAACAAACACAATGCACGGTGTATACAGTGCCAACCACAGACACAGTGTATACAGTGCCAACCACAGAACCTGTGTATACAGTGCCAACCACAGAGGCTGTGTATACAGTGCCAACCACAGAGCCTGTGTATACAGTGCCATCCACAGAGCCTGTGTATACAGTGCCAACCACAGAGCCTGTGTATACAGTGCCAACCACAGACACAGTGTATACAGTGCCAACCACAGAACTGTGTATACAGTGCCAACCACAGAGGCTGTGTATACAGTGCACACAGAGCTGTGTATACAGTGCCATCACAGAGCCTGTGTATACAGTGCCAACCACAGAGCCTGTGTATACAGTGCCAACCACAGAGCCTGTGTATACAGTGCCAACCACAGAGCCTGTGTATACAGTGCCAACCACAGAGCCTGTGTATACAGTGCCAACCACAGACACGGTGTATACAGTGCCAACCACAGAGCCTGTGTATACAGTGCCAACCACAGAGCCTGTGTATACAGTGCCAACCACAGAGCATGTGTATACAGTGACTAACACTGACCCTGTATATACTGTATTAGCCAGACAGCCAACATATACAGGGATACCAACAGAGTATGTGTGTTTGTATACACATATATGTATACACACAGTACAATTCAGCTATCATTTTATTGTAAAATAGATGTAAGTATATCTTAAAATCTGTGTATATATAGATATATATACACAGTAATCCAATTAATTTTTGCCTTGCCTGTAAAAAAAAAAAAGGTGATACAGATGTTATTAAACATACTTTGTATTAATTCTTCCTCCTTATCGTTGGTGGGACAATGGTGGGCTGTGAAAACAGCCTTTATTGTAACTTCAGTAAGAGATGATGATCTGTACTCCTGCTCCGCTGGGGGTAGGAATCTGCAAACCGGTTCACTGCAGCTTATTAGAGATAAGCTGCCATGAACTCCGCGCATGCGCAATAGCTTCTTGAAGCCAGCAGTACACCCAAATGAGTGTACTGACTGACGTGAAACCGGATATGACGCGTATTACGTCATACCGGTTTCAACGCCCATACTATGAGGCGAGCCGCCTCTCTGTTGTTTAGCACGCCCATGGCGGCGTGCATAATTACGGACAAGGAGGGGGAGAGCGGCACACAGGCCCGCCTGTTTGCGGCTTGATAATTGCAGGGAAACGCCCAGAAATGAGATAATAAAAGTATGATTTATGAAGAATGCCCAGCGGTTTTGGAAGATACAGGGATGGATGGCAGCAGGTTCACAAGCTGCATGGATAGGTATGAAGAGGATGTGGGGTTGTCTTCTGGGTTTAGGATCACTTTAACTAAAAATACATTTATTTACATACATTGGGAGAGACAGCCGCCACCCCCAGCACCACAGAGCTGCCTCCATCGTCATGTCACTGCCCTCCTGATGTGATAGCATGGGGCCCACATCTAGTTATAAAAGTATCATGTACCATTAAATTGGTGCATTACATATGATCAATTCTATGAGCCCCATGAAATAAAAACAACAAGTATAAGACATTAACACTTAACCTGCCATTACTATCATCTAGTTACTACACCCAGTGCAAGTAAATATAATACAGGATCAATAAGTCACAGCAGGACCCATAACTACTCCACTGCTCACTGATCAGCAGCCCAGTCACTTCTTACATCTGCGCAGCAACGGTTCTCCACAGGTTTGCTTCTCTTGTTTGGTGCGCAAGTGAGCGATTCACAAAGCTACGCAGCAAGACCCACAGTGATGCGAGATTAGGGAAGGATAACCTGCGCATGCGCACAAGTCACAAGCTCTGGGCGGACTCCAGTCATCAGGAGGAGGAAGGTGGCGGCCGGCTGCATCCTGCAGAGGTGAGGAGCTGTACATGGGGGGGGGATTGTGTGTGCCGGCCATGGTCTATATTCTGTAGATGAGATGTGTATAGAAACATAAACAACATATACAGGGCTGGAGGTCTGTGATGTCCTAGGGGGCAGCTTTCCACCAAGGCTTTCCATGCAAGCATTAAGAAAATATCCTTATTCTGTAATTATTAGTAGTATTAAACGTATTATTATTTATTATCACTATTACATTTGATAAAACATAGCATTAATCACATAGAAAATATTTCATATTATTCTTTTGCAATGCTTATGTAGCGCCAACATATTCTGCAGCGCAGATCATACATCATTGTAAATGAATCCTTCACTGAGTGAATTACATACTGCGATCCTGGGCGCCATTTTATTGAAGACACTGTCTCTGCAAATATTATTTGAAACAAGCTGGTGAGTGGTGATATTGGCATAGACAGCGTCTTCAATAAAATGGTGCTGGAGATCGCGGTATGCGCACATGCTGACTCCAGCGCCATTTTATTGAACAATTCAACTACAACATGAACATAGCACTGTGTAAGCACTGGCCCACAAACGGTTCTATCCCGGCTCTGGACAGAAGGATGTGATCAGCCCAGGGCTAGGGGTACTCAGATACCGGGCCTTGGTCTGATGGTTTTAAACTGGGGAAGTCACGGGTGGTCGGGTTCCCGGTTTTGTGCCCTGGCTGTCATTTGTTAGATGGTGGGGAGGGAATATTTACAGGGGTACGTGACGCCACTTGTGGTTCCCGGTAATTTGGGGTACCGGCGCTGCAGGCCGGCCGCTGAGGTGATGAAGGGTGCAGCTAAGTGTGGTCCAGCTCCCCACAGGTGGAGCTTTTACCTCAGGACAGCGGTGATGGAGGATGATGAGGGAGGTGAGTGGAGTAGTCTTGCTTCTCTCTGTTGGGATACACAGGCTGCAGGTGTAATACAGGGGCTATGTGTGGGCTCCTGGTGTAATACAGGGCATGTGTGGGCTCTGGTGTAATACAGGGTATGAGTGGGTTCCTGGTGTACTACAGGGGCTATTTTTTTGGGCGACTGACTGTAAGGCGTGGGGTTAAAATTTCCCTTCAAAACATAGTCTATGACATTCCCTGAATCAAATGAGGAGGCTGTGCAAATATTCATGATCATAAATGTGACGGTGTGGATTCCTTTAGTGAACATACATACATATATACATACACTCAACATTATATATTAGATATACTTTAAAAAATGAAGGTACAGATTGTCAAATTCATGAGAAAACATCAGCCACAACATTATGCATTTCCTCTGGAGGGATTTTAATTAGTGTTGGATCCTATCTGCCCTTTACATTTGTAGGTTTTTGATCTTGCAAAGACATTTATGATAAAAAGGGCTAGGTCCCCTCCAGAGAAAGGTACGCCTTGTTGTGGCTGATGGGCAGACACAAGTTGGCCAATTTGTATGCTGAGTACATCATTTTTATAAGTATAGTCTGTATGACCGTAATGCAGTTTAAATTTCACATATTCAGTGTTAGCATATATCTTAGCATATACAGTGTGTGTTGTACGCTTCAGTTTCTAAATATACACATGTATGGTTATATTAATATCTAGGGGACAAGTATCACCCACATATTAATAAAGACTGTATGCCATGTGCTTTCATTGCATTAAAGGAGTTGTCCACTACTTGGACAATCCCTTCTCAATCCCTGTGTTTTTCCCCAGTAAAATGATAAGGACTTTCACACATCAATATTTTCTCATTTGTGTTTGTATGGCAAAGCCAGGAGTGGAACTTGTGGAGAGAAACTAGAATTGAAAGATTGACCTCTGTTTTGTGTTTTGGAGACTTTCTTTTTAGCAAATACTGACAAAATACTGATCAAAAATAATGATGTGTGAATGAGACCTCTCACATCCGGTCCCATGCCAGCAGTGTCAGCAATGGCTCTCCCGGGGATCACGTGACGTTGTTTTGTCACGCAATCCTTGCATCCAGTCAGCTCTGGCTTCACTCTCCCTGCTCCCCATATTTGGACAAATCTAACATCCGAAGGAAGAGAGAGCTGCGGCTGCTCTGTCACTTTCTCTGGATATCAATTTTGTACATATTATGGCCACTTTACACGCGGCAACAGGAAGATAGAAACCGGCAGGTGTTGGAGACAATTGTACCTTTTACCTTCAAAACACCTTGCAGATACCTGAATTACACGCAGCCACTTCAAGGTGTTTTGAAGGTAAAAGGTACAATTGTCTCCGACACCTGCCGATTTCTATCTTCCTGTTGCCGCGTGTAAAGTGGCCATTAGGGTGAAGCCAGAGCTGAATGACTGCAGCGATCACGTGACAAAAAAATTTCATGCTATCCCTGGGAGAGCCATTGCTGACACTGCTGGAATGGCACCGGAGGTGAGTATAAGTGTTATTATTTTACTGAAGGCAAACATAGGGATTGAGAATGGGTTGTCCAAGTTGTTCCCCACCTCTTTAATATTGCTGAGAAAGTGCAACGTCGCTTGTTTTAACTCTGTAGGGGGAGCTATATTTGTAGATAAGACCTGCCTCATCATATTCCATTAAATGTGCTACTCATCCTCTTTGTACATAGTATTATATATATATATATCACATGTCGAGAAGGGGTTAAATTCTATTTTACCACTGGCAAAATACAACACTGTAACATGATTGCAAATGTCACAGACATGGCCGTTGTCTTAAAATGTACATTTACCTTTGTAAACCTTCCCAAATTTATCCCAAAACAGTCTAACCCCTTATTGGTCGTAATTGCTCCTAAGGCTGAATTTAGACATCCCTGTAACACAGTCCATGTACAGATCACGATGTATGAACTCTCTGCGAGTCTCATTACCCAAATTTGACAGTCTTATAAATTATTATGAGAATATGGCTGTGAAGTATAATATTTTCTGCAATCCCATAGACAGTAAGTGGAAATGTGGTGCATATGCACGACCACCACTCCTTATCAGTATGGCACTCGGAGTCCTGTGGCGAAACTTGAAGCTCATGGACCCCGATGCGATAGCTCAAACGGGGCCCCCAATTATTGCAAATCTTTAATGGCATTGTCATTTTCTATAGGCCAATGGGACTTTTGGGGTCCCCTAGGCTCCAGGGCCTGGGTGCGATTGGCACCCCTAAACATGTTGTAGTTATGCCCCTGTAGAGTCCTATTCTCAGTATTTGAGGGGGTCCTAGGTGTGGGAACCCTACTGATCTGATTTACACTATGGATAGGTGATATCTTGGATTTATGGTATAACTCTTAACGTTCTTTTGGAGACAGTCACACTTTTTCTTCTTATTTTACAATCCTTCACTCCATCTAGTGCATCTTTATGAGCCCGAGAGGGCAGATGCGTCAATCATAACTGGTTTGAATTGAATTTGAAATCAAAGTGATATCATTCATCTCAATTTCATGTTATGGGTAAAAAAAGTTATAAGAAGCTCAGTCTTGTCAAAAGTTTGGAAATTGACCTTAAATTCAGTCAGATATTGATCAAATTCTTAGTAGGGGGAGTACTCATTTATCCTGAACACTGTATGTTCAGATTATATATGTGATGTTCTTAAATGTAGATGCCAGGAAAAGCTTTTAATGGATGCTTCCAGTGGATGCCATACAGTAGCATCTGTCCCACTATCACAAATATAATATTGTTTTTATGTTGTATGTGGAATACAATGTCTACAGCAGAATTCTTTCTGTTGTTTTGCCAATGTTCACTGGCCTGATGGAGGCAGAAGGGTCAACCTTTGGGTCTCCATCAGGCTTGTAGACCCTATAGACACTTTTATCACTTACGACAGGTTCTTCTTCCAGTCTACACACTGCACAGAGATTAGAGCCTTACAGAGCTTTTAGTGATGGCTTTTTAGGAGAAACATCCAACTCCCAAGAGCTGCTATCAGGGCGCCGAAGGAAAAGAAATCAATTTTCTGTGAATGGGTAAAGCAAGTAGTGCTGACAACCCTCAAACCAGCCGCTAACCATTCACAGACACATAATACATTGTGATTTCTGCCTAATGACTACAGCATAATAGATATTACCAGAGACAAATATCTCAGTCTTCAGATAAATTAAAGTGTATTAATGTTGTGGAAAATCCCAATATTTTCCCCTTTAAATGAAAACTGTCATCAAAAAATGACAAACTATTTAAAACTCTTTAAAAAAATTGACAATGCTTCATTTTTTTAACATGAAGTTAAAGAGGACCTGCCACCCCCCAAAGATTTCAATCTAAAGGTAGCACTGAATGCACCATATGATTCTGATGTCTAAATCATTGAATACAGCCTTTTAAAATGTGTACAACTGAGTCATGAGGGCATTACCAGATCCATGAGTCAGCTCCTTCCCGGGGGCTATTCCTGCCCCCTGCCTCTATGTTCCTCCCTCCTCTTTCTCCTCACTGCTTCCTTGATGGCCTGTCAGCTCTCCTCGCTCAGCGCCTACGCCTCCTTGTGTTATCACACGCAGGCACAGAGCAAGGTGTTGCTATTGTCGGCCCCTCGCTCCCGCCTCCCGCCCTGACAGCAGCAATTATTCCCGCCCTGCTCCATGTATAACACGGAGCAGGGCGGGAACAAGTGCTGACGCCCCACGCTCCTAACCCGCCTCCCGCCCTGACGTCAGCACTTGTTCCCGCCCTGCTCGGTGTTATACATGGAGCAGGGCGGGAACAAATGCTGCTGTCAGGGCAGGAGGCTGGTCAGGAGCGAGGGACAGACAATAGCAACACCTCGCTCTGCGCCTGCGTGTGATAGTACAAGGAGGTGTAGGCACAGAGCGAGGAGAAAGCTGATGCCATCAAGGAGGCAGACAGGACAGGGAGGAGGGAGGAACATAGAGGCAGGGGGCAGGAATAGCCCCTGGGAAGGAGCTGACTCATGGATCTGGTAATGCCTCATGACTCAGTTGTACACATTTTAAAAGGTTGTATTTAATGATTTAGACAATCAGAAACACATGGGGGACCCCTTGCCTGAATGCAGCATACATGCTGCATTCAGTGCTGCCTTTAGATTGAAATCTTTGGGAGAGGGGGGGTGACAGGTCCCCTTTAATAACACAAAATCCAGGAAGCACCAATAAGTAGTTGCATCTCACCTCCCTTCACAATGACCTTTGCACACCCTCATCAGATGATTTAATTAAAAAAAAAAGCAGGATCTGAATCTGTTAATTGTGGCTATGTACATGTGTTGTTTCCTGATACAGCAGGAAGTTAAGAGTCCAAAAAAGCCCTAGGGGCATGTGAAAATTCTAAGGGTACCGTTACACACGGCAATTTTGCTACCAATTTCACTGGCAATTTGCTGGTTGCAGTGAAATCATGGACACATTGTTCTATTTTGTTGCCGTTTACAAACGTAACAATGTGTCCATGATTTCACTGCAACCAGCAAATTGCCAGTGAAATTGCAAGCAAAATTGCCGCGTGTGACGGTACCTTAAGATTTGTCATTTTTAGTACAGATTTTGATATGGAAAATAAACAAAGGCCAAATTAAATTAAATAAAACACAAAACTCTAATCACCGTCATTACCGTGGTTGTATGCATGGAATTTCTTAATATGCAGTGTTTACCATTAATTCCATTGTTTTGTTATACACAGGTCATTGTAAGAGAAGAGGAGTGATTTATTTTTCCCATCATGACCCAGTTCGGAGCACCGAGGAACCCTGTAAACTGGGTCTCCCACATCACCGCAGCTGTGGTCTCGCAGCCAGGTTTGTGTTTTTTTTCATTTTTGTTATATATCACTTATGTTCTGTTACTGGGACTCTCTCAGGGACTGTAAGGCCATGTGCACACAGTGCGTTTTTTTATGCATTTTTTGGTGTGAATTAGCCAAAAATCTGCATGACTATCAGTCAAAGTCAATGAGAATGTTGACGTTTTGTGCACATGTTGCTTATTTTTTCCTTGCAGATTTGGTTGCAGAAAAAATATGCAGCATGTCAATTCTTGGTCCAGATTTGCCTACGTCTTTCAGCCGTTTCATCCATTGACCTCATTGAAAAAAACGCATGACACAAATCTGCATCAAAAAAGAGGCAAAAACTCATTGTGTCTTTAGAGCATTTTTCTGCCAGAAGATGCAAAAAATGCACCAAATACTCAGCGTGTGCGCATACTGAGTACTTATACCCTGATTCCCCGAAAATAAGACACCGTCTTATATTAATTTTTGCTCCCAAAGATGTGCATGTCTTATTTTCAGGGAATGTCTTATTTATCCATGAGGAAGAATTCACATTTTTTGTTGTACAAAAAAAAATTAACATTTATCCCCCTTGCAGCCCCCAATACAGTATTCCCATCACGCCATCACCCCCTTGCAACCCCCAATACGGTATCCCCGTCATCTCCTTCATCCCCTTGCAACCCCAATAAGGTATCCCCATCATCCCCATCAATCTCATCATTCCCCAATAGGGTATCATCATCAAAATACACACACAGGGACACACACATACAAGGACTCACACACAAGGACACACACACAGGGACACACAGACACAAGGGACACACAGGGACACAGACACAGGGGACACAACAGGGACACACACACAGACAGACAGACACAAGGACACACACACAGGGACAAACAGACACAAGGACAACACACACAGGAACACACAGGCACAGGGACACACACGCACAAGGACACAGACACAGGGACACAAACACAGGGGGGGCACACAGACACAAGGACACACAGAGACACACAGACATAAGAACAAACAGGGACACACAAACAAGGACACACACAGGGACACACACAGGGACACAAACACAGGGACACACATACACTCACATAGGAACACACATACAGGGACACTTCTCACTGATCTGCCGCTGCATTCCGGCGCCGCTCTCAACTCCCTGCCCCCCGCCGTTGTCCCGGTGCCCGCTGTCCAACAATTGATGTCATGCGTCGCGGCTACTGCCCTGTGATTGGCTGTCCGGCAGCACCGTACACGTATGGCATCTGGGGCAAGGAGATAAGAGCAGTGCCGGAATACATGGAACGGCGGCACCGGGACAACGGTGGGCACCAGGACAATGGCGGGGGGCTGGAGGATGACTCAGATCTGCATGCCCTGGTCTCCTGATCGGCTGGCATGCAGTTCTACAATAAATTGGTATGCCTTATTTTCGGAGCGTGCCTTATATTCAGCAGGGCAGCAATACCCCTAGTATGTCTTATTTTCAGAGAAACACAGTATGAATTTTGTTAGGGAGCACACTAACAATATATAAAAATATCTACCACAAAGTCTATAAGACACCTAGGATTCCTTTTTATCGTCCAGAAGTTTTTATCGCACACTGGGTTTTCTTTTGCCAACAGATACAATATTAACTTGGTTTATTATAAAATTCTACTTGAATGATTTCCTACCTACACTGTGTATATCCAGGTGGTCACACAGGGCTGTTACGTTGCAGAATAACTTTAGTATTTACCTTCCTCCACAGTAGACCTCAGGTATTATACTCATTTAATGACATTAATGACAGGCTCTGGGAAACAGGAATGTTGAATTTCCGCTTTTTGTTAAGTTTCCGCAGTATTTGTGCAGGACACTCCCTGTTGATGGCAACACGTCCCGGTGTTCAACCCGACATAATAGAAAATCCCTGCTCATAATTTCATGAGGATATTTCCCAAACACTTTTAAATTGTGATAAGTGAAACCACTACTTTTAATCCCTTACTGACATCTGCTGTACATGTATAGCGCCCCCACACCCTGCAGGTAATGGCTGTGTGATACAACCAGGACCGGCCTCTGACAGCGAGGTTATCCTATAAATGCTGGTGTGAAACTATAACAGTGGCATAAACAGCTCGGCAGCATGGGGGGCGTCATTCTATGCATGTATGCCCGTGACGAGGCTGCGGGGTGCCAGTGCGTTGCTATGAAGACCTCTGTGTGCCTGTCATTACCGAGTTCCCTTGAAGCTCCGCAAGCGGCCAGGCTTCAGAAAAGACAGTGATTTACACAATATGCTGCAATGCTGAACAGACGATCAGATGATCCCAGGTTCAAGTCCCCTAGGAACACTAAGAAATACAGTGAATACAAAAGTTTTGAAAAATATTTTTAAAAACCCCATAAAGGTTAAAATCAAACTCCTTTTGCCCCCATTAAAAATAAAGATAATAACATAAAAAAATACACGTATATGGTATCATCGCTTCCAGAAAGATGTGATTTATCTAAAAATAATTAACTTACGGTAATCAGTAAACACCATAACCGGGAAAATGATTGAAAACTCCAATATTGGGTTTTTTTTGGTTGCTGGAATACTACAAAAAACACTGTTAAAAGCGATCAAAATGTCATCAATAACCCAAAATGGTATACATCAAAATTTTGTCCTGCAAAAATTTTTAAATGTTACGAGTCCTGGAAAATGGCACAAATCATAGGGGCTGTCAATCAAAAAGAAGGAGGTGGGGCCAGGTTGTGAATGAAGCTGGAGTGACGGAGGCTTCAGATCAGTAGCACCATGTACATATCAATTCAAACACTATCATATCAATATTATATTAATTGGTCCTGAGGAAGGGGCCAAGGAACCTGAAATGCGTTGACTAATAAATCTACATTTTATTCACTCTTTGTTTCTTGGGATGTGGCAGCGCACTTTTAACCCTTCATCCTCCCTACTTTAATTTTCTGAGATAATGACTTTGAGTTTTCATTGGCTGTCAACCATAACCATCAACATTAACATAGATAAACACTTAAAATAGATCACTCTGTTTGTATTGACTCTATATATTATATGTGGTTCACTTTTTATGTTAAATTACTGAATAAATTATCTTTTTGATGATATTCTAATTCATTGAGATGCACCTGTATGTCACGCCCTGAGCACTGAAATCTTCATTTACATATAAATTAAAACACTTGATTTCTCAGGAATGCAGCAACAGATAGAAGAAATAATGGTGTTGGTGGGTTTAAAGTTTATAGATTTGCATGCTTATTTATGCAGTGTGTGGGTGGGGCTGGTCTAGCTCACAGAATCTCTTTAAAGCAAATTCTCCCACAAATTCATATATTAGGGAATTTGGGAGAAGCAGAAGAGCTGCAACTGGCAAGGAGAGCTGAATCCTAACAGTGTGTATGTTTGGGGAAAGCAATCACACAAAAAAACTCACCAGTTGCAGCCAAAAACAAATCCAACACAGCACCTAGGCAGGAAGCAGTCAGACCCCAATAAATAAATCAAACACAGGTGCAAGAACAGACAAAAATCACCATCAACCTACCAAGACATGGGGGAGGGGATTCCCTATGCACAGGTTAAGGAAAGCAATCACACAGCAAGAAAACAAAGACTATATATATATATATATATATATATATATACTCACATTCATCACCGTTGTGATACCTTGTGTTACCCGCACCACCCTTATATCATGTTCTCCATGCCTGATACTAGGTCATATGTTCACATTTAGGTAAGCAGTTTTATTCTGGCTGGCGATCACAATGCAGATCAGAGACCACTTAGACCACTTACTGCATTTGGCATTGATTTCTAGCTATGTTTCAGATGCATATATAATTCATACTTAGTAATGTGGTGACTTTAAATGTCCATTATTATCCCCTGTACTAGCAGCAAGAGATCCAGCTGTTGTGGACGGACAAATTTGCTGAATATGGCTAAGCTCAGTATAAAAGGACTGATTGAATCGTCTCTGAGTTACGGCCGTACCCTGGATTCAGATTACCCTCCTCTTCAGCAGTTCTTTGTTGTGATGGAACATTGCCTCAAGCACGGGCTTAAAGGTACAGTACATGCCGTCACTACTGCAGGGTTCATACAATGTGCACACATGTGCCTGTGTTCATGGATGGGGATTTGAGACCGCACAAGATCTGATAACGTCTCTCCTAACATATATAATGATATTTCTTCTCATAACGAGGCTTGATTGAGCATCAGTGCTTATTTACAGGCCCAAATGGTACAGACACTATCCTAACTGTATGTGAATGAATGAATGTTAATAGATTGCTGGCTCCCTGTTCGCATATAGTCTGCAGCACATCCCCAGTTTCCCATGTGAGATTTGCAGCCACAATGTGAAGTCAGCTGGCGATCAAGTCCTTGATTGTTCTTCATCTGATCGCCGCCATGTTTATAAATGTCCTTGTTATAAACACTAGTGCTGCTGATTATTATCTGACTATGTAATAAGGCCTTAAAGGGGGAGATAAAAATGTAATGCTATCGACATAACTTTATAAGCTATAAAGGCTTACATGTGTAGTGGTGTTTCTGATTGCCATAGTATGTGCAGTTCAGAGCTATTCACTGTAGAGGAGATGCGGCTGCTGATTGCTTTCCTATCTTCTAAGATGCTACGTCACAGATCGGGGGACATGGCTTGTCTTGGTTGTAGTGATGGCCTCGCCTCCTGACCAAGCCTGACGTCCAGATGATTACATATTCACTTCCATGGAGAATCCCTTTAAGCAGCGTATTGGTTATCATGAGAACCTGGCGGTGATACAGCATGCAGCACTAGCCCTGGTGTAAATCGATGGTCGCCTAACACAGATGCATGACATAAAGGACATTCACAAGCATTTTGCATTAATCATATTTCTAGTCGATCAGAAATAATAGTCAGATTTGCAAAATCAATAAGTAAAAACAGAATAAAGTGTACACTGTACTTGTGAGGTCAACAATTTGAAATTAATATAAATATACCGTCTTTTTCTTGGAAGTGAGAAAATCCTTCCTTAGCTTTAACAGAACAATCTGGTGTCCTCTGGAGATGGTGGAGAAAATCTGTCCAGAAGCAGAAGAAGTGGCGGCCAGTGTGAGGGACTTACCGGGACTCAGGTGGGCTGTCAATGGGCCGTGGCATCCTGCTCTTTTATGTATTTCATTGATGTCCCATATTGATACAGTATGAATAATATTGGTTGCCCATGTACCATTACTATCCTAGGACCCCCCTTGGTCGAGCCAGAGCCTGGCTGCGGTTATCAATGATGCAGAAAAAACTGGCAGATTACCTGCGTTGCCTGATCATGCGCAGGGATATTTTAAGGTCAGTACCTCCGGGAGCTCAGGGGGTTTAGGACTTTTTGATATAAGAACAAGAAGGAATTTTAAAATAGTATATGTTAGATCTGTATGGCCCCTTTCACATCAGCGGTATTAGAAAAATGCGGCAGCATAACGGCCGCACTTGCGGTTCACTTGCGTCAAGCCCCATACAATGTCTATGTGTGTGGCAGGTGCGGCAAGTGTGGTTTCGACACTTGCGGCAAGTGTGGTTTCGACACTTGCGGCAGATTCGGCCGCAATAAATCGCGGCTGACCGCGGTTTATTCGCGGCCGCAAGTGCTGAAACCGCAACTATACCACACCTGCCGCACCTGCCGCACACTCACTGGAAGCCCCATAGACAATGCATGGGGCTTGCCACAAGTGAACCGCAAGTACGATCGTTATGCGGTAAATGTGGCAGATGCGTTTTTTTTCACTGCAACTGCCACATTTTTCTAACACCGCTGATGTGAAAGGGGCCAATGATGAAAGAATTGCATTAATGTGAATGTATCACCGATATTTTTTTTTTCTACCAATTAAAACCAGATACTTGTACATATTCTTTATTTGTTACATGTTTTTCTTTTCGTTGGTGTTTATATCCTGTTGAAAATTTTGGGGTATAACAATCGTGCCTGAGCTTCTGTTTACAGTATTTAGAGGTATATGCTTTACAGCAGCCTCATGGACTGTAGGAAGCAAAAAAATCAGTATATGGCAACCAGCAGCATGATAGTAGTTATTCAGCAGTAGAAACAATACATCGTATTGTAAATATCTCAAACATAATAAAAATGCAAAAAATATACATATTTTAATTATGTTAGTTTTTGATTAAAGGGAAGCTGTAATGTCCAAATACATTACCATATACCTGCATATATAGGGTTAATCTGCGCATAAATAACATCAAAATCCTGCTGCAGCTATGGAGAGAGAAAGAACTTGCAGTATATCCACTGTGCAGCCGCTCACTTCCAGTGATCGAAGCTGTTTCCTTGCAGGGTAACCCAGATAAATGGGGATAAATGTGATTTTTCTACAAGACATGTTCCCTTTAAGGCCGAAGGCACACTATCGTGCATCAAACACGGAGCGTGTTTGATGCATGACAGTGATGCGAGTGCTGGGCGTGTTTGTGGGTGTGTGTGGTGCGAGTATGGTGTGTGTGGTGAGCGTGGCTGGCTGTATGTATGTAAGTGTGCTGCGAGTGTGAAGTGTGAGTGTGTGTGTGCTGCGTGATTGTGAAGCTGTCCGTGGTCCTGAAGGACCGCGGGCAGCATTTGTCGGGGAATAGAAACTCTGCGGCTGTCAAAGCCACTTAGTTTGTATTTCCCGCTTTGCCAGTACAGTAAGCTATCATCTTGTACCGCTGTGACAGCAGTGGTACAAGATGTTTAGCTAATACAATAATGATTGTTGTAAAATAATGTATTCCAGGGTTATTTTAGTGATTAACCCCATCAGCATCCTCTGCGTCGCATGTGTGCGCAGAGGATGCTGATGCGGCTCAAATCCCAGTGATGAAGGGGTTAATATGAAGCTGGTGTAGTGGCACCATGTATGTTGAGAGTGTCCTCACTCTCTGCAGACATGGTGTCATTACACCATGTGTGTGAAGGGATTAATTGTTCTGTAAAATGGGTTGAAAGAACTGTCGGCTTTATAAATTCACTGAGAAAGCCGGCGCTCTGTTACTGTCTATGGGGAGCTGTCCCCTCTCATGGTGCTGAACAGTGCAGGTGCTGAAGGCGAGACAAGGCTTCAGCACCATGAGAGGGGACAGCTCCCCATAGACAGTAACAGAGCGCCGGCTTTCTCAATGAAATTCTAAAGCTGACAGCTCTTTTAACCCATTTTACAGAACAATTTTGTCACAGCGGTACAAGATGATAGCTTACTGTACCGGCAAAGCGCTCATTTTAAACTTGCTGGCTTTAACAACCGGCAAGTTTAAAGCGTTTTTGGCGCCACACTCGCACCATGTGCTGTATGGGGGCGAGAATTTCTCGCCCCCATACACTTGCATTGTGCTCACGCGCATCAGAATCGCGTGCAGTCGCAGCATGCTGCAACTGCACTCACTTCTGACTCACAATGCGAGTTAGGTGCGGGGGAGTCGCACCAGTGTGCCCTGCCTGATAGGGCAACACTGGTCCGAGTGCAATGCGAGTTTCCCTCGCATTGCACTCGCGCGAGTCCCTCGCCCAGTGTGCCTTCAGCCTAATAAAAATTTGCTGAACTAACCATTCATTTTGTGAATCATTCAGTCATTGTATGTGAGAATACTCGTGCACCCTCCATCTTCCAAGGAACAGAACTTTGCTATTCTCTACATTGTCTGGGAACCAAATGGAGATCAGACATGTGTAACACGTATCAGACATGTATAAAATATCCAGCACAGATCAGGTATGTATGACATATCCAACACAGATAGGACATATATGATATATCTAAAGGCCCAGTTACACACACAGATAATTGTGGAGAGATTGTTGGCAGATCTCTGGTTGCAGTGAAATCATGGACACATTGTTCCATTTGTACACGGCCACAAAATGTAACAATGTGTCCATGATTTCACTGCAACCAGAGATCTGCCAACAATCTCTGCACAATTATCTGTGTGTGTAACTGGGCCTTTACTTAGATCAGCCAGATATGACATATCTTACATGGATCAGACATGTATGACATATCCAACCCAGATCAGCCATATATGACATATCTTACATGAATCAGAAATGTTTGACATATCCAATGCAGATCAGGCATGTATGACATACCTTACACGGATCAGGTGTGTATGACATATCCAACACAGATCAGACATGTGTGACATACCTTACACGGATCAGACATGTATGACATACCTTAGGCGGCCATCACACGCAAAGATTTCTTGCCCGATATCGTTTAAGCGATCTCCTTTTTGATCGCTTAAGCGATATCGGACAAGAAATCGTTGCATGTAATCAAGCGATTTACGATTTGAAATCGCTTGATCGTGGCATCGCTGATCTGAGCTCCGGTTCTCAGATCTAGCGATGAGCGATTTGACAATCTGTCTCATCGTGGTGTATAACACCACGATGAGCGATCTCCCAGCGGCAGAGTCTATGCTGGGAGATGGTAACTATGGTACACGTCGGGTAACTAAGCGACGCGCGGCGCCTAGTTACCCGATGTGTACCATAGTTACCAGCGAGATCGCGGCTCCACATCACTGGTGAGTCTGTCTGTGTGACATCTCACCAGCGATGTGAGCGATATTGTAAGCGATTGCGCGTGCACGTGATCGCTTACAATATCGCTATAGATATCTGTGCGTGTGACGGCCGCCTATCATAGATCAGCAAACACTAGGGAGTTGATGTTTCATAAATTAACACTTTATTGAACATATAAAGCAACAGACAATACACCGTTAAAAAATGAAGTGTTTTTGTGGATGAATCCAGATATGAACCACATAGAGGTGTTTGCACTCTCAGGGTAACACAGTATTGCACTTTATAATACCAAATGGTTAGTCTTGTTCATTGTCATGGGGGAATCAGTGGTGACACAATCACTCAATCACTGGTTTTACTCACCCCCAAAGAAACCCCTTGAGAAAGCCTTGCGAAACGGTCGTAGGGGGGGCCACAACTGAGGGCACTGACTGGACCAGGGAACAGCACAAACATTATGGGTGAGTAAAACCAGTGATTGAGTGATTGTGTCACCACTGATTCCCCCATAACAATGAACAAGACTAACCATTTGGTATTATGAAGTGCAATACTGTGTTACCCTGAGAGTGCAAACACCTCTATGTGGTTCATATCTGGATTCATCCACAAAAACACTTCATTTTTTAACGGTGTATTGTCTGTTGCTTTATATGTTCAATAAAGTGTTAATTTATGAAACATCAACTCCCTAGTGCTTGCACTTATTTTGTAGATTGATGGAGTGTTTCCTATATAGTCCTTCAAAACGTGCCCTCATAGTGGATGTGTAACCATGAAATTGATTAAATTGCTGTGGCATGATATGGTTTTGAAGTTTTTTCATAGATCAGACATGTATGACATATCTTACACGGATCAGGTGTGTATGACATATCCAATACAGATCAGACATGTATGACATACCTTACACGTATCAGACATGTATGACATACCTTACATAGATCAGACATGTATGAAATATTTTACACGGATCAGGTATGTATGACACATCCAACACAGATCAGACATGTATGACATACCTTACACGGATCAGACATGTATGATATATCCAACACAGATGTGTGACATTTCCAATTGATATGTCATAATTGTCTATTAGGGGAAACTTTAATAAAACAAACCCTACATGTTCATTTCTATGTTTATTCACAAAATTGCTGTTTCCAGAAATATAACATTCTAAACTTTGTGATATAACGCTTTACTTATAGTTCTCTTTTTTTTCCAGTGAGTTTTATGAAAATCATGCGGTAATGATGGAAGAAGAGGGAACGGTTATTGTTGGGCTTCTGGTTGGCTTGAATGTGATTGATGCTAATCTCTGTGTGAAGGGAGAAGACCTGGACTCACAAGTACGTTACATAAATGTATACATGTAGGTCATCCATCTCTTAGCTCATTTTTTATTAATTATATTTGTCATATCATGTTTTTCTCATTGTGATGTAAAACTAATATTATTCCTTCAGGTAAAGTCTTTTAATTTCAGTTTTTGAAGAGGATAATTAGTAAGCATTAGTAAGATATAAAGAGGGTTCCTCGATATGTTAGCCAGAATATAATGGGTCACAACTAACAATTGCTTTCGCTCCTGCACACGGTGTTAGAGGCCTTTCACAGTAGCATTTCTGTCCGGATCCGGCAGATCGGGACAGAAAACCGCATTTGCCGCCTAACAGCCGCACTTGTGGCTGGCCCCATGCATTGTCTATGGGGCTTGCGGCAAGTGCGGTATTGTCGTGATCCGGCACTTGCGGCTTTTTTCGCGGCCACAGCTGCTGCAAGCGCTTGATCGTGGCAATACCGCACTTGCTGCAAGCCCCATAGACAATGCATGGGGCCAGCCGCAAGCGCACCGCAAATGCGGCCGTTAGGCATCAGATGCCTCTTCCTGTCCGGATCCGGCAATGCTAGTTTGAAAGGGGCATTACATGGGTGTTCATTCATCTGAATGTGAATTCGGGCAGAGCCACTGAATTCAATGCTTGGCTGCTGTGTTGTTGACGTCATCTCAGAGCGCTGCAGACAAACATCAGACCTGGGCAGCAGTGGAGAGTAATCCTCAATTTGTTTTGTTATAGCTAGCACAGCTTATAGTCCAGAGTTTTGTGAAAGGGAACAATCCCTTATAGTCTGATAGGAGTGAATCCTATCTCTACAACCCTCACCTATGGAGATAATATGTATCTGGTAATAATAGAACAATTACCACGGTCTAGCTGTGGGCGCTCAGAAGTAGATCAGGAATCCTGTGCGGTAATAAGTCCTTTATTTCAGAAATCTCCTTCACCACAACATAATTTGGTTAGAAAAGGGTGTCTACACCCAATGGAGCTCGTTAAATAAGATCGAGACAATATGGGGTCCTTGGTTAGACACGCCTGGGTTACTGTTGAACTTATTACTAATAGCTATAAATCTGTCTTCTATCTGATGTCATATATATTGATAATGATACTCTTTGGATGGTTGAAGGATATGGTGGAATAGATTTCTCTGGTCGGTTGGGGTTAGGGTAAGGGAGAGATTGGGTGTTATGTTATCACGGTGATTTTAAGTGATTACAAACTTAACTTTTGATCTTAGTCTGTATTCTGTTAAGATATACCTTACAGTGGAAATTGTAAAATGTCTTTGATGTTTTGTTTTTCAATAAAAATTATCTGATTTAAAAAAAAAAAAAAAAAAAAAAAAAAGAAGCCCCTCCCATTTAATTAATTTGGTGCCTCTTCTCATAGGCTTTGCCAGTCTTGTGATTACAGTCAGGTACAGGACTCATATTTCTGGTGTTAGAAACGTCGGCACTTTTGCTGACTTTGATGGAAGGGCATAGCCAGGCCTCATACCCTATCCCGCTTCTCCTATTTTGGTGGAGATTTGTCAAACTTTCATAACAAAAAAAAAAAATCACTACATTTTTGAGCAGATTTGCGTTGCCAAAAATGTTGCGACTTTGTAAAGCTTTTACACCAGTTTTCAGGTATAAGTCTTTGATGAATGAAGTACATGGGTCTCTTTCACTGAGGCTCCCGGCTACCTAATCTCATGGGTAACAAGTGACCAGGGTGCAATGAAGTATTACTGAATTATCCATGATTACAACTCATCTGCTGAACCAGGGATCTCAAAGTCCAGGCCTCGATGGCTGCCAACAGGTTATGTTTTCAGGATTTCCTTAGCATTGCACAGGTTATAACATAATCACCTGCACTGGTGATGATTCACACCCCTGTTCAATACTCAGCAAATCCTGAAAACATGCACTGTTGGTGGCCCTCGAGGCCTGGACTTTCAGATCCCAGGGCTAACTGAGTTGCTCTGATGATAATCTTGTATTACAGCGGGTCTCTGACATTATAATTATTTGTAAATTCTCTGTCGTAGGTTGGAGTGATTGATTTCTCCATATATCTAAAATCAGAAGAGGATGATCGTAACAGAGAGGGAAGGTAATCTTTTTATTACAGGGTTCTCCTTGGTTAGACAAACCCTTATATTGGGAGGCTATAGGCTACTCTTAGGCTGTTTGGAGGACAGCTATCATACATTCACTTCCATTGCCATGATGTCATGATGCCATGGCTCTTATACACTTGTTCTCTTAGTGATCAAAGAGGAGAAACCCAGTAAAATTTAGCAGAAACCACATCTGAACCACCATATTATTTTTCTATGATTTGATTTTTTTGTCATTTTGTCAAGTTTTTGATTATTTTTATGTTTTATATAAATGAAATAAGCAATAAGTGTTCTCTTTCATTATAAGGAATGTGCACATTTCGGCAATTGTGGATCAGAAAAACTATGTTGAAGAACTAAACAGACAGCTGAAGTAAGTGAGCAACATATATTCATTGGTTTCTAACTACCATATATTACTCGAGAGAAAAAACTGCACAGCACTCACAGACAAAATGTGAACTGGTGCCAGCAGGAATGCTGGGTCAAACAACTAGAAAAAATTTCTCTGCAGCACCAGCTACTACCAGTGATGTACACATGCTAACAAGCGGTTATATATATATGAGAAGAAAGTTTAAAAACTTACGTTTTTTTCAAAGACAACTCAAAATTCTTATTTTTTTATTTCTGAAGTTCTTAGTACACACATTGGCCAATGTCTGTTTGCTCATCAACTGCGACAAAGTGACTTCAGGTCTGATGAGTCCTAACGCTGATATCCCTGCCCTCCTTGTCCTCCCTATCCCACTACTAAGTGGACGGACACCATCTCGACCCTAGATCACCTGTAGGTGATGAGCAAACAGACATTGGACAAGTATGTACTAAGAACTTCAGAAATAAAAAAATAAGAATTTTGAGTTTTTTAAAAAAAAACTTAAGTTTTTAAACTTTTTTGCATATGTACATCATTGGTAGTAGCTGAGTGCTGCAAATAATTTTTTTCTAGTTACCATATATACTCGAGTATAAGCCAACCCGACTAAAAACCCCTAATTTTACCACAAAAAAAGTGGGAAAACATATTGGCTCGAGTATAAGCCTGGGGGGAAGAAATGAAGCAGCCCCCATCCTGGTATATCATCCCCTAGTCTGACATTAACCCCCAATCCTGGTATATTATCCCCCAGCCTGTTACATAGCCCCCATCCTGGTATATAGCCCCCTTCTTAGTATGTGAACCTCCATCCTGGTACATAGCCCCAATCCTGGTACATAGCCTCCATCCTAGTACATGGCCTCCATCCTAGCATATGCCCTCCCTATCCTGGTACATAGCCCCCAACCTGGTATATCATTCCCCACCCTGGTACATAGTCCCCCATAATGGTACATAGCCTCCATCCTGGTACATGTCCCCCATCCTAGTATATGCCCCCCATCCTGGTACATAGTCTCCCCATCATGGTACATAGCCCCCCATCATGGTACATAGTCCCCCATCCTGGTATATCATCTTCCCATGCTAATACATGGCCCCCCATCATGTTGTATAGGCCTCTCTATCATGGTGTATGGCCCCCATCCTGTTATATAGCCCCTTATCCAGGTATATAGCCCCTCTATCCTGGTATATGGCCCCCCAACTTGGTATATGCCCCTATCCTGGCACACACAAAATATAAACGATTTAACTCACCTCCCCATCTTTCCCATGCAGCACTGTAGCATCCTTCTGCCTTCTTGTCCCAGCATCTGATCATGTGAGTGGCGCACACACTAATGACATTACTATTCTTCGCTGCTCACATGACCAGATGCCGGCACAAGATCAGGGAGTGCCGCGGTGCTGCAGGGGAGCGATGGGGAGGTGAGTTAAATCGTCATTCGCCGGGATATACACTGTTTTCCACGCCAAAGATGATGCACGGGAAGCAGTGGATATCCACACACATGATCACCCCTGGCTGCAGCTACAGCTGGTGATCATGTGGGCCCGCTCATTAGGCCAATGTATTATGCGCTGCTACCCCCGCCCACCTCTCAGCACCAGCTTCAGATCTGAGAGGCGATGGGTGGGGAGAGTGCAGTGAATATTACATTAGCCTAATGAGCAGGCCCACATGCTCCCCAGTTACAGCGCAGCCTGGTCCAGCCTCTGGTCACTGTTCCAAAGCCACCCTCCCCCCTCCTACAGCACGGCATGGTCACTCGAGTATAAGCCGAGGGGGCATTTTCAGCATAAAAAAAATGTGCTGAAAAACTCGACTTATACTTCAAGTATATTCGGTACTTACATATTTCTTGATAGGAGACCATGCCTGGCAAAATATTTGGTTTTATTGCAGCTTGACCATGACAATAATTATTCAGTATTCATTAAGTGTATGATATACAACAATCAGGAATTATCAGTGTATTGTAATATAATTCATTGCCTGAAAATCCTACTTCCCTGCCCAGAATTGTAACTAGACAATCAACACCATTTGTCAGCTTTCATTAATTATATTATTTTTATAATATGAAATAATATGGACACATTCTGCTCATTGATTGAAAGCTTCACCTGATTGTGAAGAATAGGAGTTTTCTTTGAAAGTAAAATTAAATGGAATGTGTAATGTGAAGTATAATGGTTGCAAAAAAGTTTTTTTATAACTTACATTTTCCCTCATTGTGTAGACCTGTAGGCGGACTAAGTATTAGTCTAACATAACCCGTGTCCAATGTTAAAATTGCAAAATTACTCTTTTTTATTGTGATATGGAAAAAAAGTAAAAATCTGACTTAAACATCGTCTGATGACTCTGTCCACATGATGGAATTGATGTATAACCCCAGAAATCTCACTTGTTTATAGGGTGTGAACTGTGATTTTGCATATTATCATATATAATAATATAATAAATATTTGTTAATGGGACCAATCATGAATGTGGATTAGTCTTTTTCAGGCGGCTACATTCTGTAACTTGTCTGAGAAAGAGCTAAATCAACTCTAAGGCCGGCTTCACACCACAGCAAGATCAGGTCCGGGGTTGTCCGTTGTGAACCTGACAGCCCTGGACCCGATTTTGAAACAGAACCGGAGGGCAAATATGCCCTCTGGTTCCGGTTTGCAGCCTGATTCGGTATTTCACAGCAGCAGCTGCTGAAATTTCAAGATCACAGCTAGTGGGGAGCTAGCCGCGGTCATGAAAGCTCAGCAGGGGACAGCTCCTGGTGCTGAAGTTTAGCAGTGCTCGCTGCTAAACTCCAGCACCCGGCTCACGGATCCGATTTTTTTGTCGGATCTAGCGCGATCCGGCGCCATAGACTCCTGTTTTAGGGGGCGCCGGATCCGGGAAAATCCGATTTTGTCCGATTTTTGCCCCGCAAGCAACGTTTTTGTGTCCGGGAGAAAAATCTGAATTCTCCCGGATCCTCCCGGACAGATGGAAACCGGATGGCAAATAGCTGCCATCTGGCTCCATCCAGCCCCATAGGGCTGCATTAGCACAAAAACGGGTACGGGGCTGTTAGGTTCACACCGGACAGCCCCGGACCTGATCTTGCTGTGCTGTGAAACCGGCCTAAAAAGAATAAACATATGCATTTATATGTGAATATGACTTGCTTTCCTTATGTTTAGGCTTTTGAGACACTTTAAACTGCTTCAGGTTTCCAAAGTCACCAAGTGGTTAAAAGAAGTGACCTCTCTGTTCTTCAGACAGTTTCCGTTTAATAGCTGCTTATTTAGTGTATTCAACACGATGCCACAAAACATGTTAAAAAAGATGATTCAGGATAAAAGATGCTAAGATGTCCTCCCAAACAACTTGTGGCTTCACACAGATCTGGAAGACGTCATGCACACATACCCTCCTTACAATCATTCCAAGTCTCTTTATTTCTGGGTTTATTGCTATATCTCTTTTGTTGAGTAAACAACTGAGCACTATATCCTAATAAAGCAATGTAACGTGCTGTTTCTTGCAGTGGCACGGTGAGCAGTCTTCACGCAAGGATTGACACACTGGAGAAATCAAATGCAAAACTTATAGAAGAGGTAATGCACATACAATAGAAATGGAAAGATCAATGAATCTGACAAGAACTCAAATGTAGGCATGGTCCATAAGTCATTGTATTATGGGGCTTTGTGTGCTTATGTACAGCCCAGTAAGGCTAGGTTCACATCATGTTTTTCATTGTGTTTGAACACAATGCGTTTTGCAGCTGCATTAACGCAATGAATCGCAAGCGTTTGATTGTATTAACACACCCATAGACTTCTATTGGTAAACGCAGTCAAACGCAATGCAAAATGTGGTTGTGTTTGAATACATGTGTTTATCCCGAGCTCACAGGGATGTTGCGTGTGACATTAGCTGTGCGCTCGGGATAGACACATGTGTTCAAACACAACCACATTTCGCATTGCGTTTGACGGCATTTACCAATAGAAGTTTATGGGTGCGTTAATACAATCAAACGCTTGTGTTTCATTGCGTTAATGCAGCTGCAAAACGCATTGTGTTCAAACACAATGAAAAACGTGATGTGAACCTAGCCTAAACCATTAAAATCTGACAAGCCTCATCTGTTGGTGGAGTCTGGAGACCCCATACACAGCTAGCTGATTCCACAGATATTGGTGGGTTCAGACAACTTAGATCTAATATGTATGGGCATTAAGTTTTTAAGTCTTAGCTTTAATTGACACTTGATACACATAATTTTTTCCTTGATTTCCACTGTAGTTAAGATAAACACTTTCTTACGAAAACAGTTGTTATAATATTGAGAATGATTACTATGCAACAATGTTCTAGAATGGATAGGTTGTGCTGGAGAACACACCATGCAGATATTTGGCGTCACAGGTGCTAGAAATGCTCGTGTGGATGGGACTTTTTCTTCCACTCCGTTAGGGAGAATGTGTGCTGTCCAGTATCTGAGCAGGTTTAATAAGCTCCCATCATTGGCCTATGTGGCAGTACCACACTTTATTTAGTCTCTCTGCTGAGAGCTGCCAGTTACTTTATTTGGTTTCCATGTATTACTAGTGTCCTCCTACCCTCCTTCAGCTTGTTTCCTGACCTTACATTCATATTATCCCTCATAACTTTGACACCTGGTTGTCTGAATTGATTCTTTACTGACCCTCTGGTACCTCACCCCCCAATATTTTTTTGACAATGGCTTCTGTCCTGCTCCAGTCCCTGGTTCTGTCCTTTCAGTTGTTTGACAGCTTTTACCTCTGGCTTATCTTTCGGACAGCAGCTTCTCTATGGATGCAACCTAAGGTTCTAAGTTCAGACTCCTGAACAGGGTTATGTGGTGAAGTCTGGGGTTCCTTGGGGACCTGATAGATGGAGAGGCTCGCACCAAGTTTTTTTTTTTATAGCTGATCTTATCCATAGATTAAAACCGATGCATTTATTCTTGAGGTCCTAACTCCATATGGCTGGATGATGATCAGCTGTCACCATACATTTGTCCATATAGTGTAATGAATGTGAAAATGAAATATTCAACTTAAAGTGAACCTGTCACCAGATTTGGGCATGTGAAACTAAAAACACCACCTTCAGCAGTGCCTATGCTGCAATTTAAGGAGGTGGCTATTATGCCTCGATTCCTGCTGTACACCTAATAAATAAGTTTTAACCCCTTCCCGACATAGGACATTGTGCAACGTCCTGTGTTTCTGCCCGTTCCCGACACAGGACGTTGCACAACGTCCTGGCAGATTTGAGCTGCTGCAGCTCCTGTGAGTGGGGTCGCTCAGGTGTCACAGATGCTGCTGCTCTGTGACAACCTGTAGATGACCCCACAGGGGGTGGATTAACCCCCCCGTGCCCAGGACCCCTCCGATCGGCAGTTTAAAAGTGAAACTGCCGATCGGAGGGAATCACAGGGATTCACCCCTCCAGATCTGATTGGAGCTCTCCAATCAGATCTGGAGGGGCGGATCGGCATGTGTCCACCCCTCCTCACCCCCCTCCCGCTCCATGACTCACTGGGGGCCCCCCAAACCGCCCGCCCCCCTCTATTATTATGCATATGCCGGCGGCTGCACCCGCGGGTGTGCCCGCCGGCAACGCTGTCCGATCCCCTCCTACAGACCCCCCCAGGCAGCCCCCAGCTCTGCCCTGTGTGCTGCCCCCCTAACCTCCTGCGGCGGGCTGCACACCTCTGCCTCCAGCTGTGCGGCTCCTCTGCCGGCCGGTCGGTGGCCCCGCCTCCTCTCCCCGCCTCCTCTTCCGGCCTCCTGCTCATCGGTGGATCCAGAGGGTAAGTATGTATGTATGTATGTATGTATGTTGTATGTTTGTATGTATTATGTATGTATGTATGTATGTATGAATGAATGAATTGATGGATGGATGGATGGATGGGGGGTGCATGCGTGGAGGTGTGCGTTCGTGGACGTGAGCGTACATGAGTGTGCGTGGATGTGAGGGAGCGTAGACGTGTGCGTGCGTGGACATGTGCGTGCGTGGACATGTGCGTGCATAGACGTGTGCGTTCATAGACGTGTGTTTGCATAGACATGTGCGTGCGTGGATGTGTGTGTGGATGTGCGTGTGTGGATGTGTGCATGCATGGATGTCAGCGTGCGTGCGTGGATGTCAGCGTGCGTGAATGTCAGCGTGTGTGCGTGTGGATTGGTGGGGTGCGTGGATGATGGGTGCATAGGTGGATGGATGGGTGCAACAAGGGATCAAGTGTCCTCTTGTTGTAGTCTCTGAGATCATAGTCATGGTGCACTGTATGACAGATCATTGTCATACAGTGCACCATAACTCTGACCCCAGAGGCTGTAGGAAGAGGACACTTGATCCCTTGCTGCAGTCTCTGGATTGAGCAGAGGCGTTCGAGCGTCGTGGGACCTTCGTTGTGGACTACGTCGGAGGCGATCGAGCGTCGTGGGACCTTCGTTGTGGACTACGTCGGAGGCGATCGAGCGTCGTGGGACCTTCGTTGTGGACTACGTCGGATCTTTATAATAAAGATGGAGTCCGAATTTTGTTTGTGTTTTTTTTTCAAATAAAAAGATTTTTCTCTGTGTGTATTTTCTGACTATTTACCAGAGATTCCTAATGGCGGGTCTAACATTGGCCCTATATTATGAATCTCGGGCTTAGTGCCAGCTGCCAATAAAAAGCTGGCATTAACCCCTTTATTACCCAGTTTGCCACCGCCACCAGGGCAACTGGAAGAGTCTGGGTACAGCGCCAGAAAATGGCGCTTCAATGAATGCGCCATTTTCTGGGGCGGCTGCGGGCTGCAATTCGCAGCATGGGGGGCCCAGAATGCTTGGGCCTCTCCATGCTGTGGATTCCAGCCCCCAGCTGCCTAGTTGTACCTGGCTGGACCAAAAATATGGCGGAGCCCCACGCCATTTTTTTTCTAGAATTAGTCCTAGAAAAAAAATAAAAAAGGGCTTCGCTGTATTTAGATGCATAGTGAACACTTTGAACCCCCAGGTGCTTCACAAATTGATCCGTAAAAATAAAAAAAGAAAATTTGTGTGAAAAAAAAAAATACTTTTTCCTTATTACGGATCAATTTGTGAAGCACCTGGGGGTTCAAAGTGCTCACTATGCATCTAGATGCATTCCTTGGGGGGTCTAGTTTCCAAAATGGGGTCACTTGTGGGGGAGCTCCAATGTTTAGGCACACATGGGCTCTCCATACGCGACATGGTGTCCGCTAACAATTCCAATAGTTAGCGGACACCATGTCGCGTATGGAGAGCCCCTGTGTGCCTAAACATTGGAGCTCCCCCACAAGTGACCCCATTTTGGAAACTAGACCCCCCAAGGAATGCATCTAGATGCATAGTGAGCACTTTGAACCCCCAGGTGCTTCACAAATTGATCCGTAAGAAGGAAAAATTACTTTTTTTTTCCACACAAATTTTCTTTTTTCATTTTTACGGATCAATTTGTGAAGCACCTGGGGGTTCAAAGTGCTCACTATTCATCTAGATGCATTCCTCGGGGGGTCTAGTTTCCAAAATGAGGTCACTTGTGGGGGAGCTCCAATGTTTAGGCACACATGGGCTCTCCATACGCGACATGGTGTCTGCTAACAATTCCAATAGTTAGCGGACACCATGTCGCGTATGGAGAGCCCCTGTGTGCCTAAACATTGGAGCTCCCCCACAAGTGACCCCATTTTGGAAACTAGACCCCCCAAGGAACATATCTAGATGCATAGTGAGCACTTTGAACCCTCAGGTGCTTCACAAATTGATCCATAAAAATGAAAAAAGAAAATTTGTGTGATAAAAAAAAAGTACTTTTTCCTTCTTACGGATCAATTTGTGAAGCACCTGGGGGTTCAAAGTGCTCACTATGCATCTAGATGCATTCCTTGGGGTTCTAGTTTCCAAAATGAGGTCACTTGTGGGGGAGCTCCAATGTTTAGGCACACATGGGCTCTCCATATGCGACATGGTGTCTGCTAACAATTCCAATAGTTAGCGGACACCATGTCGCGTATGGAGAGCCCCTGTGTGCCTAAACATTGGAGCTCCCCCACAAGTGACCCCATTTTGGAAACTAGACCTCCCAGGGAACTTCTCGATGAATTGTTAGCATTTTGAACCCCCAGGTGCTTCACAAATTCATCTGTAAAATTGAATAAGTACTTTTTCTTCCACAAAAATTTTCTTTTTTCATTGTTACAGATTATTTTGTGAAGCACCGGGGTGTTCAAAATGCTCACCACCCATCTAGATAAGTTCCCTGGGGGTCTAGTTTCCAAAATGGGGTCACTTGTGGGGGAGCTCCAATGTTTAGGCACACAGGGGCTCTCCAAATTCAACATGGTGTCCGCTAACAATTTGACTGAAAGTGACCCTAAACCCAGAAGCCAACCCCACATCCCCTTCATACCTATCCATGCAGCTTGTAAACCTGCTGCCATCCATCCCTGTATCTTCCAAAACCGCTGGGGCATTCTTCATAAATCATACGCGTATTACGTCATACCGGTTTCAACGCCCATACTATGAGGCGAGCTGCCTCTCTGTTGTTTAGCACGCCCATCGCTGCGTGCAGAATTATGGACAAGGAGGGGGAGAGCGGCACACAGGCCCGCCTGCTGCGGCTTTAAAATTGCAGTGAAACGCCCAGAACTGAGATATTAAAAGTATGATTTATGAAGAATGCCCCAGCGGTTTTGGAAGATACAGGGATGGATGGCAGCAGGTTCACAAGCTGCATGGATAGGTATGAAGGGGATGTGGGGTTGGCTTCTGGGTTTAGGATCACTTGAAAAATCAGCTCAAATTGTTAGCGGACACCATGTCGCGTTTGGAGAGCCCCTGTGTGCCTACACATTGGAGCTCCCCCACAAGTGATCCCATTTTGGAAACTAGACCTCCCAGGGAACTTACCTAAATGGGTGATGAGCATTTTGAACCCCCAGATGCTTCACAAATTCATCTGTAAAAATGTAAAAGTACTTTTTTTTCCATAAAAATTTTATTTTTTCATTGTTACAGATTAATTTGTGAAGCACTGGGGCGTTCAAAATGCTCACCACACATCTAGATAAGTTCCTTGGGGGGTCTAGTTTCCAAAATGGGGTCACTTGTGGGGAGCTCCAATGTTTAGGCACACAGGGTCTCTCCAAATTCAACATGGTGTCCGCTAACAATTTGACTGAAAAGTCAGCTAAAATTTTTAGCGACACCATGTCGCATTTGGAGAGCCCCTGTGTGCCTACACATTGGAGCTCCCCCACAAGTGACCCCATTTTGGAAACTAGACCCCCCAAGGAACTTATCTAGATGGGTGGTGAGCATTTTGAACCCCCAGGTGCTTCACAAATTCATCTGTAAAAATGAAAAAGTACTTTTTTTTCCACAAAAATTTTCTTTTAGCCTAAATTTTTTCATTTTCACATGGGGAACAGGATAAAATGGATCCTAAAAATTGTTTGGCAATTTCTCCTGAGTACACCAATACCTCATATGTGGTCATAAACCACTGTTTGGGCACACAGCAGGGCTCAGAAGTGAAGGAGCGCCATTTGACTTTTTGAATGGATAATTAGCTCCAAAATTCAAATTGCGCTCCTTCCCTTCTGAGCCCTGCCGTGCGCCCAAACAGTGATTTATGACCACATATGAGATATCGATGTACTCAGGAGAAATTGCCCAACAATTTTTAGGATCCATTTTATCCTGTTGCTCATGTGAAAATGAAAGAATTGAAGCTAAAAGAACATTTTTCTTGGAAAAATTAAAATGACCATTTTTTCCTTCCACTTTGCTTTAGTTCCCGTGAAGCACCTGAAGGGTTAATAATCTTCTTGAATGTAGTTTTGAGTAGCTTGAGGGGTGCAGTTTTTGGAATGGTGTCACTTTTTGGTGTTTTCTGTCATGTACATCCCTCAAAAAGACTTCAAATGTGATGTGGTCACTAAAAAAAATGGCTTTGTAAATTTTGCTGGAAAAATGAAAAATTGCTGATGAACTTTGAACCCTTATAACTTCCGAACAAAAATTTTTTTTTTTCCAAAATTGTGCTGATGTAAAGTAGACATGTGGGAAATGTTATTTATTAACTATTTTGAGTCACATAACTCTCTGGTTTAGCAGAATAAAAATTCATAATTTGAAAATTGCTAAATTTTCAAAGTTTTTGCCAAATTTTTGATTTTTTCACAAATAATCGCAAAAATTATCGACCTAAATTTAATACTAACATGAAGCCCAATATGTCACGAAAAAACAATCTCAGAATCGCTCGGATCCAATGAAGCTTTCCAGAGATATTACCTCATAAAGGGACACTGGTCAGAATTGACAAAAATGGCCTGGTCATTAGGGTCAAAATAGGCCCGGGGGTGAAGGGGTTAAAAACTTCCCGCCCTGTATTATAATTACCTGCTTCCAGTCTGATGGGTTTGATTGTAGCTAGGTCCGTCCTGCCTCTCTTCACTGTCCATACCGCCTCTCCTCTCTGCCTGACAACCTCTTCTGAGTGACATTTGAACCGCGTGCCTGCGCAGAGGCTGCTCGGGATCGCACAGTGCACTGTGCTCTGTCCTACTGCGGGCACAGCCTAAAACTGTTCAGGGCATGGACGAATCGTTAAGGTCTCTGCGCAAGTGCCCATTGTGACTGCATGATCCGTAGAAGCCTCTGTGCAGGCACACAGTTCAGATGCCATTCAGAAGAAGAGGCTGTCGGACGGTGAGGAGACGAGGGATGGACTGAGCTTCAATCAAGCTCATCAGACCGGAAACAGGCAATTATAATACAGGGCGGGAAGTTTTTAAAACATATTTATTAGGTGTACAGGGGCAGTCAGGGCATAACAGCCACCCTCTTAAAATGAAGCACAGGCGCTGCTGAACATGGCGTTTTTAGTATCACACACCCAAATCTGATGACAGGTTCACTTTAATGGGAGCAGTATAATCCTATAAGCAGTAAGCCAAACTCTAAGGGGCCCATTACACGGTGCTACCACGCCCCCGATGTTGGCGGGGAATCACGGGTGCGCGCATCCCCGCCGACATCGCCGGTTAGATGTCACACGTGGCAACTCGCCGGCGTACTCGCCAGCAAGTAGCGTCGGCGACCGCTCGCTGTGTTGCCGAGAAACCCAGCGACTGGTAACCCGCAATGTTAAACATTGCGGGTCGCCGCGTTAAACAGGGCGATCATGCCTGATCGCCCTGTTCAGATCGCCAAGTTTCACAACACTGCTGTGAAACCTGGCGATCATTCTGAGGCGATATTTCACCTCATTATCGCCGCGTCACACTAGGCGACGCACCGGCGATGTTGGCGGTGTTAGGCCACACCCCTGTATCGCCGCCGAAATCACCGGCGATGTCACCTAGTGTGACGGTACCCTAAGAGCAGCAGTTGTATCCACTTATTGAAAAGCACTAGATTTCAACTCAATATTACAAACATATTATGATTACGGTCCTTTATCCTGCTGTACAAGATACTTATTCCTCTGTGTGTGTCATGTACATCTCCTGGACAGTCAGCAGCACCTGACTCCATACACCGCTGACAGTCCCGGAGGGAGATGAGCACCAGATATATAAGAGGATGAAGGACTATGGGTCCAATATGTCACTACGATTGCAATATAGACCTATAAGTCAATAAACCAATGTTTGATTGAAGTTTATGGTGTTGTTCTATTTAGGGCGTTCATCTATAGCATCATCCCCAGACAGCGGGAAACCAGACTTTGTATATGATATCTTTATATAAGGCCAATAGGTGGAGAGATCAGCATATGAATATATACAATCCTTTATATATGATTAGTTTATTTTCCAAGATCTAAACTTTCTTTTGTCTTTCAGTTGGCAATAGCGCAAAATAATATTATCAAACTTCAGGAAGAAAATCATCAGTTAAGGAATGAAAACACCATGATATATATGAGAGCGCAACACCTTGAGGTAAAGAGATCTAAGACAAGTCATATCAGCAAATGATCGGCATGTAAATCCATAACTGAAAAAAGCTATAGTGGAAGCGTGGGTGATTCCTAAAGACCATAACGTTGCCATATATTAACCATGATGTACAAATACCGTACATAATTGGATATAATGATATATTAAATTACTTTGTATACAGGCAGCAAAAGCTGAATTAGAAGCCGAGCAGCTGTACAGACAACATCCGAGACATGGAATGAGTGACATCTTTACTGACATATGCACTCATCATGATGAAGCACAGCTGGCTCAGGTATGCTGAGAGCATGATAGGATGAGGAGATAACAACACATCCTCGGGGGCGTTCTCACTGTATTATATGCAGGCAGGGTGTGGGGTCTTCTATTGCTGGCTAAGGCTGCTTTCACATCACGATTTTCGGTCATCCGATTCTATCCGTTTCAAAACGGATACAATCGGATCCGAAATCGGATGCCATGTTCCCCTATGGGAATCGGATGGGATCGGATGTGCCACTATTGGCATCCGATCTTGGCACCATCCGATCCCATCCGATTTAATTACGGGCACAAAATCGTAGCCTGCTACGATTTTGTGTCCGTGACTCACATTGGACAGCATCGGATCACTGCATGGGAGCCTATGGACATCGGATCCGAGTTCACCTCGGATCCGATGTCGGCTCCGTACTCCCTGTCTCTCCCTACTCCTGCCTCCTCCATCTTCTTCCTTCTCCTATTCTATATGCTGTGCCCCCGCTATTCTATTCTGTGTCCCCCTCTTCTCTATCCTCATCTATCCCTATCCTGTCCCCTGTCCTCGTCCCTGTGTGTAAAAAAAAAAAAAAAACTCCTCTGGGAGTATACATCACCTCTCACCGGCTCCAACGCTGCAGCACCATCAGGACTGAAGGACCTGTGATGATGTCACAGATCCGGTCAGCTGACAGGTCATGTGACCGGATCTGTGACATCATCACAGGTCCTTCAGTCCTGATGGTGCTGCAGCATTGGAGCCGGTGAGAGGTGATGTATCCTCCGGGAGGAGGTTTTTTTTTTTTTACACACAGGGAGAGGACAGGGGACAGGATAGGGATAGATGAGGATATAGAAGCAGGGGCACAGAATAGAATAGCGGGGGCACAGCATATAGAATAGGAGAAGGAAGAAAATGGAGGAGGCAGGAGTAGGAAGAGACAGGGGACCACAGGATCCACACGGATCCTGCAGATCGGATGGCTATTTGCCATCCGATTGCAGGGATCCGTGTGGATCCGTGCCTGTCCGTCGGATCCTCCTTCAAAGTCGGATCCCACGGACAGGCACAAAATCGTAGTGTGAAACCAGCCTAAGGCTACGTTCACACATTTGCGTATTTTGCTGCGCTTTTTTTGCGTTCGCTTTTTGCCGCGTTTTTCGGCCGCGCAAAATACGCAGGGGCTTTCACACACTGCGCTTTCTTTCCCCCAGAAAGCGCAGTGATGTCACAGAGGGAGGAAGAATCCTGCTTCCTCCTCCCCTCTGTGACATGTGTGACCGCCCCATTAGACTTCACAGTGTATTAATAAACACTGTGAAATCTAAATGAAACAAAAGCAAGTTGATGAAAAATAAAAAAGAATCAATACTTCACCTCTCCGACGCCTTCTCCCGGTGTGCGATCCCCGTTTCTAAGTCAGATCTCTTCTGACAGGACCTGTGATGACGTCAGAGGGGGGCGTTCCCGGGGCGGTCACATGACCGCGAGTGCCCGGAACGCCCCCCCTCTGACGTCACCACAGGTCTTGTCAGAAGAGATCTGACTTAGAACCGGGGATCGCACAGCGGCAGAAGGCGTCGGAAGGTAAGTATTGATTCTTTTTTATTTTTCACACACTTGCTTTTGTTGAATTTAGATTTCACAGTGTGTATTAATACACTGTGAAGTCTAATGGGGCGGTCACAGCTGTCACAGAGGGGAGGAGGAAGCCGGATTCCTCCTCCCCTCTGTGACATGACAGGGAGAATACGCAGGAGAAGCTGCGTAAACAATTGACATATCAATTGTTTACGGAGCTGTTTTTTCTCCCGGAAAACGCACTGCGTATTTTTACGCAATGTCTGCACTGCAAAGTGAATTTCCCATTCACTTTGCAGGCAGACAAAAGGCACATTGCGTATTTTGAAAAGCGCTCGTAAAAAAACGCGGCAAAAAACGCAATGTGTGAACGCAGCCATAGGCTACATGTAATGATGTTTTTTACCTTTTGAAGTTTTTCATTCAGAAGATGCTTCAGGAAACTGAATGATGTTTTTATATACATACATAGAGATGTATATATTCACTATTTAGGGCATACATACATAGAGATATATATATTCACTCTTTAGGGCATGCATACATAGAGATGTATATACTCTTTAGGGCATTTTTCAGGTGTTTTCCACTGCAGAATCTGCCTGAAAAAAGACTTTGTGTGCATATACTCTGCACTGTAGAGATACGGGAACCATAGAAAAGCTGTGAAAAGTTGTATTTCTGAATGTAAACAGCATTGCCCATAATTCCTGACAGCAAACTGATCAAAAGATGGACAACCATCCAGTATACAGATGTAAGATGTACTGATATATCTTGAGATGGGACAACTCATAAAAATAAAGATTAACAGTGAACAAAGTCTCATAAAGAGACATCTGCTGGACATTCATGGTAATGGAGGGCACCTCGGCCGCTGCGTATGCCCTAGACTGCCGAGCCCTCAGCTGGCTCAGCAACAACAATCCCACTCTCCGTGCAATGATACAAGACAAGAAAATAAGCCCCCCTTCTCTCAACTACCTTTAGCCTACCTTCTCAGGTTCCCCTCCTCCCCCTTTTTCTCACTAGCCCTCAGCCTGCCTCCTGGCTATAAATAGCCTTAACTAGGGGCAACCTCCCTCTTACCATCCTGCTCCCCAGGCGAACATCAACGCCCGCTCTTCGGCCCCAGAAGGAAGCTCTAAGTCGCAGCCGGTGGAAGGGGGAGTTGGTAAAATTCAACCTGTCCAGGACTGCCTAGGCATCGGGCGCCCCTCCTACAGGGCGTCAATCGGGCTAGGACGGCCAGGGCATCAGTGAGCCTGTAGGCTGTTATGCCCAAAACAACAAAGAGCTGCGGCCAAAACCAATCCACCCCCTTTTCATTAATTCCTAACAGTCCCGTCGGTCCCATTGTTAGCGAGCGCCCACGTCCCGCCTTCCTTTATAGTTATCGGGTTTGTTGCGTGTTTTAATAAAGCTTTGAAACTTACAACGTTGTGGTCTCAATCATTGCACGGCGAGGGGAACCGAATAGTGGGTCTCGGCAGTCTACATATTAGGCTGCATTTCACAACTTATTATACCTGGTAAGATTTATTAGCACAGTCTAATTTTTAGTGCAAACGTAAGGCCCTGTTTCACATAACGATGCTTCAGCAATAACGATAACGATGTGTAGGGATCGCTGGTGCGTTGTTTTCACATCGCTGGTAAGATGTCAAACAGGCATCTTACTAGCGATGTGAAAAACAACTTTAGCAATGATCCAGAGTATACCGAGGTCGTTGTGAATTTTCTCTCCATAGCGTAGCATTGAGATCGTTGCTCATTATCTCTGTCAAACACAACATTGTAGCGTTCCCAGCGGGAGCACAACGACGCAGGAATGACCCAGAGCTGTGTGTAACGATCAGCGATCTCACAGCAGGGGCCAGATCGTTGGTGCGTGTCACACAGAACGACATCGTTAGCGGGATCGCTGTTGCGTCACGAAATCTGTGACGTTACAACGATCTCGTTAGCGATCTCGTTGTGTGAGGCAGGGCCTTTAGAGGCTGATACATTAAGACAAACTTGTACTACGCCAGGCTTGCGAGAGTTAATGGTGCCAAATTCACTAAGAGGCACTTAATGACTTTGTCTCACCTTCTGAGTGTCTTGCCCCTCTGAGCACCAGGTCAGAGATGCAATTAATCAGAGACTGTAGTAACATTTCTAGCGTGCAAAACGCCAACACTTTCATCAAATTGGACAGGTGTTAATTAAAGGTAGTGAGTTACGCGCTACACTTTGTATTATGGCTCCCAATACAATACAACAGTATACAAAGTGTAGCGCGTAACTCACTACCTTTAATTAATATCCAAAACACCCTAAAGGTGTAACACACGCGGTGACACCTAATAGTTACTGCAGCAACACAAATATATAAACTAGCTTCGGTGTAACATCATGTTTCCAAATTGGACAGATGGTCTAATGGCCACTTTACACGTCCCGATATCGGCGTCCAACTCCGATAAAAAGTCACGTGGTTCGTGCGTTGGCCCCGATATCGTTCGTGCGTTGTATGGTGTAAATGTCCAATTCGATGCAAGAATGATGCCAAAACAATATCGGGGAAGAAATGAGCAGGCTCTCCAACTGCCCGATATTGGATGGACGATCTGGCAGGATTGTGCTGTGTAAAAGCCCAACACCGACTTGGAGTACAACTTCCCCTATTCTCACCCATGTTAAATGGTCGTTCCTGAGTCGCCCGTACAAAGGGGCATACACATTTCAGTTGTGTTGCCTGCCGAATATCGCGCTGTGTAACAACTCCTATGCGATCTTGGATTTCTGCCCAAAAAATGCGCGCTCCCGCGCCGTTGTATCCAGCATTGAAACGATGTTGGGACGTGTGTAAAGTGGCCATTAGCCACACTCCGTCCAAGCTCTGCCCATTGATGCAAACTGGCATGAAAAACTCCTAAAGTATCATCATTTTGCACAACTACACAATTTACGACTTTTCAGAGCTTTTACACCTGTTCTCTGGTTTGGTACACTTAAGGTATTTTAAGACTTTCTGTTCTAAGTTTTAACTACATGTTAGTTGACTGCCGCACGTTTCGGTTTGGATCTTTCGGCCAAGGCTCAGAAAGTGTAAAATACATAAATATGATGCAAATCATTAAAGACATATATTTGTGTTAACTTCTGCCACAATATGATTTTGTTCATCAGAGGTTGATTCATTCACTATGTTGATCACCATTGCAGGAATCGGATTCTGATCCCGTGCCAGTAAGGGTTCAACGTGAAATTGAATTTGCAGTAAACCTCTTGGAGAAAGATATTCACGACAAGCAAGATACTCTCATTGGTCTCAAAGAACAGCTAAAAGAAGTCAAAGCAATTAGTTATGAGATTTATCAAAAAAAGCAGGTATATAATATGCAGGAAATGCCTAGAGAACTGTTCTGTAATCTGCTTCTGCTTTTCAGAGAAAAAAAATGCTTGGTTAAGATTAAGGCTATGTGCCCACTGGGCAGCTGTACTAGTGATCCGTTCTTGATCCTGCAGTTTTTTTTTAAACTGCACCAAAATACTGATCAGTCAGTGCGTCTGCAGCAAAGTGAATGGGATTTTCAATATGCTGTGCAGACGTCAGCGTTTTTGACTGTTGTGTTAGTGGTACAGAGAGCGTATCCAGAAAATAACGCTAAGTACCCACTGTGCATTCTTGGTGCGTTTTTTTGCTATGTTTCTGCACCAAAAATGCAGCACCCACAGCTTTGTAATGAAAGTCAATGTGATACTTCAAAAGCCGTGCCCACTATGCGTTTTTGGGTGCTGCAGAGGCAGGAGATGTCTTTATCTATCTGCCAGGACCTTTGCACCATGTGACTCAGCCTGTAACATGGTTCGCAGGATCTGGCAGACAGATAAAGACAGCTCCCGCCACTACTCGGAGGAAGAATCGCCGGGGATCACCGGGGAGGGTGAGAAAGTGTCTGGATGTCTTTCTGTGTCTGTCTTTGTTTGTGTGTCCCCTTACAAACGCAATAGGTTTGTGCTGCTTTTGTTTATTGATAGCTGCGTTTGTACAGCTGACAAACGCAGCACAAAAAATAAACAGAGTGGACACATGCGCATGTCAATTAGTGCTCTGTTTTTATGCTGCACTTCCTCCATTGACTCCATTGTAATAAAAAAAAGCATCACAAACAGATTGGTATTCACACAGCCTGTTTTTGATGCAGTCTTAGGCCGGCTTCAGACTGCGTGTCTGATCCGATCCGTTGCTGTCCACTTCAAGCAGACAGCTGTGGACCGGATCAGCACACAGGACCGGGGGTCTGTTATGCCTTCCGATCCTGTGTGCATCCGCACGCAGCTGCAGCCGCTGACAGGTCAGGACCGCGGCGCCCGCGGTCCTGACTTATCAGCATCGGGAACTGCGTGCGGATGCACACAGGATCGGAAGGCATAACAGACCCCCGGTCCTGTGTGCTGATCCGGTCCACAGCTGTCTGCTTGAAGCGGACAGCTACGGATCGGATCAGACACGCAGTCTGAAGCCGGCCTTAGTGTGCTTTTGCTGCGCTTTCTATGCCATAAACGCTCGTTCTCTGGTCATGTGTTCCTTCCGGGCACCAAAGACCAGTAACAGGACCTGCGAGAACTCAAAAGGCCATGTGACTCATTGAGCTGATCTGTTACCACGCGATACCCGGAAGTAACCCATCACTGGACCTTGGGGAAGGTAATTAATTGGATGAACAAAGTTTGTTCGTGTGTGTCTGTGTGTTTATTTAACCCCTTATGCCATTAATGGAAGAGTACTGCGGTTTTGCTTTGAAAAAGCAAAAGTGCAGCACAAAAAAATGAAGCAAAAAAGCAACACAAATGGATGATGCATTTATGTTTTTTTGCAAAAAAGAGGATCCATTTTGGCTGCAGAAAATGCACCAGAAACAGAGCACAAATGCAAAGTGTGAACAAGGCCTAAGAAGAATCTTGGAATCTATTCTTGCTTTTTAGCTTTGGGCAATCCAAATGTAAAGGACACATTTATGAACGTTTAGAAGGCAATGTCTGGTACATTAAAGGGTATTGATCAGCTTGTACCAGCTCCATCAGTGGCCAGATATAACAGTGTTCAGAGCATGAAAGCGCAGCACCGTCACGCTCTTTATTGTACTGCTATGTGGTGCACATCAGCTCCTTTTCTTTGTCTAAGGGCTGAGCTGTAGTGACGTGGAGCGGCCACTCACCAATGTGAGGGCGCTGTTATGTTCTACTCTTCATACTGTTTACATATGACTACTGCTCGTAACAGCTGACTGGTGAATGTGCCGGGCGTCAGATCCCCTCCATTCTGATATCACGGACCTACCCTAATGATAAGGCATCAGTATTATAGTACTCAAAAATTCCTCCTTCGGTATTCCCCAGTAATGAATTGTGAACTTTATTTTGAATGTAGTGTACAGTCATGGCCAAAAGTTTTGAGAATGATACAAATATTAATTTTAACAAAGTCTACTGCTTCAGTTTTTCTAATTGCAATTTGCATATACTCCAGAATGTCATAAAGAGTGATCAGCTTAACAACAATTACTTGCAAAGTCAATATTTGCTTAGAAAATGAAGTTTAACCCCCAAAACACATTTTAACATCATTGCAGTCCTGCCTTAAAAGGAGCAGCTAACATCGTTTTAGTGATTGTTCCATTAACACAGGTGTGGGTGTTGATGAGGACAGGGCTTAAGTAAGAATGACACAACTGGACACTTTAAAAGGAGGCTGGTGCTTGGTATCATTGTTTCTCTGCAGTTAACCATGGTTATCTCTAAAGAAACACGTGCAGCCATCATTGCACTGCACAAAAATGGCCTAACAGGGAAGAGTGTCGCAGCTACAAAGATTGCACCTCAGTCAACAATCTATCGCATCATCAAGAACTCCAAGGAGAGAGCTTCCATTGTTGTCAAAAAGGCTCCAGGGCGTCCAAGAAAGACCAGCAAGCGCCGGGACCGTATCTTAAAACTGTTTCAGCTGCGGGTTCGGACTACCAGCAGTGCCGAGCTTGCTCAGGAATGGCAGCAGGCTGGTGTGAGTGCTTCTGCACGCACTGTGAGGCGGAGACTCTTTGAGCAAGGCCTGGTTTCAAGGAGGGCAGCAAAGAAGCCACTTCTCTCCAGAAAAAACATCAGGGTCCGACTGATATTCTGCAAAAGGTACAGGGAGTGGACTGCTGAGGACTGGGGTAAAGTCATTTAATCTGATGAATGCCCTTTTCGATTGTTTGGGACATCTGGAAAACAGCTTATTCGGAGAAGAAGAGGTGAGCGCTACCACCAGTCTTGTCTCATGCCAACTGTAAAGCATCCTGAAACCATTCATGTGTGGGGTTGCTTCTCAGCCAAGGGAATCGGCTCACTCACAGTCTTGCCTAAAAACACAGCCATGCATAAAGAATAGTACCAGAATGTCCTACAAGAGCAACTTCTCCCAACCGTCCAAGAGCAGTTTGGTGCCCAACAATGCCTTTTCCAGCATGATGGAGCACCTTGCCATAAAGCAAAGGTGATAACTAAATGGCTCAGGGAACAAAACATAGAGATTTTGGGTCCATGGCCTGGAAACTCCCCAGATCTTAATCCCATTGAAAACTTGTGGTCAATCATCAAGAGACGGGTGGGCAAACAAAAACCAACAAATTCTGCCAAAATGCAAGCATTGATTATGCAAGAATGGACGGCTATCAGTCAGGATTTGGTCCAGAAGTTGATTGAGAGCATGCCAGGGAGAATTGCAGAGGTCCTGAAGAAGAAGGGTCAACACTGCAAATATTGACTTGCTGCATTAACTCATTCTAACTGTCAATATAACCTTTTGGTACTCATTATATGATTGCAATTATATTTATGTATGTGATAAACATCAGACAAACACAAATAAAAACCAGTGGGCAGCAGATCATGTGAAAATATAATTTTAGTGTCATTCTCAAAACTTTTGGCCATGACTGTTGGGACACTTGACGGTGGGTTACGGAGCTTGCGTATTTTGGCCAAATATCGACCAATATTGACATAATTATGATTTAAAATAATTTTTCATAATTTTTTTATTGCACATTTTTTCATTGTTATGCAGGATGCAGCCAGGTCCATAGGGATGTCTGTCCTGTGCAGTGCATTTATATAGTGCTGGGCAGCCCGCCTCATCTAATAGTATGGCCATAACTAAGTGCCTGAAAGCCAGACACTGTGTATTCCACATACCTGTGTGATTGGCACCCTATGCAAACCTCATCTGTATGCATATATATACCCTGTTTCCCCAAAAATAAGAGTGTCTTATATAAATTTTTGCTCCCAAAGATGCACTCTGTTTTATTTTCAGGGGATGTCTTATTTTTCCATTCCCATGCAGTCCTCAATACGGTATCCCTATCATCCTCTTGCAGTCCCCATCATCCCCTTATAGCCCACATCATCTCCTTGCAGCTCCCAATACGGTATCCCCATAATTCCCTTGCAGCCCCCAATATCCCCATCATCCCCTTTTAGCCCCCAATATCCCCATCATCCCCTTGCAGCCCCCAATATACTGCAACCATCATCCCTTGCCAGCTCCCATCATCCCCTTGCCTTGCAGCCCCTAATTTTCATACACACCCACATCTCTTTTCTCACCGGTCCTTTGCTGTAGTTATTCCGGCGCTGCTCTCAGGTCCCTTCCTCAGATGCCGTAGATGTACGGTAAGCCACCGGCCAATCAGAGGCCCACATGTAACGTCATGCACTGAAGCTAGCTGCTGGCCTCTGATTGGATGGCGGCTGCTGACCTCTGATTGGCTGGCAGCTTACCATACATCTACGGCATCTGAGGCAAGGAGCTGAGAGCAGCGCCAGAATAAATACAGCGATGCACACCAGGACAATGGCTGGGGCTAGGGGATGAGTCACAGTTGCATGCCCCAGTCTTCTGATCAGCGGGTATGCTGTCCTACAAAAAATTACTATGTCTTACTTTCGAGGGGTGCCTTATATTCAGCAGCATAGCAAACTCCCTTAGTACATCTTATTTTTGGGGAAACACAGTAATACTAGCAACCACCTCCTCCATTATATGGTAGGCTGAGAGTGGTTGTCTCACCTTTGTTTTGTACCTGCTTTGCCCTTGCTTCTATCATGGCCGGCCTGCTGCATCCTGAGTATTTGAACTTGTGTTGGTTAATGGCTGTTTTGGTGAGTTTTTTTTATTTTTTTGTTCTTTTTTTTTTTTACTTGATCCCCAGGAGTAGGTTTTAACATATACAGTTAGGGCCAGAAATATTTGGACAGTGACACAATTTTCGCAAGTTGGGCTCTGCATGCCACCACATTGGATTTGAAATGAAACCTCTACAACAGAATTCAAGTGCAGATTGTAACGTTTAATTTGAAGGGTTGAACAAAAATATCTGATAGAAAATGTAGGAATTGTACACATTTCTTTACAAACACTCCACATTTTAGGAGGTCAAAAGTAATTGGACAAATAAACATAACCCAAACAAAATATTTTTATTTTCAATATTTTGTTGCGAATCCTTTGGAGGCAATCACTGCCTTAAGTCTGGAACCCATGGACATCACCAAACGCTGGGTTTCCTCCTTCTTAATGCTTTGCCAGGCCTTTACAGCCGCAGCATTCAGGTCTTGCTTGTTTGTGGGTCTTTCCGTCTTAAGTCTGGATTTGAGCAAGTGAAATGCATGCTCAATTGGGTTAAGATCTGGTGATTGACTTGGCCATTGCAGAATGTTCCACTTTTTTGCACTCATGAACTCCTGGGTAGCTTTGGCTGTATGCTTGGGGTCATTATCCATCTGTACTATGAAGCGCCGTCCAATCAACTTTGCAGCATTTGGCTGAATCTGGGCTGAAAGTATATCCCGGTACACTTCAGAATTCATCCGGCTACTCTTGTCTGCTGTTATGTTATCAATAAACACAAGTGACCCAGTGCCATTGAAAGCCATGCATGCCCATGCCATCACGTTGCTGCCACCATGTTTTACAGAGGATGTGGTGTGCCTTGGATCATGTCCCGTTCCCTTTCTTCTCCAAACTTTTTTCTTCCCATCATTCTGGTACAGGTTGATCTTTGTCTCATCTGTCTATAGAATACTTTTCCAGAACTGAGCTGGCTTCTTGAGGTGTTTTTCAGCAAATTTAACTCTGGCCTGTCTATTTTTGGAATTGATGAATGGTTTGCATCTAGATGTGAACCCTTTGTATTTACTGTCATGGAGTCTTCTCTTTACTGTTGACTTAGAGACAGATACACCTACTTCACTGAGAGTGTTCTGGACTTCAGTTAATGTTGTGAACGGGTTCTTCTTCACCAAATAAAGTATGCGGCGATCATCCACCACTGTTGTCATCCGTGGACGCCCAGGCCTTTTAGAGTTCCCAAGCTCACCAGTCAATTCCTTTTTTCTCAGAATGTACCCAACTGTTGATTTTGCTACTCCAAGCATGTCTGCTATCTCTCTGATGGATTTTTTCTTTTTTTTCAGCCTCAGGATGTTCTGCTTCACCTCAATTGAGAGTTCCTTTGACCGCATGTTGTCTGGTCACAGCAACAGCTTCCAAATGCAAAGCCACACACCTGGAATCCACCCCTGACCTTTTAACTACTTCATTGATTACAGGTTAACGAGGGAGACGCCTTCAGAGTTAATTGCAGCCCTTAGAGTCCATTGTCCAATTACTTTTGGTCCCTTGATAAAGAGGAGGCTATTCATTACAGAGCTATAATTCCTAAACCCTTTCTCCGATTTGGATGTGGAAACTCTCATATTGCAGCTGGGAGTGTGCACTTTCAGCCCATATTATATATATAATTGTATTTCTGAACATGTTTTTGTAAACAGCTAAAATAACAAAACTTGTGTCACTGTCCAAATATTTCTGGCCCTAACTGTAATTCTCAAATACTGCTCCATATTACTTTAGACCGTCAACAGTAATTAGTGCCATAGCTCAATCATTTCAGCGTATATACAGTATTGTGCAAAGGTTTTAGGCAGTTTTGTTAAGATGCAGTTAAGTAAAAATGTTTTAAATAGAAATGTTAATAGTTTGCATTTTATTACTTCATAAAAATAATGTGAATAAACAAAAGACAGATCCAAATCAAACCAATATTTGGTGTGAGGACATCTTCAAAACAGCATTAAAAAATCAGTTCTTCTAGGTCCACTTACATATAGTTTTTGTAAATGTTGTAATTTTGTAAATGTGTGTTGTAGGACAGAGCAGGGAATTTAATTCGTGTGAATGGAGTAAAAGAAAAATAGGATAGTGCTTTTTGCTTTTTTTAGCCTGGAAACACACTATCCTACTTAGGGCTCGGACACACTCTGCTACTTACATGTGAGTCTGTTGGACGAGACTTGGAAGAGGCTGGAGCAGTGACCCTGAATGGCCTCTCCCTGTCTGGATGGGAGTGTCAGCTGCTTGTGTTTTTGTGCAGCTTCACACTCCCCGTCCAGAGAGAGAGAGAGAGGCCGTTCAGGGTCACTACTCCAGTCTCTTCCGAGTCTTGCATGTAAGTAGCAGAGTGTGTCCGAGCCCTTACATGCAAGTCTCTCGGACGAGATTTGGATCAGTGACCCCGAATGGCCTCTCCCTCTCTGGACGGGAGTGTGATGCTGCACAAAACCACAAGCACCTGACACAATCCCGTCCAGAGAGGGAGAGGCCGTTCAGGGTCACTGATCCAAGACTCGTCCGAGAGACTCGCATGTAAGTAGGATAGTGTGTTTCCACCCTTACAGTCCCGGACCACTCTGTGCTTCCTTGTCAACATCTCAGTGATAAAATGTAATGTTTATTGTCACTTTCTCATAACTCTTCTACAGAATGTAGAAGAGGACAGCAAAGAAAATGATTTGAAAAAAAGACTAGATGGCAAAGCCAGTCAGACTGCCTCGTCCATGAAACCACGCAAACCGAGGTAAGTGACATGTAAATCTACAGTATAAAGCAATAAATGGACACAACTGACTGGTGCTGTTGGAACAAAGTTCTTCAATCACAATGAAACATCCGTAAAAGTAAAAACTACTGTGAATGTCAATAGTAATTACTTTGGAGAATTTAAGATTGTACTAGTGTAACCTGAACAGACCCTTGATTATTTAACACCGAAATTAAGAATTGCAGTGCCATTCTTTATACTGGCATCTGATAATCGGGAAAGTTTGATAGTCCAACACAGGTCTATACACACAAATTATGAAGATAACTACCGTATATACTCGTGTATAAGCCGACCCCCCTACTTTTGCCCCAAAAATCTGGAAAAACCTATTGACTCGTGTATAAGCCGAGGGTGGACCCCAGCACAGGTATACAGCCCCCAGCAGTGTGGTATACAGGCCTCCCCAGTGGTAGTATACAGCAGACCCAGTGGTAGTATACAGATTCCCCAGCAGCCCCAGTGGTAGTATACAGATTCCCCAGCAGCCCCAGTGGTAGTATACAGATTCCCCAACAGCCCCAGTGGTAGTATACAGATTCCCCAGCAGCCCCAGTGGTAGTATACAGATTCCCCAGCAGCCCCAGTGGTAGTATACAGATTCCCCAGCAGCCCCAGTGGTAGTATACAGGAGCCCCAGCAGCCCCAGTGGTAGTATACAGGAGCCCCAGCAGCCCCAGTGGTAGTATACAGGAGCCCCAGCAGCCCCAGTGGTAGTATACAGGAGCCCCAGCAGCCCCAGTGGTAGTATACAGGAGCCCCAGCAGCCCCAGTGGTAGTATACAGATTCCCCAGCAGCCCCAGTGGTAGTATACAGATTCCACAGCCAGTGGTAGTATACAGATTCCCCAGCAGCCCCAGTGGTAGTATACAGATTCCCCAGCAGCCCCAGTGGTAGTATACAGATTCCCCAGCAGCCCCAGTGGTAGTATACAGGAGCCCCAGCAGCCCCAGTGGTAGTATACAGGAGCCCCAGCAGCCCCAGTGGTAGTATACAGGAGCCCCAGCAGCCCCAGTGGTAGTATACAGGAGCCCCAGCAGCCCCAGTGGTAGCATACACGAGTATATACGGTAATTGTAAGTAGTAAATCTTGGCATTATTCAGACTATTATACGTAGTCATTTTATGAAAAACAATTGGATCCCTTTAGAGAGACACCCCCACCTCCCCTACACCAGTGTAATAGGATTAAAGGGAATCTGTCACTAGGTTTTTTTCACCTAATCTGAGAGTAGCATAATCTAGAGCCAGAGATCCTGATTCCAGTAATGTGTCATTTACTTGGCTGCTCAGTGTAGTTTTGGTAAAATCCCTGTTTAATCATCCGGAGATTATCATTAGAGGACTACATGGCCTGCGTCAGGTAGCCCAACGTATTCATGAACTGCTAAATCTGCAGCAGAGGAAACAGTAAATTTATCAAAATGATAGTAAGCAGCTCAGTTAGTGACACATTCTGGGAATCAGGGTCTCTGATCGGATAACAAAAAGCTGGTGACAGATTCCCAAGAAGGGCAAATTCAGGCGTCTGTGAAACACATTCCTGTGTTTGTGTTGTACAAATTGGCTGCGAGTGACCGACCACGAACTCACCAGCCTCAATAATATCTCTGAGGCTGTTAAGTTTGGGACATGAATCTCACAGCCAGTTCATGTACAGTGGTCTGTACTGAGACCATGTTTTACAGATATCTGAATTTACCCTTATTACACTGCCAATACATGGCTCTGTCATCTAAATAGACCCGCACAGTAACGAGTTCTCCTCTTTTCACATGTGATGGGTGAAGAGAATATTCACAAATTTTACTGGAAACTTTTTGCACAACCTGTTTCCCCTTTTTTTATACTAGATTATGCCAAATGATAATTACTGTTACGGTAATTTGATTCTCATGACAGCCCCGTATTAGATTGTCCACTGAATAGATCTAATTACCAGTGAGAATAGTTTTATTTTCCATGGTAGCGACAATTGAGATATTCAAAGAGAAATGTCATGGTGGGTCTACTTAAAGGAAAGATCTGCTCTCTAAAGAAAGATTTAAAGGATTATTACGGTACTTTTTAATAGATGGATATTGTTTGATAGTGCTTATAATAGCAAGCACTTTTGTAATTTATTTCTTTTTAAAATTTGCAGCCATTCTTGAGATATTAAGGCCCAGTTACACAGCACGACGTTGAAACAATGTTGGCAATGATCTTGGGGACGGCATTTGTTTTTAGCATCATTTCAACATCGCTGGTGAGATGTCACACGTATCGTGAACAACTCACCAACGATGTTGTGAGCAGGGATCGTTCGCAAACCCCGCGAACGATCCCTGCCCATTGCTTTGAATGGGCGAAGTCGCCCACATCATCGTTATTGCGGTGTCACACACAACGATGCAGCAGGTTGCTGGAGATGAAATCGTCAGGTTTTCCAACATGTTGGTAAACCTGTCAACTCCGATCCAACGATTTATCGTAGCAACTTGCCAGAGTCACACGCAACGACATCGCTGGTACGCCTCTAAACCCATGACGTATCAGCGATGTCGTTGACAATGTCGTGCCATGTAATGGGGCCTTTAGAGAGAATCTGGTAGTAGGATCAACCATCCAAAGCTGTCATTATGGCATGCAGGTCAAAGGAAGCTTAATAAAATGGTATCTGCAATCCAATATCTTATTCTAGAGAAAAGCATGTTTTTCTTATATGCAAAAAAATCTATTAAGACTTCTATACCCTACCCTAGACATGTCCTTATCCCCCAACTAAGAGCCTGATATGTCATGACTTCTGTACTCCATCCTGGACATGCCCCTTTCCTCTAACAGGAGACTGAAATATCCTGGACCTCTGTATGCCTCCCCACTCCCTACCCCTGTCTCCCTATTTTTACCATTTGCTTTGGCAATGCTAACATGTACTTAGTCCTGCCAATAAAGCCCATTTGAATCTGAATCTATAAGATGGACATACAGGTGCATCTCAATGAATTAGAATATCATTAAAAAGTTAATTTATTTCAGTAATTCAATACACAAAGGGAAACACATATATTATATAAAGTCATTAGACCTTTAGGTTTTCATTGGCTGTAAGCCATAATTATCAACATTTACATAAATAAATTCTTGAAATAGACCACTCTGTGTGTAATGACTCTATATAATATTGTCACACATGGAGCGGATGAGGAAAATGGAACAGGAAGGGATAACGGGCAAGGGCAACTGGGAAGCTAGTCTGGCCCTAGACTGGAGTCACTGATTAGCCCTTTTCCCTAAGGTACCTCTGAAGGTGAAGAGGTTCAGGCCACCACCCTATCCCTGAAATCCTCAACCTGCCTTCAGCTAAGAGCCCCTACCTCCAAACACAGACCTGTAAAAGGACAGCTCCCAATTGAAGGGGATAGCAGCTGCTCCAGCACATCTTCATAGTACGGGTCCTAGATGAGAAATGAACTCAATCTGCGACATCTGGTGGAGGGAAGCAGAACTACGTAAGGCGGGCCGTCACACGGTGAGATATCTTGCACGATATCGTTTAAGCGATCTCCTTTTTGATCGCTTAAGCGATATCGGGCAAGATATCGTTGCATGTAATCAAGCGATTCACGATGGTAAATCGCTTGATCGTGACATCGCTGATCTGAGGTTCGGTTCTCAGATCTAGCGATGAACGATGCAACGATCTGCATCATCGTGGTGTATGACACCACGATGATCCATCTCCCAGCGACCGCGCCTATGCTGGGAGATGGTAACTATGGTACACGTCGGGTAACTAAGCGACGCGCGGCGCCTAGTTACCCGATGTGTACCATAGTAACGAGCGAGATCGCGGCTCCGCATCGCTGGTGAGTCTGTCTGTGTGACATCTCACCAGCGATGTGAGCGATATTGTAAGCGATTGCGCGTGCACGTGATCGCTTACAATATCGCTAAAGATGTCGCAGCGTGTGACGGCCCCCTAAGGCTGAGGGATTGGAGAGCAGAAAGCTCAGACGTACACCTCCACCTGAGCTATGATTCACTCCTCACCTGCAGAGCCGCCCACCACACATTCAGCAACTCCAGCTTCAATATCAACCCTTATTGAGCCAAAGGAAAAAAACTCTGGTTTAAACAGGAGCAGAACTCCAGGACTGCAAAGGCAGTCAATACGTGACAAATATATGCATTTCTCTTTTTGTATTGAATTACTGAAAAAAATTACCTTTTTGATGATATTCTAATTCATTGAGATGCACCTCTAGATCTCCCTGGGAATCTGCCTCCAGAGCTATTTTAAATGAAAGAGGAGTTACCAGTGTCAGACATGTAATGACTGACAGTCTGCTCTCATAATCACACTCAGTTCTGCAGTGAGGTTAAAGCCAGCACAATACAGGAGAAGTGAAGTTTGTCTCGTTACAAACGCCTTTACATCGTTAGTTCGTCAGCTTCGATCTCCCCAATGTGGGAGAAGGGCAGCACAGCAGAGCTGACAGCAATGTGAGAAGACAGTATGTTTGCTGTGTTTGTCATGAGACAAGGTTCAACTCTGCTGTACTATGTTGGATATAGTCAGGCACCGCTCTGCAGTTGAGCAGTCAGAACTATGAGAGGACAAGTGCTCATGTAAATGTTTGTAATGAGGCAAAGTTCGTTTATAGACTTCTAAGATTGGGGTAAAAAAAAAGTGAAGTATAAAGTTAAAGGGGAACTCCAAGGAGATAAAAAATAAATTTGTACTGTCTCTGTCCTCCTACATGATGAAGCAGAGCTGGGCACTATAGTTCTAGGATCTATAGATCGCTTATAAAATCACATCTGCTCCTCAGCTCTCACCCCTACCTTTGGGGACAGAGAAATTCAGAAATTCAGCAGTGACAGGTGGTGTCAGTGGCGTGGACCCTGGGGACTCCAGGATCATCTTACATTCCCACTCCCTCATACTTATGTATGAACAGGGGTCGTGACAGGGGGCATGTACCATCTTAAATAATGTAAGAACAAGAGTGTTCTCCCTTCAAATAGCAATCATGTCACCAAGAAGACATAAATACATGCTGTGGTCTTCTGCTGTACAACTTATAAAAGTACATAATGTGTACTATCATGTATCAGGCTAGGAGCAGAGGCAAAACACTACATTAATTGATTCAACACTGTCATGGTCTCCCCTCCCCCATATTATCTTGGTAGCTTCCTGTCCTCTGAAACTTTAGCACTATGAATGACTGAATTTCTCTGTTCCTGAAGGGAGGGGTGAGAGCTGAGAAGCAGATATGATTTCATTGATTTATAAGAGATCTATAGATTCTAGAACTGTAGTGCACAGCTCTGCTTCATCATGTAGGAGGGCAGGAACAGTACAAAACATTTTTATCTCCCCGGAGTTCCCCTTTAAATTGATCTGTACCTTTGCATTGGTTAGGTTTTCTCCTTCGCCTCATTGGGGGACACAGGACCGTGGGTGTTATGCTGCTGTCCACTAGGAGGCGACACTAAGCAGAATCTGCAAAAGAGTAACAGTGGCTCCTCCTCTGCAGTATACATCCCTGGAGCAGGCACTGCCTCCCCAGTTTTTTGCTTAGTATTGTAGGAGGCACATGACCATTTTTACTTCTCGGTGATTTTTCATCATCTTATTCAATGAAGAAAAGTCGGTCCGGCGTGGCCCCCGGCATGCTCTTTCCTCGGCCACCCATAGTTGGGGCGCTGGGTGGAAGAGAGAACCCATACATTTGCCGTACTCCTTTCTCAGCCTCCCACTGTTGAGTTGCTGGGTTACAGTTGAGACAGCCCAGCACAACATCTTCCTTCCTCACTCCCTTGGGGTCCTGAGTTGAAGTCAGAGCTGGACTACCTGCCAGATGACGTCCCCCTAATCACCCTTTTAGGCTGAGGCACCACAGGTATCAGCAGCACAAGCTGCGCTCTGGGCTGGGATCTTACAAGCTGCCTGCAGGAGCGCAGGCTCACAGCCACAGTGGGGTACTGCCCTTTACTGTACTGGCAGTTTGCTACCGCCAGGGACCCACTCTTTTTTCATGATGAGGGTTTCTGGGCCCCTCCGCGGTGTTTCTCTACACCTCCGTGCCGGCCCTTCACTATTTTCAGGGCCTTCAATTAATTGAGGCCCCGGCTTGGGCCTAGCTAGCTTCAGGGTCTTCTCTAGGTCCAGCCTTTGCTTCAGTTTGGGCATCAAAAGCTATTATGACAAGGGCAGGCTCCTTACACTCGTCTCTGTGGTCCTCACACGCTGATCCACCCTTGTTGGACCAGGTAGCTCAAATATCGGTTACCGCCGAGTATTCAATGCATGCCGCTTTAGACTCGGCCAACTGTGCTGAGGCCGAAGCTTCCAATGCCATAACGATCAGACTAGCCCTCTGGCCGAGGGAGTGGAAGGCGGAGTGGATGTAGCGTCTAAAAAGTCACTCACATGTCTTCCATACATTGGTGGGCGTTTATTTGGAGAAAAACTGGATCAATTAATTTCAGACGCCACCGGTGGTAAAAGTACCTCACTCCTGCAACGAGAGATTAAATGGCCCTTCAGTCGTCGTCAACAGACCCGTTTCCGGTCCTTTCTGAACTCCTTTGGTTGGTCAGTCTCGAAGCCTCCCCCGGCGAGCAACAGGTCTCCCTGTAGGAGCGCTCCCAGACAACGCAGAAGTCCGGTGCAAACTGGCAGTCTCTTTCTCGCCAGTCAAGAGCTAAAGGCTCAAAATCCAGCAGGTTCTCTTCTTCCCGACTCGTCTCATCTGGAAGACACTCTTCAGGTTGGCGGCCTGATTTTACGCTTTCGTCAGGTCTGGCTCGCTACTACCGACGACAATTGAATAAGAACCTTAGTGTCTTCCGGATACACTATAGAATCCACAGCTCAACCTCCAAATCGTTTTTTCCTGTCGATTCCACCAGCTCACTCATCCAAGGCTCGCACCTTCTTCCAGGCGGTAGATTCCCTGTTGAAGACAGGTGTCATTATACCAGTGCCACCAGCCGAATGCTTCCAGGGGTTCTACTCAAATCTTTTCGTAGTACCCAAGAAAGGAGGTGCAGTACGACCCATTCTGGATCTAAAACAGTTAAACGCATTCGTAGAGGTTCGGCATTTCCGCATGGATTCACTGCGCTCCATCATAGCTTTCCATAGAGGAGAACGAATTTCTCATGTCCATCGACACACAGGACGCCTACCTCCACATCCCAATCGCAACAATCCACCAGCGTTTTCTCAGATTTGCTATCGACCAAAACCAGTTTGTGGCCCTTCCGTTCGGCCTAGCGACGGCTCCCGGGGTGTTTACCAAGGTTATGGCGGACGTCATGACCATTCTGCACACGAGAGGATTGGTAGTCCTGCCATACCTAGATGATTTGCTCATCAAAGCCCCTACCTTCAGGGAGTGTCAGCAAAGTGTTTCCATCACCGTGGACACTCTGCGTCGTCTAGGCTGGTTAGTGAATCTTCAGAAGTCATCACCAGTCCCGTCACAATCTCTGACGTTCCTCGAAATGCAGTTCAACACCCCCAGGGGTCTGGTTCTTCTTACTCAGGACAAGGCGAAGGCTCTACGTCAGGGAGTCCACAGTCTCCTGCTCACGTTTCCTCGATCGCTTCGATTCGCCATGAGAGTCTTGGGCAGGATGGTTGCCTCTATGGAGGCAGTACCGTTCGCCCAACTTCACTTCAGGCCTCTCCAACTGGCAATTCTGAGTTTGTGGAATAGGAATCCTTCTGCCCTGGACAGATTATTCCGACTGTCACCTGCAGCCAGGAGTTCTCTCCATTGGTGGCTCAAACCACATTCCCTCACCCGGGGAAAGTCTTTTCTACCAGTTCGCTGCAAGGTAGTCACCACCGACGCAAGTCTAATTGGATGGGGAGCGGTATACCGTCATCAAACGGTGCAGGGAACATGGTCCCCAGCAGAGTCGTCCAAGCCCATCAACCTCCTGGAAATCTGAGCCATATTTATGGCTCTGAAGGCCTTCCATCCTCTGCTAGCAGGGAGACAAGTCCGGATTCAATCAGACAATGCCACGGCTGTGGCATATATCAACCACCAGGGCGGAACCCGCAGTGTCCAGGCGATGCAGGAGGTGCAACGCATTCTGCATTGGGCAGAATCAACGGATTCAACGTTGTCAGCTGTTCACATCCCGGGAGTGGAGAACTGGGAAGCGGATTTTCTCAGTCATCAAGGCATGGTCTCGGGAGAGTGGTCCCTACATCCCGATGTGTTCCAGCACATATGCCATCGCTGGGGGACTCCGGACGTAGACCTGATGGCATCTCGGTTCAACACGAAGGTTCCAATGTTCATAGCCAGATCTCACGACCCGCAAGCTCTCGGGGCGGATGCCTTAGTTCAAGACTGGTCGCAATTGAAGCTACCTTACATCTTCCCTCCTCTGCCTCTTATACCCAGAGTTGTGTGAAAGATCAAGCAAGAGTGCATTCAAGTCATTCTATAGCCCCAGACTGGCCCAGACGAGCATGGTACGCCGATCTTGTCCAGCTCACGGCAGACGTTTCTTGGCGCCTCCCACGTCGTCCCGATCTTCTGTCTCAGGGCCCGGTTTACCAGCAGAATTCAGACGCCCTGAATTTGACGGCGTGGCCCTTGAGACCTGGATGCTAACCCAAGCTGGATTGTCCCCTGCTGTGATCCAGACTATGATCAGAGCACGGAAGTCAGCATCGGCTCGAAGTTAACTCCGCACCTGGAAAGCTTTCATCTCCTGGTGTTCTTCTCGAGATCATTATCCTTTTCCTTATTCTTTACCATTAATTCTAGGTTTCCTTCAGTCGGGGTTAGACTCTGGTCTCTCCCTAAGTTCCCTTAAAGATCAGGTCTCGGCCCTTTCGGTACTTTTTCAATGTCGCCTTGCCGTTAAGCCACAAGTTTAACTTTTCTCCAAGGAGTTTGCCGCATGTCCCTCCATACAAACGACCTTTAGAAGCATTGGACCTTAACCTGGTCCTTACGGCACTGCAGGAGCCCCCCTTTGAACCTCTCCGGGACATTTCTCTCCACTTCCTGACTCAGAAAGTGTTTTTTCTAGTAGCTATCACCTCTCTTCGCCGAGTATCAGAACTATCGGCGCTCTCTTGCAAACCGCCCTTCCTGGTATTTCATCAGGACAAGATCGTTCTCCGTCCGGTTCCGTCATTCCTTCCGAAGGTCGTTTCCTCTTTTCACTTGAATGAGGAAATTTCATTGCCTTCCTTTTGTCCGGCTCCGGTTCACAGGTTTGGACGGGCTTTGCATACTCTGGACCTCATCAGGGCTCTTCACATTTATGAGTCCAGGACTGCGCCTTTCCGAAAGTCAGACACTCTGTTCATTCTGACGGAAGGCCCTTGCAAAGGTATGCCAGCTTCCAAAGCTTCCCTGGCTAGGTGGATTAGATCCGCTATCCAGGCAAGCCTACAGAATGAAAAATTCTCCACTTCCAGCGAGGATCAAGGCACACTCTACCCAAGCCGTGGGGGTCTCTTGGGCCATTCGGCACCAAGCCTCTGCTCTTCAAGTGACCACCTGGTCGAGTTTGCACACATTCACCAAACACTATAGTGTTCATATCCAGTCCTCGGTGGAGGCCAGTCTGGGTAGGTGCATCCACCTGTAGGTACTTAGTGTTCACTGACTTGTTTCAGTATTACTAGTTCCATTGTCTTTCCCGCCCAAGGACTGCTTTGGGACGTCCCACGGTCCTGTGTCCCCCAATGAGGCGAAGGATAAAAGGAGAATTTAGTGTACTCACCGTAAATTCCTTTTCTCTTAGCCTCTAATTGGGGGACACAGCACCCACCCTGTTGGCCGTCTCAGCCTTGTTACTGTAGTTTTTGTTACTCTTAAGCTGTCACATTGTGGCCTTGCCAAGCTTTGTTGGTGTTAGTTAACCTTGTTAATTTCTCCTACTGCTTTAGCACAAAACTGGGAAGGCAGTCCCTGCTCCAGGGGTGTATACTGCAGAGGTGGAGCCACTGTTACTCTTTTGCAGATTCTGCTTAGTGTCGCCTCCTAGTGGACAGCAGCATAACACGGTCCTGTGTCCCCCAATTAGAGGCTAAGAGAAAAGGAATTTACGTTGAGTACACAAAATTCTCCTTTTTAAAAAATCTGAAAGAATTTACTTGTTCATAACTAATATGGCTGTCATCATCCTAGACCTCTATTACTTTATAACATGGCAGACATTAGTGTAAGAGCTGTATTCATGTATGTAATCCATATTGTCACCTTGTTATCCCAGAAAGATAACATGTTAAGCAATAACACAGATTAGGGCAACTAAAACATTAATATAATATGGTGTTTTTACTTTTTTATTTCTACATGATCTGCAGACCCACCGGCCACAATTAGGGCCACTATTCCCATAGAGCCAGGAAAGACGTCTAGAACTTTAGTGTAGATGTATAATTGGTGTATAATGTATGATGCTAACAGCAATATCAATCATAATAATACACATCTGCATTACAATAATTATACTTTGTTCTTTCTTCTTTTTTTTTTTAAACTATTATTTGTCACATGCCATACTTTTATTTCCAAATAGTGATAAAAATGTAATAACCAAACCTAGACACATTGAGATAGCTTACATGAAGGACTCAGCAGTAGAATCTGCCCCACAATATAAACTTATTAAAGATATATCATTCTAGCACTGCATATAGTGACCTCAATAAGAAACGATAAAAAGAAACATATTCTTTACTATATAGCACAGTAAAAAGTAGAATTTATTTACATTTGTAATACATTAAAATACCTGAATGTTATAGAGATTTGGATATGTACACACCCAGCAATTATGTATTAATGGTATACTAACTCCCACATAATCATAGTAAAGAGTATTTTTTATACTGTTGGAGTTTGTCTTCCTTTTTTATATATTGTTTGCCCCAGTTTTTTTTTCAGTTATTTTTCTTTTTAGAAGAAAGAAGATGAGCCCCACTAATGCTCAGTCATCAGATGTTTTTCACCAAGTTGTGATACATTGAACGAATTTTTGTAAGTATATTACACAGAATTACTAGGAGCATAAACTTCTCTAGAACAGTTTATCTGCTTCATTATAGCCAAAAAAATAGTAGAGGCCACTATGGCCCCTATTGGAGTTCAAGCCTAAGGGTACCATCACACCAGGACATATCACCGCCGATTACATAGGCGACGCAGGGGCATGGCCTATTGCCGGCAACAGCGCCGCTGCGTCGCCTAGTGTAAAGGGTGATAATGAGGCGAAATATCGCCTCTGACTGGTCGCCTGGTTTCCCAGCTCTGCTCTGAAACCAGGTGAGTACACATTGCCCCATGTAACATGGTGATCGCCGATGTTACAGGCGATGGGAGCCATAGGCTCCCATGTTACAGGATTGCCGCTGGGGTTTTGTAGACACATCGCCGGTGCATCACCGGAGGTATCGCCGCGTGTAAACACGCGACGGCGATGCTGGCGGGGTGCCAAAAACGTGCGCACCCCCGTGCGCCGCCAGCGATATCTCCGGCGATGTCACCTGGTGTGATGGTACCCTAATGGTCCCTTTACACGCGGCCACAGGAAGGTAGACACAGGCAGGCATCGGACACAATTGTGCCTGTTGCCTTGAAAAGACCACGATGTGGCTGCGTGTAATTCAGGACTTTCCTTCCTTCAGGGAAGACACAGGAAGGAAAGTCCTGAATTACACGCAGCCACATCGTGGTCTTTTCAAGGCAACAGGCACAATTGTATCCGATGCCTGCCTGTGTCTACCTTCCTGTGGCCGCGTGTAAAGGGACCATAAGACTAAGCTTTCCCAGACACAGGAACGGCCAATCTGATCAAGGACAAATATAACAATGCTCAGCCTATGTATGACATCAAGAAGCACTTTTTGCCATTTGGACGTCTGTGAAAAAGAAGCATTGTCCAGGTGGTGGAGCCATATCGAACACAGATCTCATTTTGAAAAACTGTCCAGTGAGTAGTAGGTGGCATTTAATAAAGGAATAAAAGATTTATTGCTGAGATGTAATCATTGTATACAAAGGCATGCACGCTGTAATCTATCACTGGACATCATTGTTCTTAGGGTGCGTTCACACACTGCGTATTTGCTGCATATTTTTACGCGAGTGCTGTTGCAGTTTTTGTAGCTAAAACCAGGAGTGGAACAATCAGAGGAAAAGTTTAAAGGCCACTTCACACACAAGGATATAGTTGAACAATATCGTTAGCTACGTCACGTGACCGCGATCCTTCCGACATCGTTAGTGCGTTGTCACACGCAAGGATATTGTTAACGATCTGAATTCTGGCAATGCTCCAGCTATTTGTTGAAGATCTTTTGAACGACCTTACAAAGCGGCAGGAATAGGAGAAATATGAACGACATCGTTCAAAAAGGTGTCACACTGAACGATGTTGCTGCTTCACAGATTCTTAATCGGATGACGAATGATAGATTTGAGGTCAAGATCTCATTTTTTAGATAAATGTTCTAACAATTTTTTTATCCTATATCATTCATTCACACGCAACGACGCACTAACGATATCGTTTGATCTATCACAAATCCGTGATGTTTCAACGGTATCGTTAACAATATCCTTGCGTGTGAAGTGGCCTTCATAGAAACAAGGGCTCCATTTCTATATTTAATCCCCCACTGCTGGTTTTAATCAGCCACTGCTGGTTTTAATCACCCGCTCCTGGTTTTAATCACCCACTGCTGGTTTTAATCAGCCACTCCTGGTTTTAATCAGCCACTCCTGGTTTTGGCTACAAAAACTGCAAGAGCACTCGCGGAAAAATATGCAGCATATACGCAGCGTGTGAACGCACTCTTACATTCCACAGCTCTTTTGATATCAAATCATTGACTACTTCAAGGCCAGGGTCACACGAGCGTATGGCAGTGGATGTGAGAGAATTGGATGCGATATGCTACTGACACTCAGCTGGATCTGCTGTGAATGTGATCCAATTCTCTCACATGTGAGAATCAGAGCACATGTGAGGAGGAGAAGGGAAGATTAATTTCTCCATCTTCTCCATTGCTTATCTATTATATAATCACGAATGGGATTTTTGCCCCTTTTGAGACCGCTCACGCTGCGAGTCAGCGTGGTCATGTGGATACGAACGAAGCATTGGCCGCGCAGCGGCCATTGCGAGCAGCTCTAAGGCGACTCGCTATGCCCGCGCAGCGGGCATGGCGAGTCGCCTTAGCAGCGCGAAGCATTGGCCGCGAAGCGGCCATTGCGAGTCAGAGACTCGCTCTGCTAGAATCCCGATGCATTGTGCATCGGGCACCCATCTAGTCTATATATATATATGTATATATATATAATATATATACATATATATATCGGACTGTACTGTTGACATCCGAGTGCGGTCCGATGTTTCACATGCACCCATAGACTTGTATGGGCGTCTATAATCTGATTCGCAGAGGTATTCCCAGCATGCTGCTATTGTTTTCTCATTCTGAATTGGCATGAGAAAAAAAATTGCATATCTGCTCTGCCTCATTCACTAACATTGGTGCGATTTCAATGCAAGATTTTCTCCCATTGCACTTAACTGATTCATAGGCTAACAGTTAAAGATGTCACAAGTAGCCATGTATGACAGAAACCTGCAATTGGGGGCAGGGGAAGCAGTGTTAGGCCATGTTCACACCACGTTTTTGCCTCACGTCAGAGTCTCCATTTGGGCTTCTGTCTGAAGCCTGAAAAACGGGATTCAGGCATATCTACTGACTAAGTCACTGTTTTCCAAACTCAATTTTGGCAGTGCTTGTCTTTTTGAGGTAGGCACAAAGAGGGGGCTACTGATGAAGTTAAAGTCAGAGCACAAATTAACTGTCTGCTTCTGTAAAGTCAATGTCCTCATCTGCAGTTCTGCTTTTAGGACTTCAAAACTCCTTATGTAACCACTGATGGGAATATAGCCTTACGCAGCATGATTCAATCGTCATGCCCACGTACATTCATGTAATGCTTTGTAAGGGATGTATGGTTCCCTTTATTCTGACCACCAATCATATCTCATGTCTGCAGGAATGGCTTAGTAGCCACATACACATGGCATATTCTGTGGCTGTAAATAACTGTGCTGGGAATACCTTATTAAAGAGGAATTCTGGCAACAGCTTTATTAGAGAAACAGTATAATCACTATAACACATATATTTTCCTTTTTGTCACTTTCCATCCCATGTACGTTTCATTGTCACCATAAGAATGAGTTTTGCCTCCGCAGCAGTCTATGTGGTTAGCATGATAAGTGTTTGCTGACATCTATTCCAAGCAATCCTCCTCTGGATGCTGAAGAACAAGTCTCCGCTCTGAGGACATATTGTGTGTCCACGCTTCTAGTCATGGATTAGTTCCCAGTGATAGTCCCCATCATCTTCTCCCGGGCATCTGCCTTACTCTGGAACTCCCTACCCGAACACGTCAGACACTCTCCTACCCTGAGTAACTTCAAGTGTCACCTGAAGACTCACCTGTTCCGTCAAGCCTACAACCTGCCATGAGACCCAGGCGAACGCCCCATACCTGACATTTCCCCATCCTACTGTATCCCAACCCACCCCTCATAGACTGTGAGCCCTCGTGGACAGGGTCCCTGCCCCTCCTGTACCTGTACGTCCTGATCGCCTAGATTTAGTGTACTTGTTCTTGTCTCCCTCATCCTCATGTAAAGCGCCATGGAACCCAATGGCGCTATATAAATAAATAATAATAATAATAATAATAATAATCATCTCCTAATACTGGAACGGGGCATGCTGGACCAGCAAGGTAAACTGGCACCAGTTGAAACTCTAGCAACATAAAATAATGCCTTGTACAGCAAGCTCTACATAAAAGTCAATGTTTGTAAAGTGGAATATCCCTTTAAAATGTTCTTGTCTGTAGTTTTCATTTGGAGCCATTTAATCAGTGCTCAGACCCTGTGGCACATCAGAATGTGTTTAGCTTCTGAATCTAAAAGCCCCTTAAAAAGGAGCTCTCCTGAGTTCTCTATACAGTAGGAGAGCCACTGGTGGACTGCGCATCAGAATATCTTTGGAGAACATGAGGATCAGCCATTGGAAATCCTACATTCCCCCATTTATCCTAGAGATATCAGCATATTCAGCAGTTTAAACTAATGTGCATGGGGGCCGTACACAACTCATTTACCTGCATCATGGCAGACGTACAAAAAAATACCCAGAGCATGATGCACTATTTCATTTGCACCCATTTTGTTTTGTCTTTTCAACAGTTTTTCATCTCCATCTTTTATACATACTTACAGTGCCTTGTGAAAGTATTTGGCCCCCTTGAACTTTTCAACCTTTTGCCACATTTCAGGCTTCAAACATAAAGATATAAATTCTAATGTTTTTGTGAAGAAGCAACAACAAGTTGGACACAATCGTGAAGTGGAACGAAATTTATTGGATATTTTAAACTTTTTTAACAATATATACCCTATGGGAATAAGCATGCTAGAAATAGGAGGAAACCACTATGGC